>JAHZTW010000001.1:239813792-239957486 GCA_020283515.1 Alliaria petiolata | reverse complement strand
TAATTGGGTAAAAACATTATTCTATGTGTGTATGTTACTTTTTTGTCAATATGTTATTTTCTTTTGACTATTAATATATAAGTAAATAAATCAAAAATTTATGTTTTTTCAACTTTTGTTTGGTAAACTATTTTTTAATTTTGACCATGAAACATACCTTTTACAAATATTTGTGTTAATTTATATATAGCCAGTCTAAATTAAAAAAAAACTCATCAAAAAAAATAAAAGAATATCATAAAAATGGTTATGAGCATGAAAACTTTAGCTACATTTGTTTTTACTATCCTTTTTATTGTATCTTTTGTTCATTGCAGTACAACAACTCCTAATACTCTAGGTACTCGATTATTCTTATACTCCACTCTTTAATTATAAAATGATTTTGTTTCTCTTTTAATGAATGTACATATTGGTTTAATAATGTTTGGATATTATATATAGGTTATGGAATAAATGATGAGAGGCAGGTTATGTGTTTCTATGGAGAAAAATCATGTTATTATGGAGGGGACAAAGAGTGTACTAGATTTTGTGATAGACATGGTTATTATATATATGGCAAGTGTACTCCAAAGGGTAGATTAGATGTATGTTGTTGTCATGATGCATATAAAAGTATGGCTCCAAGATGAAATATGCTAATCAAATATAATAGTATTCGCTTGAAAAAGAATATCATTATTTCATATGTTTTGAATATTTATATGAAAGATTTAGAACGAAATAAATAAAATTTATCAAATCGTCTAATATTAACAAATGTTCTAGATAAACAAATATGTAAATATTCAATATACTACTAAATAAATGGTGAAGACTTTAATCAATTGTTTACTAGTTTTGGATAAGGGATTACTAAAAGTTAATTTGAAACAAAAAACAACTCTTCGTTTGTATAGTGGAGGGAGTAACAATTAACCTTTTCATGCTACGACAAATTATGGAAAAAAACAAATTGTATACTTAATAGAGTAATTCCATAATTTGACTAGAAACAGTTGAATGAACCATCTTAACAATATTAAAATGTAATTGGGTAAGAAAATTATTCTATGTGTGTATGCTAATTTTTTTTGTCAACATATTGTTTTCTTTTGACTATAAATACATAAGTAAATAAATAAAATAATTATGTTATTTTCAACTTTTTTTCTTGGTAAGCTATTTTTGAAATTTAACCATGAAAAATTCTTTTATTGTGTTACAATATATATAGTCGGTCTAAAAAAAAAAAAAAAAACTCATCAACAAATTAAAAAATATCATAAAAATGGTTATGAGCATGTTTCACTATCCTTTTCATTGTCTCTTTTGTTCATTGTCGCACAACTGCTAATACTCTAGGTACTAACTTATTCTTATACTCAACTCTTTAAATATGAATTGATTTTGTTTCTAATATTGGTTGCTTGCAACCAACTGGAGAAGAGATCGAGAGTCCAATCCATATTACTTTCACTCCAAATGCAATCCCTAGGAAAGTTGCAATGGCGATCCCAAAAATTCGAGCTAGATCGCTAGAACAACGACAATCGCGGCTACAGCTGGCAAGATACCACCCGAAATCCCGAAACGCTTTGTTTCAAACGTTTGATCTCTTCTGTTTCTTGAGATCTCGTTGTTTCTCATCTTCCTCCAAAGCTTTGAGTTTGTTCTTAATGGCAGCTACTTTTTCATCTCGGCTCATTTGTCCTGAGCTGCTGCTTCCACTTGCAAACCTCGTTCTGTTTGCTTCTGGTAATAATCTTTTGGAGTGATCATGAGAGGAATCTTCTAGAAGCTTCTCACTAGCTAGACGAACCACCAAAGGCCTACCACAAGCTAATCTCCCGTGCATCTTCTCCTTAGCCAATTCAGCTTCCTGTGTACTCACTTTAGATTGTAGAAATCAGTAGATTGCTCAATCAAAATCAAATAGAAATAAACCATTTTTTGTTGTTGTTTTATATCACTTAAAACAATATCATCTAAGCAACTTCAAAAACCAAGAAAGGTAGATTATTAGTTACCTCTATACGGCTGTATTGAATGAATGCATAGCCGCGTGGCTCTCCTTTCTTTGGCCCGCGTGTGTGCCAAAGGAAGTCTTCTGATGTGATCTTCCCATATGGAGAAAACATCTTTATCAACGCAGCCCTATCAAGAAGAGAAAATTACACGGTATTTAAAGAAAGTTTGGATTCATGGAGGGTAACAACATTGGTGTTTTAATTTTTACTTACTCGTTTATTCTAAGATCCAAGTTTCCAACATATAATCTGCTCTCGGTCTTTTCATCTACAAACCCATTGGTGTCCTGAAGCATATATGCAAAAAAACAGTTAGAAGATGACTGAAGAATGAAGAGATACAAGCTTAAGTGGAACATCAAATAGACAAGCTAGACAAAAACAAACTTTGACTGAGTTGAAAACGAAATCACTGAAGATATATATACACATAAACCGTTATGGAAAATATGCTCTAGGATAGTGTAGTCACACCATTTAATTGCAGAAACAAGCAGATCCAAAGGTATTTTTCCGGCCCCGAACACGACGAGGAAGCTCAAGATAGTAAAGAATGTATTCTGCATCCACCTGCAAATAAGCAACTTCAACATTGGAACAAGACTTTCTTTTATGTACACACGTGAGAACAATGCTCAAAGGCCAAGACAACAATCGAACTATTCTTCTACATAGAGATGGCGAAAGAGTTTAAATGGACACTTGATAGTAATGTGTCACATAAGGGCCACAAAACTAACAATACTCAGTTACTACTCTCTATTGCATAAGCACAATCGAAAAACAGAGGCTTCTTCATGAGAATTGAAGTTACTCCACAAAGCACCAAAAACGAAAAAGAGAAACCTTTAACTCAAGGGAGCAAGATCTGTTTACTCAAATTCATTGTCTGTTCTAAGTAAGATGAACTAGATTAGCACAAATTGCAAAATATAGAACAAGTAAAGGATATACTAAAAGGATAATTTGGAAACGACCGGACAAAAAACCCATGAGACTCGACACCCCCATGAAAATAGTGGGAAGCCTCAGAGAACTTCAAAGGCAAAGACCTTTACCCTAGAGAGACTGGAGATAAACTAGCCGAGAAGAACCACAAACTAATCCCGAGCTCAAATTCCAAAATCCCCACAATCCTCGAACCCACAAGAGCTCCCGAGACCACAACACAAAACCAAGGTGAGAACCACTGAACCACAACCTCAAGAGAATCGATCGATAGCCAAACAACCAAAGAGGCTCCAAAACCAAACTAAATCCGGCGAAAAAGCAACAACCACGCAAGCAACAGCGAGAAGGCCTTTGTGAAACTTAGCAAACAGAAAAGGCAGAAGCAAGGACTTGCCTGAGACCACCGAGGGAAGGCAGAGAGAAGAAATTAGATATGACCTCCTCAAGGGACTCTAATCTCAAATGTCCCTCAAGGGGATAATCTAACTGCTCATTTAATTTTTTTTTTTAATAAAAACGCGTGAAAAGATGAAGGAGGGTATCCAAAATCAGCTGAATTACAAACCAATCAAACCGCTATCTTCTAAATTAGTTATTGGGTTTTGGCCCAAAAATATATATAAAATCGGTCTAAGCCCAAACGGAAAACAACTTCCAATTCCTTGTTTTTTCGATCAAATTCCCAACTTTTCATTTTCTCCGAGAAACCACGGATCTTTCCACTTTTCATCTTCTCCGAGAACCCAAACCACCGATCAAAATCCGATCAAATCCCTAATTTATCGATCTCATGGCACCGCGTAGGACAGGAAGGGTTCGGTTGAGATCGCCTTCGCCGGATCATACTTCATCGCCGCCGCCGACGAGTTCAAATCGCCGTTCAAATCCGCCGGCGAAGAAGAAAACAGAGGCGGAGAAGAATCCGAAGAAGAAATCGAAATCAAAATCAAAAGACGAAACTTCCAATGCTCCGCCTCCTCCGGATCCGGTGACTAAAGGAGAAGAAGAAAATCCGCTGTCGCCGAGTTCAAATCCGCCGGCGACGAAAAAAAGAAAGGGTCCAGTGCGAGGAAAAGAGAAGAAGTCGCGGAAGAAATCAAAGTCCAGTGCTCCACTTCCGGCGGATCCGGTGACTGAACCAGGAGAAGAAAGTTTGCCTCCGGTGATTGAACGAGAAGAAGAAATTTTTGTGGCTCCGACGGTGCAACCGGCCACCGGCCCGCCTCCGATTCCAGAACCGGCAATCGGTTCGTCGTCGGGTCCACCACCGGGTCCACCACCACCACTGGTAAACCCTAAATTTTGTTGTACGTATAATTGGGTCCAACTAGTCCGACTAGTATGAGTAGTTCAACTAGAACGGTTATTATAAATAGTCTAATTAGTTCAACTAGTATGAAATGTCGAGTCTGAGTAGTACGAGTAGGTCAACTAGTCCGAATAGTATGACTAGATTGTAGTCATACTATTCGTACTAGTCGTACTAGTTTGACAGTAGTTGGCCTAGTAATCATAATAGTTGGCCTAGTAATCATAATAGTTGGCCTAGTAATCGTACTAGTCGTACTAGTTTGACAGAAGTATACTAAATCGGTTTCCTTATTTTTGCAGCATGATGATGATGATGTTGAAGAACCAATGCGGCCTCTCGGATATTTCTTCAATCCCACTGAATATGGAAAGGGATGTAAGCTAAGTACCAAATGCTTGCAACACAGATTTAAGGAGGAAATATTTTCAACTTTGGAAGAGGATGAGAAGAGTTGGTTTGTGAACCACCCGCAGTTCAAGCACCTATTTCACATGAAGACTTATGCAACGAGAAAGGTGATGGGGCTGTGGATGTTGCTTCTACGCACGTTACAAACGGACAAGGGTAGACATGCTTGGTTTGTGGTAAATGGAGTGCCCGTTAGATACTCCATCAGAGAGCATGCTCTCCTCTCGGGACTGTACTGCCACGAGTACCCAGCCAATTACACGAATTTAGGTGGCATGAGGTTTGTTAAAAACCATTTTCGTCAAGGCCAAAAAATTACAGCTGAAGTTGTGCTAGAAGCACTTCAGGCGATGAAGTATAGTGGCAGTAGGAATCGGCTAAAGATGGCTGTCCTGTACTTCTTGGTGACAGTGATAAGAGGGAGATCGAAGCATGGAGTAGCCATAGAGCATTTCATTCTGAGGATGGTTGATAGTCTCGAGCTGTGTGAGACATTCCCGTGGGGACGGTTTACTTTCGATGACAACATCAAAGAGATTTATCATATGGTGAACCATTTCAAAGGATCGATCACAGAGAAAGCGAGTTGGACGTTTCCTGGGTTCCTCAACCCTTTGGAAGTAAGTCGTATTTTCTTATGAGTACAACTAGTCCGAATAGTTCGAATAGTACAACTATTCTAACTGGTCTAATTATATGTGCAGATTTTGGCGTTTGAATGTATTCCAACCCTAAAGACACAATTTCGGGTGAAAGTAAGAAATGCAGAGGATGATTGTGCACGAATGTGCAAGTGGGAGTTCACGCAGACTGGCACAACTGGATATTCGTTGGATTCAATAAATGAGCATCTTGGAGATACAAAGGTATTTTACTTTTTGTTATACAAAGATTTTCGTCCGAATAGTTCAACTAGTCTGAATAGTTCAACTAGTCTGAATAGTTCAACTAATCCGAATAGTACAACTAGTTCGAATAGTACAACTAGTTCAATTTTGACTGACCCTATTTTTTTTCGTTATACTTCAGGACATTACTAGTATTTTGACTGCTGAGGGTGAGGAAGTAGATCTCATAGAGAGGGTCATGGAAGAGACCCAATGGCAGGACTATGAACTGAAGGATGATTCAGATGTAGTTGACCCTATTGTTGATGGGTGGAACAAGTTTATACTCCGCCAACAAGGGAAGATACTGTAGGAGGATGTCTTCATGGCCGATGTTCAATCCCGAGTTGTCCAAGAAGAAGATGTCCAAGAAGAAGGTGCGGCAATAGGTGAGCCAGCTGAAGAAGAACCTGCAGCTGTGATTGAGCCAATAGCCGAGAAAATGAAAAGGATGATGAACATAATGGAAGAAGGGTTCAAGGAAATTAAAGACAGTATTCAGGGTTTGGATACAAGATTGGTAGCTGTAGAGAGCTTCGTGGAAGAGCAAAGAAATCCACCAGATTTTGAGTATGGTGGATACAATGATTTCGGCAGGGAAGAGAGGGAGATGGAGGAGGCAGCTGCAGAGGCTGAGAAGGAGAGAGCTGAGGCTGCAGAGAGTGAGATGGAGGAGGCGGCTGCAGAGGCTGAGAAGGAGAGAGCTGAGGCTGCAGCTGCAGAGAAGGAGAAGGCTGCAGCTGCAGAGAAGGAGAAGGCTGCAGCTACAGAGAAGGAAGCAGCTGCAGCTGCAGCTGCAGAGAAGGAGAAGGCTGCGGCTACAGAGAAGGAAGCAGCTGCAGCTGCAGCTGCAGAGAAGGAGAAGGCTGCGGCTGCGGCTGCAGAGAGGGAGATGGAGGAGGCAGCTGCAGAGGCTGAGAAGGAGAGAGCTGAGGCTGCAGCTGCAGATAAGGAGGCTGCGGAGATGATGGAGGCTGCGGAGACCGTGGAGACTGTGGCGGCTGAGGCTAGGGCAGCTGCGGAGATAGCGTTAGCGGCTGTGGAGAAGGCTATGGAGAAGGCTCTAGCTGGTAAGTGGAGAATTTTTTTCAATGAGTTTTTCGATTTTTTGATATAATGAGTTTCATCGATTTTTGGTTTTTTTTTGTTAGGTGGAGACGATGTCGAGACAGTCCAAACTCCTACGAAGGTGAAAATCAACAAATGACCTAGTCTTCAAACCCAAGCAGCAAATAAATTAATTAAGAAGCTGAAGAGGAGTAAGACTCCCAAGCGAAAACCAAAAAGGAAGTTGACTCGTTCACGTTTGGTGAAGGATTGTTATTAAGTAACTTAGACCTTTGAACTTGTGTTATGTCTGCTATGTTAGAATTTATCTTTGTGTTTTTCAGGATTTGGACATATATATTTAAATGCATGTCTTTTTGTGTTAAATTAAACGGTCCAACTAGCAGAACTAGACCAACTAGAACTGAATATATAATACGTTTGAAGTTAAAATGGATAAAATATGAAGTCACGTGCGCCGTCAAAAGAGGAAACTTGCGCCGTCAAAACAAAAATTGTATAAAAATTGATCAGTTTTTTATAACATAGTTGTACCCAGTTTTTAGTTGTACCCAATTTCAAAACAAAAATTGAATCCAACTAAAATTTTCTAATCAGTGGTACCATACTTTAAATTAATCATTTTTAGTTGTACTTGTGAAATTTAGTAAACAAACTACATTTAACATGTTTCTAATGCTATAATTTGTATAAAAATACAAACTTTCATGGTTTTCATGTTTGTGTGGTTAAGATTTACAAAGTAACCTTAAAAGTATAAGGTAGCTTGTGTAGACATTACATTTTCATGGATTAAACATTTTCATGGATCAAATTAATATAACTATGAAATGTTCAAATATGCTTCCACATGTTCTATGGCCTATTTTATGTGGAAACATGTTTACAATACATTTAGAAATTGTGTTATTGACATTTTTGTAGAAAGCATAGTCGTACTGGTTTTCCCAGTTGGACTTGAGTACAACTAAAATCTAGTTGCACTAGTTGTACTTAAAACGAGTGGTACTAGTCGCACCAGTCGTACTCGACATATTAGACGCGGAATATAGAGTTGTACTAGTGGTTCCTAGTCATACCTGATAGAAATAACATGCATACAAGTATTAGTCATACAAAGTTGCACACATAGTTCACATAATTTAAAATAAAGACATATATTACTCTTCACTACCATCAATCCCAAACCATTCAGCCCAGCGTCCACCTCTTCCTCTTCCTCTTCCTCTTCCTCTTCCTCTTCCACGATGTTCTCCAGCTGATGGAAATCTTTTATGTTGCGGTTTTCCTTTCTTTACCTTATATTCCGGAGGTAAGACTTCTTCTCCTTGTATCTCTTCAGGTACAACCCATTCAGACATATGAGGAACTGGATAGATTATCCTGGAGTATGCCAATATCCATAGCTCTACCAAATAATATTTGGAGCAAAACTCTTGTAGATGAAGTTCCCTATCTCTGCTCATATGGATGGCAGCAGCAATTGCATGCACGCATGGGTATCTGTCTATATCAAAATACTTGCAAGAACAAGTTCTCGCAGTCATATCAACCAAATAATTCTTCCCATCAAGCCCAATCACATTGTATTCATGGAGATAGCTGTTTAACTCTTGCACCATGAGTTTCTTTGCATCCACACATCTTAGATCCATTTCGTCCTCCACATAAGGCACAAGCTTCTTTGACAATGAGATTTCAGCGTCAGTCTGCGTATGGGTGTTCCACCATTCAGCCAATTTGGCAACAATTACATCAATCATTGGCAACAGCGAGTACTTTCTTGCGTTTACAAAAACGCCGCTGATAGATTCTACAGTATTGGTGGTATCTATGTTGTACCTTTCTCCTGGAAAATAGCATCTTGCCCATTTTCTCTCATCAACACTTTTGTCTAGATACTCGCCAGCAGATGGATATTTCATCCTAAAAGCACCATAGAGTTTTCTGAACTCAACCTCTGTATAAGCTTTAGCGCACTCGATGAACTTCTTCGTACATGCATCTCTGTGGGTGGCAACGTGTCCTTTCACATTCTGTGACAAATGTCTTACACAATACCCATGTTGAGACAAAGGGAACACTTCCATTATTGACTTGATCAAGCTTGGGTTCCTATCCGAAATAAACACCATTCCAGGGACATCTGGTGTTACTAACTTCAACCGATTCAGAAACCACGTCCAACTTGCATCTTTCTCACCATCAACTACACCAAAAGCAATGGGATAATGATGATGATCAGGATCCTGAGCCGAAGCAACGATTAGAACTCCACCATATACGTTCTTCAGGTGGGTTCCATCTAGAATGATGGCTTTCCTCATCGATAGAAACCCTTCTACGCAAGCTCCCAATGCAAAGAATAGATACTTAAACCTATTCTGCTCATCTAATTCCACACAACTTCGTGTACCCGGATTCACTTTCTCCAGCATGTACAAATAAGAATATAGCCACCGATAACTCTCCTCAGAACTTCCCCGCACCTAATTAGCAGCTTTGTTTTTTCCTCTCAGCGCTGTCGAGTACGATACTTTCACGCCAAGCCTGCCTTGAACCATATTGATCAACGTTTTTGGATTTGGTGTGTCGAATCGACTTGGATAGTCTTCAGCCAAAACAGCTGCAACTAAGTGTGGTGTGCCTTTCCTTTTTTGTCTGATTGTACTTGTAGTAACCCGAGAGCATGTGTGCACCTTGTTGTAAGTGGCAATAGTGAAACTATTAGAGTTCATACGCACAGAAGCTCTTAAACCCCACTTGCATCCCTCTTTTGCTCCCCAACATTTTACCACGAAATGTGTGGGTTCAGACTTCTTTGTTTCATACTCAAAACCATTCTCATGTGCACATTTATGTAGGAGAGCTTGCAGTCCCTGCCTAGTGTCAAATTCTTGACCTTTATATATATCTAAACCGTCTTCCCATCCATGAATTACTTGCGAGTTTCCATCATAAGGTCTGACTTCTGTATCATCATCATACACGAGCTCATATCTTTCTTGCATCTCATTTTCTTGCATCTCATTTTCTTGCATCTCATTGTCTTGCATTTCACTGTCCGGTATTTCTAAACCATCTTTACCGGTACCAAAATGCTCATCATTACTCTGACCTAGATCAACGTCAACTCCATGATCCTCTCTTGAAACATGCACGCTTCCATGACTTTGATCAACATCCTTACTGAACTCCACATGTAGAACACTTCTACATTGATCTTTACTCATTTGTAGTAGATAACCAAAAACATTTTCGTCATTCCAAATATATGATGGTTTCTTCGTGTTCAAGATCAATGGATAGTAACTAATTTTCAGCTGAGTTGTAGATGCATCTATCAAAACCTTTCTGCAAATTCCCTCCACTAATCCAACATAAGTGACATCCTCCAAAGATTTCCTCATCACAAAAGTGTGAATCTCATCTTCTACAGAATTCCATATAATTTTATCACCGTCTTTTGAATAGAATCCCCCATAGTCAAAACATATGACTGTGCAACCATTGCTACTCATTTCCCCTGAAAAGAACAAAAAAATCGTAAGGTAATCTTATCATAGTTATACCAGTTTGACTAGTCGTACTAATTCACTTAAGATGTCCAGTTATGCTAGTAGTACCAGTAGTACCCAGAAAGTTTGGTTCATCCTAGTCGTACTAATTCACTTAATATGTCCAGTTATTCTAGTTGTACCCAGTAGTACCTAGAAAGTTTGGTTAATCCTACTCGTGCTAAATTCACTTAATATGTGTACCTAGAAAGTTTGGTTAATCCTACTCGTGCTAAATTCACTTAATATGTCCAGTTATTCTAGTTGTACCAGTAGTACCCATAAAGTTTGGTTTATCATCCTACGAATCATCACGATTTATTACGATGAATTGCTCAGTTAACCAAGATATCCCATTTAATTAACAATATCAGTTTCTAATAGCCTTACCCAACTAGCTCAGTGACTCCAATGAGCAAAAAAAAATCAAAAATTTCTTTACTATAAATTTCCCTAATTGAGAAGAAACTATGTATTAATTGCTTTGGGATTGCTTTGCCTATGACATAAACTTGATAATTCAATCATGAAATCGAAAATAGCATAAAAAACAGCAACAACTAACCTTCAATTTCAAGCCTCCAAATCGTCAATGGTGGAAACGTGAGAGCAAGAAGACGACGAGAGGGGATTAAATTTTGTGGTTGGTTTGGTTGGTTTAGAGAATTAATTTTAGGGATGGTTTGAATTAAATTCGGTCCATTAAATTCCTACCAGATTTTTTTTTGTTTTTCATTTTCAATTTGTTTTTTTTTTTAATAAATGAAGGACTAAACAGTCCATTCTTGAGGAGAGGGACATTTGAGATTTGAGAAGGGTTTTTAGATTGTCCCTCCCGTACGGAGGGACATTTGAGATTAGAGTCCTCATGAATGGACTGTTTAGTCTTTCATTTAAAAAAAAAAATCTAAAAAGAAAAATAAAAAGAAAGGAAGAAATCGGGTGGGTGGTTTGGTAGGAAATTTAATTCAAACCAACCCTAAATTAATTCTCTAAACCAACCAAACCAACCACCAAAATTTAATTTCACCCCTCGTCGTCTTCTTCCTCTCCCGTTTCCGCCATTGACGAATCGGAGGCGTGAAATTGAAGGTTAGTTCTTGCTGTTTTTTATGCTATTTTCGATTTCATGATTGAATTATCAAGTTTATGTCATAGGCAAAGCAATCCCAAAGCAATTAATACATAATTTCTTCTCAATTAAGAAATTTCATAGTAAAGAAATTTTTGATTTTTTTTTTTTTGCTCATTGGAGTCACTGAGCTAGTTGGGTAAGGCTATTAGAAACTGATATTGTTAACTAAATGGGATTTCTTGGTTAACTGAGCAATGCATCGTAATAAATCGTGATGATTCGTATGATGAACCAAATTTTCTGGGTACTACTGGGTACAACTAGCATAACTGGACATATTAAGTGAATTTAGTACGACTAGGATGAACCAAACTTTCTGGGTACTACTGGGTACAACTAGCATAATTGGACATATTAAGTGAATTTAGTACGACTAGGATTAACCAAACTTTCTAGGTACTACTGGGTACAACTAGCATAACTGGACATATTAAGTGAATTTAGTACGACTAGAATTAACCAAACTTTCTAGGTACTAATGGGTAAAACTTGTTCTTACAAGTATTTTGATATAAACATATACTCATGTGTGCATGCAATTGGTGCTGCCATCCATATGAGCAGAGATAGGGAACTTCATCTACAAGATATTTGCTCCAAATATTATTTGGTACAGCTATGGGCATTGACATACTCCAGGACAATCTATCCAGTTCCTCATATGTCTGAATGGGTTGTACCTGAAGAGATACAAGCACAAGAAGTCTTACCTCCGGAATATGAAGTAAAGAAAGGAAAACCGCAACAGAAAAGATTCCCATCAGTTGGAGAACATCGTGGAAGAGAAAGAGGAAGAGGTGGACACTGGGCTCGATGGCTTGGGATTGATGGTAGTGAAGAGTAATTTATGTCTTTGTTTTAAATATGTCGGGTACGACTGGTGCGACTAGTACCACTCGTTTTAAGTACAACTAGTGCAACTACATTTTAGTTGTACTCAAGTCCAACTGGGAAAACCAGTACGACTATGCTTTCTACAAAAATGTCAATAACACAATTTCTAAATGTATTTGTAAACATGTTGCCACATAAAATAGGCCATAGAACATGTACAAGCATATTTGAACATTTCATAGTTATATTAATTTGATCCATGAAAATGTTTGATCCATGAAAATGTGATGTCTACACAATCTACCTTATACTTTTAAGGTTACTTTGGAAATCTTAACCACACAAACATGAAAATCATGAAAGTTTGTATTTTTATACAAGTTATAGCATCCATGAAAATGTGATGTCTACACAATCTACCTTATAATTTTAAGGTTATTTTGGAAATCTTAACCACACAAACATGAAAACCATGAAAGTTTGTATTTTTATACAAGTTATAGCATTAGAAATATGTTAAATGTAGTTTGTTTACTAAATTTCACAAGTACAACTAAAAATTTTAATTTAGAATATGGAACTACTGATTACAAAATTTTACCTGAATTCAATTTTTGTTTTGAAATTGGGTACAACTAAAAACTGGGTACAACTATGTTATAAAAAACTGGATTCAATTTTTGTTTTGACGGCACAAGTTTGCAAAGATATTCATTTCCTCTTTTGACGGCGCACGTGACTTCATATTTTATCCATTTTTAACTTTATTTTAAACTTCCTGCCACACGTTTTTTTGCTGCCACACGTTTTATAAATTCAGTTCTAGTTGGTCTAGTTCTGCTAGTTGTACCGTTTAATTTAACACATAAAAAAGACATGCATAAAATATATATGTCCAAATCCTGAAAAACACAAAAACAAATTCTAACATAGCAGACATAACATAAGTTCAAAGGCCTAATCCATGCACATTTGCCTAGTCAAGTCATATGAATCTGAGTCCCCGTATACTTGATCTGCAACAGCCCGAAAGAGACAGTTTCCATCTTCCAACATACGCCTAATTTCAAAGCCTTTCGATTGTCTAATCTCGGTTTCAAACTGATGTTCTCTTTCCTGTAAGACAGGAAAACAAAACCATATAAAACAAGCTAAAGAATCTATACGATAAAAAAAAAAAATTTCTGGAAAAAAAAAGCTTACCGAGCCAGAGCGAGCATGAGAGGGCACAAAGCATGGCATATGCTCATCAGAACTGTTATAGCCTTCGTTCTCATTGTGTGATCTTGGAGAAGAAGGATGAGATCCAGTTGGCGAACTCCTAGTGGAAACAAGAGAGCGAAGCCCAGCTCCTCTTCTCGTTGCTCCGATTCGTAAAGCGTCAAAACTCCCCAATACCGATCTCTTATTACCAGGAGTGACATTCGTAGACGGCCTTGGCGGCGGAACATGTAAAGGTGGTGAATCAGGATCATCACCACCACTAAAAAGAGAATCAAAAACTATACCTTCACTTTAGACATCAACGTTTTCCGTAACTATCAACCCTTCATCGTCTTCTCTACCCGCATGTTCATCACTGAGCAGTGGTACATCCTTAGCATCAGAACACTCTGCTTGCTCAACCACAAAAACCTCTTCTTGTTTCCCATCAGTAGTTTCTTCATCGATAGTTACCAGAGGAACCTGAACATTACTGCTTGCCTGTGACTCTGTTCCAGAGGAAGAAGAAGATGAGCCAGACGAGGAAGAAGCACGGCTCGAGTGAAGCTGATCGTATCCAGCTAGCACTCCTGCTCCTGCTACTCCAAGAAGCATGTTCGCAGTAACGCCTCAAGGTTCTTAAGGTGTGAATGGCGTTCCGGTATTTTACAGGCTGTCCTGATGTAAGCATCATTCTCCTCCTAAGAGTGTCAAAAGGGTAAGCAATGACGCCTGCAGAGGTAGTAATGCTCCAACCCAACAGAAAGCTAGCCAAGAAGTTTCCCTGTCAAAGAATCAAAGAACCATTTTTAGCTATTGTTTGCTCTGACCACTTCAAGTAACCGTACTTCTCTTTCGAACATCCTAGAAGGTTCTTAAAGTAACCTTTAAATGCAAAGTTGGAAGCCTAAGAGCAATTAAATTTAGTGACAATAATAATCTAACACAAACCACTCTCAGTCAATAGATGATCACTCTAATCAACCGGCAAAGAAAAAAAAAACAATTGCAGACAAATGGAAAATCCTGGAAAGTACCTGTGTAGGGAAATATCGGATGACATTGGCTTGATTTCCTCTCCAAAAGGACAGAACACCTTCTTCTCTGAAGATTCTGACGAAGCAATTACCCAAACCAGTGTAAGGTCTTGTGAGATGTCCCGTCTTTATCATCTCCCCTTGACTCTGCAGTAAAAGCTTCACCCTTTCGATTGGAGCCGCTGCAGATTTCACAACAATGGCTGCAGCACCTCCCATCACGAAATCCGCTGAGAATTTCTCGGATTTTTCCGACCAAAGCCATCCTTTTTTCCACACCTAACCAATGCCAAAATACTTAAAAAGCGAATCCAGAAAATTCTCAATTTTCTCCAGAAATTTCAAAACCTCAAGCATCATCATTCAGATAAACCCCCCCAAAATGGGACAAAATTTCTAACGATAATACAAGGCGTTCAAGAATAATACAAAACCTCAAACCTCAAGCATCATCATTCAGATAAACACCGGATCCAAAAGAACAATAATGATACCAAAAAAAGGAAATAGAAGACTTTGAAGTGAAAAACCTGGAGATTCCTTATTGATTTCGCCGCAGAGAGAAGAACTCGGCGGCGAAAGATTGTTCCCAGGTCCAGGAGAAGAGAAGCGGGCGATTCCTTTTTCTTTGTTATTCGTTTTAGAACCCAATAAAATAGGAAAGAGATAATCATTTCTCTGTATTGATGAAAGCTGGAACACCGAAGAAGGGAGAGTAATCTGATACCCTTCGTCGTCATTTCACGCTTTTTCTTTTAAAATATAAATCAAAAAGAAAATCAATGTTATAACAGGGGCATTTGAGATTAAACTCCCGTACGGAGGGACATTTCAGATTACTCTCCCTCCTCAAGCATGGTTTTAGGTGTTGTCCTCTTCAGGTTTAATGATTTTTACCTCACATTTGTTTAATTTTTGGACAAATATAAGTAAAACGATTGATTTAACAGAAGTAACTATAATAATTAAATACCATCTCAGCAATAAGAAATATTTACACTCAGAGGCACTTTGACAAACTAACATTACAGCTTTAGGCACTTTTTGAAACTAGGACACTTTGGTGTTTTGAAAAGACAAAAATATCCTCCTCTTTACTTGTTTAACCATTTCACCTTTCTCTATCTTTTTACTTCCTTCTCAATGACTCTTGTTTCTATTTTTCTTTCTCCTCCACTCTCGACATCAGAAATATAAAAAAAACCCTCTTCGATTTGTTTCAGTTTTGAGTTCTTCTCGATTGATCTGAAATTAGTTTTGTATGATTTCATTTTTTGGGAATTTTTCGCAGGGATTCATCTTGGTTTATTAAAACAAATCGATGCATCTGGTTTTTTAAACACGAAGCCGCCGACCGTTTCTATGATTTCTCCACCAACTATTCACAGTCATCTTCTGTATAACACAAATCCTGCAAATTCTGATGAAATTTAGAGATGGGCTGATTTATGGGACTTGATTTTTAGGGTGATTAATTTTATTAGGTTCAAAAACTTCGATTCTTACAAAACGTGAAATTGATGTCTCTTACATGACGGCAAGGATTTTCCGATCTGCCTTCAGATATAGTTTCATGATTTGGTTGGTTGGTTAGACATCTTTACATATGGCGGCGGCAGAGCCGAAAGGGACAAATGAAAAAGGTATGTATGTGAGGTTATTATGGTGAAAATAACATGGACAAGCTTCGGTGGACATACTGTCGTGGACATCATATCCTGCTCTAAATGTGATTCATGAAATGAATGTGAGATTGAAGGTGAGCTTGTCGTGGACACATTGTCGGGATTAAGTTGCCGTAAACAAGTTTTCGTGGACATAAATTTATCTCCTACATCACCGTATTTATCTCCTCAGCCACTCGGCTCATTTGGATCATATACCCTTGGTTTATTCATTTTGTTTCTACTTTTATCTAAGAGATTGATAGATTGGTTCTATTGATGTATATCTGAATGGATTGAATTTACATGTACACGAATTATTGGACACACTCTCATGTATCCGAGTATGAACACAATCTCGTCGACACAATCAACTGAATAAACTGCATCTCATGGATAAACTCTCATGGACACACGAGAGATGATAGCCAATTGTCTAAAAGCTTTAGGTCCCTAATCTCGATTCGTGGAGGTGATAGCCGATTGTCTAAAAGCATGGATACAAAAGCATGGATAAGAACGACTGGACACAGAAGTATGGATACGAACTAGTGGATACTCGGATTCATCAATTGAAGATGCTCAAATTGCTTCGATCTATGTTGTTCTGAATTTGAATCTTAGTTAAGCTAAATGGGGCTTATTCGAATTTGACTATGCGTACCATCTGATGTATATATGTGGGTGTGTATATGGTGTAGCAGTGAATTATATGTTCTTATTCTGATTTTTCAAACTTGTTCAATTTTATGTTCTTGCTTATTAATTTGATCATTATGCTTTGTAGGTTTTGTTGTTTAACGGTAAGTAGGATCTTGGGAATAAAGACAAAAGATGATTTCTG
Source organism: Alliaria petiolata (assembly GCA_020283515.1). Classification (NCBI taxonomy): domain Eukaryota; kingdom Viridiplantae; phylum Streptophyta; class Magnoliopsida; order Brassicales; family Brassicaceae; genus Alliaria; species Alliaria petiolata. The sequence continues at coordinate 239,940,574 of JAHZTW010000001.1, read as the reverse complement.
CCAAAACAATCGGAGAAGCTCTTCTCCTTCCATGTGTTGTATCAATAATAGTGTGTCCATGCGTTGTATCCATAGTATTGTGTCCATGGTTGTGTCTTTGTGTTTGTATCCATAGACTCATGTCCACGATGTCAGACATGTATACGAGTATACATATATTGGTAATTGTTTGATTATATACACTTTGGATTATGTCCATACTTTTGTTATAGGTTAGCCACCGAAACAAATTTTGTTACTTAAAAGTATGATCGTTTGTCCACTATCAGTGTGTCTATTTCATTAATTGTGACTATATGATATGGACAAAGAAAATCTCAAGCTTGTTGGCAACTAGAAACTTTAGTAAATTTGATTATGTGATGTTCAACTAGTAACAAGTACATCCTTCCATCAAAAAATCAAATGTAATCAGAGAAAAATTGCTCATAAGCCACCAAACATAACAAGAAAAGTCTCTGCAAAACACCAAACTTTAAAAAGATCATCACATCACATTTTTGTATTGTGTCCATGAGAGTGTATCCACTTATATTGTCCATTAGGCAGCACACATGTTGTTGAATGAACGAGCAAGACATGACGCAACTAGTTTCTCGTTTCCTTTATCACCACTGGCTTTGTGAACCAACGAAGATTACTTCCTAGCTCGATGTTTAAGAGTCGGCCAAACGGAATTATGAGAAAGAGTCGTAAGCAATTTTTCCAAATGTAAGAACACATGATTGAAGCAAATGGTCAAATCACATCTATTTAAATCATTCTCTATCTTTTTTTTTGGCTTCACCAACATTTGCTCTAATTTTTCTTTCTTAAGTGTTTCACATTTTTTTACTTTAATCTAGCTTTCTACTTCTCTTGGTAACTTAGATCTTAATTGACCAAAACCATATTTTTTATGCTTAATGAGTTATTGGTTCAGAGATATGAGATTCATCGGTGATGAGGGGAAGTAAAAATTGAAATAAGATGGTCATAGACATGTATGGTATCCACTCGTTCCTACCAATGCTTATATGTCCACTTGTTCCTATCTATGCTTTTGTATCCACTCCTTCATATCCATGCGTTGGTGTCCATTTGTTTTGTAGTAACCATTTTTTGTCTTCCATGTGTGACTCTGAGACGTCTATGGTGGTTGCGGAGGAGTAAATCTGGATTTTGCAGTTCAAGAAGAAGAAGAAGGAACGGCTATGTGGTGGAAGCAATCAAAGTTTTCGACGATCTCTTTGAAAAAAATTGGCACAATTAGAGAAGTTGCGCTTCGACATCATCGATCTCTGTTCTTGACGGTGAAGATCTATGAATTTTGAAATAGCATCTCCAACAATCGAAGAAGAAAGAAGAAAAAGTTTGTGTCGCTGTTTAGTTTTGAGAAAATGTGGATTCAACAAGGAAAAAAAACATCTAAGTTTTTTAGGTTAAAAATCATTAAGGTTAGTTTTGGTTTTTTATGTTGTTCACACACACCACACACACACAAAAGTGCCTACATTGCAAAAAGTGTCTAACATGTAAACATAAGTGCGCAAAATGCCCTTACGTGCAAATATCTCAAATAATAAAACGTAATTGGGTAAAAATATTATTCTATGCGGAAATAAATCAAAAATTTATTTAATTTTTTGTCAATATGTTACTTTATTTTGACTGTTACTAATATAAGGAAATAAAAAAAAAATTTAAGTTTTTTCAATGTTTTTTTGGTAAGATATTTTTTAAATTTGACCATCAAACATATACCTTTTACAAATATTTGTGTTACTGTATATATAGCCAGTCTAAATTAAAAAACTCATCAAAAACATTAAAAATATATCATAAAAATAATTTTCAGCATGAAAACGTTAGTTACATTTGTTTGTACTATCCTTTTCATTATATCTTTTGTTCATTGCCGTACAACAACCGCTAATACTTTAGGTAACTTATTCTTATACTCTACTATTTTACTATGAAAATAATTTTGTTTCTTTATTAATTAATGAACATATTGGTTTAATGATTTTTCGATATTATACATAGGTTATGGAATAAATAAGAAGGATGTTATGTGTTTCTACGGAGAAAAATCGTGTTATTATGGATGGAACACAAGCTGCACTAAATTTTGTGGCGAACGAGATTATCGATATGGCGCATGTACTCGAGATGATATATGTTGTTGTCATGATTTTGATCGAAGATGAAATATTCTAATCAAATATAATAATATCTGCTTGAAAAAGAACATCATTATTTTTATATGTTTTGAATATCTATATGAAAAATTTACAGTGATAAATAAATTTACCAAATCGAAGTTATTTTATTTTATTTTTGCAATTTTGAAAAAAGGTTAAATAACTTAAATTTATCTCTTATTTATTCTGAGATTTTGTTGTTTCTCTGAATTTTGATGAAATAACCCATTAAATATGGATTGATATATTTTAAAACCTTTAAATAAATTATTAATATTTTCTTTTTAGAAATGAAATTTTAATGAAATATCTCCCTAAAGTATAGGCCGATCTATTTTAAACCCCTCAACTGAATTATTAATAAAACCCCCATCAAGTAAATATCCACAAATAAAAAAACTCATAAGATTATAATTTCGCCTAAATGTATGCCGTTTAATTGATTTCTGCATTTTGACTTGTTGAAAACAACATGTATGTATTTTAAATACGTAAAAAATGTAGCGTTTATTCAAAAAGAATATGAAGTTTCAAAAGTCTCTAAACATTGGTCTAAGAATTTCTAAAATGGTGTAAAGTGTTAACCATCATTCATTCTAGTTCTTCTCATTTTTTTTTTTTTTGGTATCTCAAATGCATTTAACTATTGAAATTCTATATGAACTTTCATCTCCATAAAAAAACAGTGAAAGCAAGATCTTTATTATTTTGATTGATCATTTCAGATTCTAAATTGTCTGCATCACATTTTTGAAGTTACTTATAAACAAACACTGCTTTTTATTATGAAAGCATATATATATAGCCGCGTGGTTCTCCTGTCTTTGGCCCGCGTGTGTGCCAAAGGAAGTCTTCTGATGTGATCTTCCCATATGGAGAAAACATCTTTATCAACGCAGCCCTAACAAGAAGAGAAAATAAAAAGGGTATTGAAAGAAAGTTTGGATTCATGGAGGGTAACAACAAGCTTTGATTCAAGGCGTTTTAATTTTTACTTACTCGTTTATTCTAAGATCCAAGTTTCCAACATATAATCTGCTCTCGGTCTTTCCATCTACAAACCCATTGGTGTCCTGAAGCATATATGTAAAAAATAGTTAGAAGATGACTGAAGAATAAAAGAGATACAAGCTTAAGTTGAACATCAATAGACAATGTAGACAAAAACAAACTTTGACTGAGGTGAAAACGAAATCATTGAAGATATATACACATAAAACGTTATGGAAAATATGCTCTAGGATAGTGTAGTCACCATTTAATTGCAGAAACAATTAGATCGAACACGACGAGGAAGCTCAAGATAGTAAAGAATGTATTCTGCATCCACCTGCAAATAAAGCTTTTTCAACATAGTAACAAAGACTTTCTTTTATATAAAACAAGTTCCCCCTTCAAGATTTCAATAGTGTACACACGTGAGAACAATGCTCAAAGGGCAAGACAACAATCGAACTATTCTTTTACATAGAGATGGCGAAAGAGTTTAAATAGACACTTGATAGTAATGTGTCACATAAGGACCATAAAACCAGAAAAGAAATAAAGGCACATGAACACAATATAATCTAACAATACTCAGTTACTACTCTCTATATTGCATAAGCACAATCGAAAAACAGAGGCTTCTCCATGAGAATTGAAGTTACTCCACAAAGCTCCAAAAAAGAAAAAGAGAAACCATTAGCTCAAGGGAGCAAGATCTGTTTACTCAAATTCATTGTCCGTTCTAAGTAAGACAGAAAACTCTAGGTTCCTCGTTGAGCTGTAATCACCAATTAGTACGCCTAATCGCCTACTTCGAGAAAACCCTAGATACTGGAGATAAACTAGCCGAGAAGAACCACAAACTAATCCCGAGCTCAAACCCCAAAATCCCCACAATCCTCGAACCCACAACACAAAACCAAGGTGAGAACCACTGAACCACAACCTCAAGAGAATCGATAGCCAAACAACCAAAGAGGCTCCAAAACCAAACTAAATCCGGCAAAAAGCAACAACCACGCAAGCAACAGCGAGAAGGCCTTTGTGAAACTTAGCAAACCGAAAAGGCAGAAGCAAGGACTTGCCTAAGACAACCGAGGGAAGGCAGAGAGAAGAAATTAGACATGACCTCACATTTGTTTAATTTTTGATAAATATAAGTAAAAACATTTGAATAATGGGGGAATTTTAGATATTTCGGATTAAACATCATAATTTTCTTAATTTATAATTATAATTTTTGTTATTTTGGTTACTTTAGTTCAATTATTTATTAGTTTTGGGTAAAAGATAAATACAAATTGTTTGAAACTAAAAAATAACTCTTGAACAACATTTTATGTGGAGTGGAGAGAGTAACAATTAACATTTTCATGCCACAACAAATTATGGAAAAAAAACAAATTACATATTAAACTATGTATAAAAGAATAAATATCATCTTAGCAAACATTAAAATGTAATTGGGTAAGAAAATTATTTTGTGTGTGTGTGGTACTNCTATTTATTATTATAATAATATTTATTTGTTTAATATATATTAAAATTTTCTCTAAGAACCACCATTGTTTTTGTTCTTAGCTGTTAGTCCTCTTCAGGTTTAATGATTTTTACCTCTCATTTGTTTAATTTTTGATTTTTACCTCCCATTTGTTTAATTTTTGGACAAATATAAGTAAAACGATTGATTTTACTGAAGTAACTATAATAATAAAATAATAAATACCATCTCAGCAATAATAAAACGTAATTGGGTAAAAATATTATTCTATGCGTGTATGTACTTTTTTTGTCAATATGTTACTTTCTTTTGACTGTTACTATATAAGGAAAAAAATCAAAAATTTAAGTTTTTTCAATGTTTTTTTGGTAAGCTATTTTTTAAATTTGACCATCAAACATATACCTTTTACAAATATTTGTGTTACTGTATATATAGCCAGTCTAAATTAAAAAAACTCATCAAAAACATTAAAAAGATATCATAAAAATAGTTTTCAGCATGAAAACTTTAGTTACATTTGTTTGTACTATCCTTTTCATTGTATCTTTTGTTCATTGCCGTACAACAACCGCTAATACTTTAGGTAGCTTATTCTTATACTCTACTATTTTATTATGAAAATAATTTTGTTTCTTTATTAATTAATGAACATATTGGTTTTAGGTTGAGCCTTCCACCTCCCATTTGTTTAATTTTTGATAAATATAAGTAAAAACATTTGAATATTGGGGGAATTTTAGATATTTCGGATTAAACATCATAATTTTCTTAATTTATAATTATAATTTTTGTTTTTTGGTTACTTTAGTTCAATTATTTATTAGTTTTGGGTAAAAGATAAATACAAATTGATTTGAAACTAAAAATAACTCTTGAACAACATTTTATATGGAGTGGAGAGAGTAACAATTAACATTTTCATGCCACAACAAATTATGGAAAAAACAAATTACATATTTAACTATGTATAAAAGAATAAATATCATCTTAGCAAACATTAAAATGTAATTGGGTAAGAAAATTATTTTATGTGTGTGTGATACTTTTTTTGGTCAACATGTAGTTTTATTGTTACTATAAATATATAAGTAAATGAATTGAAAATTTATGTTATTTTCAAATTTTTTTGGTAAGCCTTTTTCAAGTTTGACCATAAAAAAATACCTTTTACGAATGTTTGTGTTACTATATATTTATAGACAATCTATTTTTTTAAAAAATATCATAAAAATGGTTTTCAACATGAAAACTTTAGTTACATTTGTTTTTACTATCTTTTTCATTATATTTTTTGTTAATTTCCGTACAACAACTGCTAATACTTTAGGTAATTTATTCTTATACTCCATTATTTAATTATGGATATAATTTTGTTTCTCTTTTAAATTAATTTACATATGGATTTAATTTTGTTTCCGATATTATACACAGGTTATGTAATAAATGAGAATAAGGATGTTCTATGTTTTTTTGGAGAAGAATCATGTTTTTTTGGATGGGACAGAAGCTGCACTAAATTTTGTGACGAACATGGTTATCAATATGGCAAGTGTACCAGAGAAGATATATGTTGTTGTCATAATTTTTAAAAACATATGGGTCAAAGATGAAATATTCTAATCAAATATAATAATATATTCTTGCAAAAGAACATCATTATTTTCATATGTTTTGAATATCTATATGAAAAATTTAGAATGAAATAAATAAATTTTACCAAATCAGAGTTATTTTAATAAAATCTGAGAGGTATTTTTTTTTTTTTTGCAATTTTGAAGAAAATAATTTTCACATGTACTTTGGGTTAAAAAAACTTAAATTTATCTCTTATATATTCTGAGATTTTGTTATTTCTCTGAATTTTGATGAAACAACCCATTAAATACGGACTACTATATTTTAAACCCATCAAATAAATTATTAACATATATTTTTTTTAGATATGAAAATTTAGATATAATCTACCTAAAATTTTAGATAAAAACCCATCAACTGAATTATTAATAAAACCCCCCCATCAAGTATATATCCATAAATGAAAAAACTCATATGATTATAATTTAACCTAAATGTATGCCGTTTAATCAATTTCTACGTTTTGGCTTGTACAAAACGACATATGTGTATCTTATTATATAAAGTTAGATGTGTCAAAGTTGCTAATTCACATGATCGTGATACGTGTCAAATTAATCGATTTGATTTTTGACATGTGTTAAAAAAATCCAACCAATTAAATTTTAACATAATGTTTACAAAAATCTAAAAATCTAAAAAAGGAAATTAAGTTCGACAGTTGTAAAATAAGTCGACAAATTAGAAAAAAGGAAAATAAGTTCGATAGTTGTAAAATAAATCGACAAACCCAAAATATAAGTCGACTGTTGTAAAATAAGTCGATCAACCCAATATATAAGTCTACTGTTGTGAAAATAAGTCAACCAATACAAAATAAGTCGACTGTTGTAAAAATAAGTCGACTATTGTAAAAGTAAGTTAATTGTTGTAAACTAAGTCGACCAATCCAAAATATATGTCGACAGTTGTAAAATAAGTTAATTGTTGTAAAATAAGTCGATTGTTATAAAATAAGTCGATCAATCCAAAATAAGTCGACTGTTGTAAAATAAGTTATTTTTTTGTAAAATAAGTGACTGTTTTAAAATAAGTTGACCCTAAATATAAGTCGATTGTTGTGAAATAAGTCAACTATTGTGAAATAAGTTGACTGTTGTAAAATAAATCTACTATTGTAAAATAAGTCGACCAATCCAAAATAGGTCGACAGTTGTGAAATAAGTTGACCAACCCAAAATATAAGTCGACTGTTCTAAAATAAGTCAATTGTTGTAAAATAAGTCAACTGTTTCAAAATAAGTCAATTGTTGTAAAATAAGTTGTTTGTTTTAAAATAAATCGACAATCAATCCAAAATAAGTCGAATGTTGTGAAATAAGTCGTCTGTTGAAAAATAAGTCGACCAATATATAATAAGTCGACTGTTGTAAAATAAGTCGACAAATCCAAAATAAATCGACTATTGTAAAATAAGTTAATTGCTTTAAAAAAGACGACAATTATAAAATAAGCCGATTATTGTAAAATAAGCCAACTATTGTAAAATAAGCCGACCAACCCAAAATATAAACTAACAGTTGTGAAATGAGTCGACTGTTGTGAAATAAGTCAAGTGTTATAAAATAAATCGATAAATCCAAAATAAGTCAACTGGTGTAAAATAAATCGACTGATGTAAAATAGGTCGACCAATCCAAAATAAATTGTTTGTTGTAAAATTAATTGTATGTTGTAAAATAAGTTGACTGTTGTAAAATAAGTCGAATGTAGTAAAATAAGTTGACTGTTGTAAAATAAATTGACTAACTCAAAATATAAGTCGATTGTTGGGAAATAAGTCGACTTTTATAAAATAAGTATATTGAAATAAAATTCTATGTCTATTGAAATAAATTATAGGTTTATTAAAATAAAATTTTGTGTATATTGAGATATGATTTAATTTTTATTAAGATATATTTCCATGTATTAAAGTAGAATTTTAAGATAGAATTATATGAATATTAAGATAGAGTTCAATTCTATGTATATTAAAATATAATTCTATGTATTAAAATGATAATAAATAAAATTGTGCTTTTATAAACAGAACTTCATAAAAAACATATGTTATTTTTATTATTATTAAAATTTATTAAATAAAACTTTAGATTAAAAAAATTATATAATCAAATAATAATCCTAAAAATGATTAAAAAATAAGAAAAATTAAATAAATATATAGTTCAATGGAATCTAAAATAAAAACAAAAGTAAATAAAATTAACTACAATTTAGAAAAATATACAATCTTATTATATAAAGCTTGATGTTTCAAAGTTACTAATTAACATGATCGTGAAACCCTTTTAAAGTCTGTCGATTAAATTTTCACACTAACGAATAGATTTTTTTTAAGAATATAAAATTTCTATTTGTAATTTTGACACTATAAATTTTTTTTTTTTTTTAGTTTTATTTTTCTTCACGGTGATCGGATTTTATTTTCAAATAATGTTTTACCACTTTAAAATATTTTATTCAAAACCCGCATATATGCGGATCCTATTCTAGTTTTTTATACATAAAACTTGTAGCGTTTATTCAAAAAGAACATGAAGTTTCAAAAGTCTCTAATGTTGGTCTAAAATTTTCTAAAATCGTGTAAAGTGTTAACCTTCATTCATTCTAGTTCTTATCTTTTAAATTTCTTTTATCTCAGTTGCATTTAACTATTAAAATTCTATATGAACTTTCACCGTTGTAAAAAAAAATGAAAGCAAGATCTTAATTATTTTGATTGATCATTTCAGAATCTAAATTGTCTGCATCACATTTTTGAAGTTACTTATAAACAAACATTGCTTTCTATTATGTTTAAACTAAATAGTAATATACACATTGTTTTTTAACAGACTAAAATGCAAATTATTAAGGTTAATTTAGTGGCAAACGTTTAAAGTTTTGACGGTATTATTGACAAATGGATTTTACTGCTAACGGATCTTTCTTGAAAAGTTTTTACTATTAATAATTTAGTTAAAAGGTTTACAATATATCATTTAAAAAAAAATATTTACATAGGATCAACCCAGAAGTTTTATCATTAATAATTTAGTTTTGGAATTTAAAATAGATCGTATAATATGAATTTTTCACTAAAATCCCTTGTTTTTCATCATCCTTCAAAACTACTTTTTCATTTGTCATAAGCTGCTTCCACTTGCAAATCTTGTTCTGTTTGCTTCTGGTAATAATCTTTTGGAGTGATCACGAGATGAATCTTCTAGAAGCTTCTCACTAGCTAGACGAACCACCAAAGGCCTACCACAAGCTAATCTCCCGTGCATCTTCTCTTTAGCCAATTTAGCTTTGTATACTCACTTTAGATTGTCGAAATCAAATAGAAATAAACCATTTTTTGTTTTGTTTTATATCACTTAAAACAATCTCATCAAGGCAACTTCAAAAACCAAGAAAGAGAGATTATTAGTTACCTCTTTACGGTTGTATTGAATGAAAGCATAGATGTGTGCTCTCCTTTCTTTGTGTAACGATCCAGGCCCGGCCATTTGAATAAGTTTAAATAGATTGATTTGGCTACCTTTGTCATTAAAGTGCACTTATCTTTTCCGGTCACTTACCCTAAGAGAACTCCAGAGTTAAGCGTGCTTATGCTGGAGTAGCACTAGGATGGGTGACCTTCCGGAAAGTTCTCTGCGGAACCGTGTGAGTGAGGTCAAAAACACGGGAAAAGGTCACGTGGTGATTGCAGGGACAAGTAAATCAGTCAGTCGGGCCACCGAAAAAAATAATGCACCGACCGTCGGACAGGGATGGGCCCCACGAGCCCGGCGGAGGGATGGGTGACTCGCCGGTAGGGGCGATCGGGGTGTTACAAGTGGTATCAGAGCCAAGGGAAGTCAAACTGGTTCTGTCCCAGGAGACTGTCTTGGGGTTTGGGGGTTAGAGTTCACACTGGCGGGTTCAGAATTGGTCGGACCACCGAAAAAAATAACGCACCGACCGTCGGACATGGACAGAGCCCACGAGTCCGACGGAGGGATGAGTGATTCGCCGGTAGGGGCGGTCGGAGTGTTACAAGTGGTATCAGAGCCAAGGGAAGTTAAATTGGTTCTGTCCCAGGAGACTGTCTTGGGGTTTGGGGGTTAGGGTTCACACTGGCGGGATCAAAATTCGGGGACGAATTCCCGTTAAGTGGGGGAGAATTGTAACGACTCGGGCCCGACCCATTTGAATAAGTTTAAATGGATTGATTTGGCTACCTATGTCATTAAAGTGCACTTATCTTTTCCGGTCACTTACCATAAGAGAACTCCAGAGTTAAGCGTGCTTATGCTGGAGTAGCACTAGGATGGGTGACCTTCCGGGAAGTTCTCTGCGGAACCGTGTGAGTGAGGTCAAAAACACGGGAAAAGGTCACGTGGTGATTGCAGGGACAAGTAAATCAGTCGGTCGGACCACCGAAAAAAATAACGCACCGACCGTCGGACAGGAGCGGGGCCCACGAGCCCGACGGAGGGATGGGTGACTCGCCGGTAGGGGCGGTCGGGGTGTTTCACTTTGGCCCGCGTGTGTGCTAAAGGAAGTCTTCTGATATGATCTTCCCATATGGAGAAAACATCTTTATCAACGCAGCCCTATCAAGAAGAGAAAATTAAACGGTACTGAAAGAAAGTTTGGATTCTTGGAGGGTAACAACAAGCTTTGATTCAGGGCGTTTTAATTTTCCTTACTCGTTTATTCTAAGATTCAAGTTTGCAACATAGAATCTGCTCTCGGTCTTTTCATCTACAAACCTATTGGTGTCCTGAAGCATATATGTAAAAAGTAGTTAGAAGATGACTGTAGAATGAAAATATACAAGCTAAGAGCCTCAATTGACAAGCTAGCCGAAAACAAACTTTGAATGAGTTGAAAACGAAATCACTGAATATTTACACAAAACTGATATGAAATATATGGTCTAGGATAAGTGTAGTCACCATTTAATTGCAGAAACAAGCAGATCGAAATGTATTTTAAATGTAATCTTTTATTAATATTTGAGAATCTGTTTATCTCAACAAATAATGCTTTCTAGAAACACATAGTTGTTATAGCTTTCGATTGATAACGGGAAAAGAGAATGCATAGTCTTCCAATTCTTGTATTTTGAAAAAGGAAAGATGTTTCGCCCATTCGTCTGTTCCAAGCGTTAGATCCCCATAAATGATGCATTCAAAGAAACCTAAATACAGTGTTATAGTTGGTGGCCTGATATTACCTCCAGTGATCCGCTTAGCAGCTTAACCTTTGGGATATCGCATAGTTTTTATGAAGGTGAGGCGCTTATCTCGTGAGGTTCGTAGGTCAATATTTAAAATCATGTTATGCCAAACTCAACTCAGTTAATAAAGCTGCTTCCACTTGCAAACCTCATTCTGTTAGCTTCTGGTAATAGACTTTTGGAGTGATCATGAGAGGAATCTTCTAGAAGCTTCTCACTAGCTAGAAGAACCACCAAAGGCCTACCACAAGCTAATCTACCATGCATCTTCTCTTTAGCCAATTCAGCTTCCTGTATACTCACTTTAGATTGTAGAAATTAGGAGATTGCTCAATCAAAATCAAAAAGAAATAAACCACTTTGTGTGTGTTTTATATCACCTAAAACAATTTCATCTAAGCAACTTCAAAAACCAAGAAATATAGATTATTAGTACCACTTTGTGTGTGCCAAAGGAAGTCTTCTGATATGATCTTCCCATACGGAGAAAACATCTTTATCAACGCAGCCCTAACAAGAAGAGAAAATTACACGGTATTTAAAGAAAGTTTGGATTCATGGAGGGTAACAACAAGCGTTGATGATTCATGGCATTTTTTTTTCCTTACTCGTTTATTCTAAGATCCAAGTTTCCAACATATATTTAAAAAATAGTTAGAAGATGACTGAAGAATGAAGATATACAAGTTAAGAACCTCAATAGACAAGCTAGACAAAAACAAACTTTGACTGAGTTGAAAACGAAATCACTGAATATTTACACACAAACTGATATGAAAAAATTGTTAAAGGATAGTGTAGTCACCATTTAATTGCAGAAAAAAACAGATCATAATGTATTTTCTGCCCGGAACACGACGACGAGGAAGCTTAAGATATTAAAGAATGTACATCAACATTAGAACAAGACTTTTTTTGTATATAAAACAAGTTCCCTCTCAAGATTTCAATAATGTACACACAATGTTCAAAGGCCAAGATAACAATCCAACTATTCTTCTACATAGAGATGGCTAAATAGTTTAAATGGACACTTGATAGTAATGTGTCCCATAATGACCATAACACCAGGAAAATAATGGCACATGAACAAATGGTCATTAAAAGCCTCAAAAGAAAAGCATTAGAGCATCATTAATGGAGAGATTTGGTGGAGTTCTTAAATGAAAAAAAAAAGAAAAAAAAAATGAAGTGGCATCAACTTTTTTAAGAATCGATTCTTCTATAAAAACCTTAAGAATCGGTTTTTCAATTTTGTCTCTAATTTAATAATAAAATATATTTAAGAACCCCAATATAGGGTTGACCATTACTTATGCTCTTACCCAATCTAACAATACTTAGAGCATCCACAATGGACAGAGGGTCTGTAGTATATTTTAATATAAAATATAATATTCAAAAATATTCAAAAAGAGAGAAGAGAGAAGAGAGAAAGTGGAATCCAATTAGAAACTGACACGCAAGGTATCTTTAAGTGTTTTTAGGTGTCTTTTGTGTTTTCCTACAGACATATTTAGTATTTTTTAAATATTTTTTAAAAGCAAGACACTCCTAATATTCTCTATATTGCATAAGCACTATCAAAAGCAGAGGCTTCTCCATGAGAATTGAAGTTACTCCACAAAGCACCAAGAAAAAAGAGAAACCTGTATTTTTGCTGTTTATCTTCTTTGTTTGAATTATGTTATTTTTTATATATATTTGTTAAATTATGTATTTAAACAAAAATCTAACATCATAAAATTCTAATTGTCATTACCCATCATAAATGATGGTGAAATCAAGCATATTTTAACTCTTAACATAATTAGAACACACAAACTTTGTCGTTTTAATGTAGTTATGTACGGCATATATAGAGAGGACTTGTCTCCAAATTTTTCATTAAGCGTTAGTATGTGTGTATTTGTCAAATCAAATCTAAAAATAATTTTGAGAGGTTAGTCTTATTAATAAAAATGGTAGAAATGTCACAAATAGTTAGTTTGTTAACACTTTTTTTGTAGGCGTTACTTTTGCATATTTTCTTAGTCAAAAAAGTTACTACTTCAAGTGACATAAAATCAAATTGCATACTTAACTAAGTAATCAATGATTTGACTAGAAACGGCTGATCTTACAGAAGTACCTATAAGAATAAATACCATCTTATCAATAATAAAGCGTATTTGAGTAAAAAAAACATTATTCTATGTGTGTATGTTACTTTTTTGTCAATATGTTGTTTTCTTTTGACTATTAATATATAAGTAAATAAATCAAAAATTTATGTTTTTTGAACTTTTTTTGGTAAGCTATTTTTTAAATTTGACCATATGAAACATACCTTTTACAAATATTTTTGCTACTGTATATGTAGCAGTCTAGCTTAAAAGAACTCATCAAAAAAATTAAAAGAACATTATAAAAATGGTTATGAGCATGAAAACTTTAGTTACATCTGTTCTCACTATCCTTTTCATTGTATCTTTTGTTCATTGCCATACAACAACTGCTAATACTCTAGGTACTCGCTTATTCTTATACTCACCTCTTTAATTATGGAAATGATTTTGTTTCTCTTTTAATGAATGTGCATATTGGTTTAATGATTTTTTTGATATTATGTATAGGCTATAGAATAAATGAGAAGGATGGTATGTGTTTCTTTGGAGAAAAATCATGTTTTTATAATGGGGACAGAGGATGCACTAGATTTTGTGATGAACATGGTTATCAATATGGCAAGTGTACTCCATCAGATATATGTTGTTGTCATCTTCCATTTAAAAATATGGATCGAAGATGAAATATTTTTATCAAATATAATAACATCTTCTTGAAAATGAATATCATTATTTTTATATGTTTTGAATATCTAAAGAAAAATTTAGAGTTAAATAAATAAATTTTACCAAATCAAAGTTATTTTAATCAATTCTAAGAAGTGTTTTTTTCCAATTTTGAAGAAAATAAGTTTCACATGTAGGTTTGGGTTAAAAAGAAGTTGATTTTAACTCTTATTTTTGTTTCTCTGAATTTTAATGAAACAACCCAGTAAATATGGACTGATCTATTTTAAACCCATCGAGTAAATTTTTAATTGTTTTTTTAGATATAAAATTGTAAGAAAAAATCCACCTAATGTATTGGCCGATCCATTTTAAACCCCTCAGCTGAAATACTAATGAAAGCCTCATCAAATAAATATATACTAGGTGATAACCTGCGCCATGCGCAAGATGAAAAATCTATAAATAATTTTATTAAAGATGATTTTAAAATTGTTTAAAGTAAAAATAATTTAATCCGTTTTATATATATGTGAATAATATAATTTAATATTTCAACTTTTTGACATAATATTTTAACTTGTTTTCAAGTTTAAATATTTATATTATTTGGTTAATTTCTATGGTTCTATTAACAAATCATATAAACAAAAAATATATTTATAAATATGGATATCTATTAAAATCACAGAAGTATTTTTTATTGTAACCTAAATTATAGTTTTAATTTGTTTTTTTTTTATTAAATTCACACATATCGAAGTCTTTTTTATTGTAAACATAGTTTCTACGTAATAAAAAAAGTATTGTATATATCATAAATTGTGTATAAATTATATTTCATTAAATAATATTTTTTAAAAATATTGTTTTATTCATTTTTAAAAAATGTATTGTGTAATATAATGTATATCATAAATCATCACATAACCTAAAATTCGATTTTAAATAATCCAAAAATTGAAACATGAATTTCTGGTTATATTAAATGTAATAAATGGATAAAAGCATATAATGTAATTAGTCTAATCAGATAAGAAAATTTGTATTAAAATAATGAGAGAATAAGTGTGGTGGTGACACATCAACAAAATGGCACCACTGTAAATACTTCAAAAAATAAGTCTATTCTCTAAAAATATTTCTCAATTAATATATAGGAGATTAATGAAAAAACTCATATGTTTATAATTTCACATAAATGTAAGCCGTTCAATTGATTTTTGCGTTTTGACTTGTTAAAAATGACACGTGTGTATCTTTTTATACATAAAAATTGTGGCGTTTATTCAAAAAGAACATGAAGTTTCAAAAATCCCAAATGTTGATCTAAAATTTTCAAAAAACGTGTGAAGTGTAAACCATTATTCATTCTTGTTATTTTCTTTACATATTCATTCTTGATATTCTTTTTTAATTTCTCCTTTATCTCAAATGCATTTAACTATTAAAATTCTATATGAACTTTCATGGTTATAAAAAAACATTAAAAACAAGACCTTATTAATTTGATTGATAATTTCAGATTCTAAATTGACTGCATCACATTTTTGAAGTTACTTATAAACAAACACCGCTTTCTCTTATGTTTTTTAACAGACTAAAATACAAATTATTAATTAAGTGGCAAACGTTTAAAGTTTTTACCTTTTATCAACAGAAAATTCTATCAATATCCAATTTCTCTAAACCTTATTTGACCAAAAGTATGTTAGGATCAAAATATTTTTTGCCTTTTTATTTAAAAAACATAATTAACTATTTACTTAAGTCTTCTTCAGAAAAATGCAACACGTTCCATTCCCAGTCGACGAAACCTCTCTCTCTGCTGCCGACAATAGATTGCATTCCGAAACACTGTGGGTTCGTCTTCGTCTTCTTCTAATTCTTCTTATTTTTGAGCAGTATTTTATTTTTGATCGGCCGGACAAATGGACCGGTTGAACAGGGTCTCAATTTTTTATTCTAAAAGCTTATTTACCATATTAATATACTTTTCATAAATATTCTCAATAGGGTCGAGACGTCCCTATTAGGGGACATTGTCCTAATATAAAATATTGCTGAATGAGCATTATTTTTTTTTGCAATTTTGAAGAAAATAAGTTTCACAAGTAGGGTTGGGTTAAAAAAAGAGTTGAATTTATCTCTTATTTATTCAAAGATTTAGTTGTATTTATCCTTATTTATTATGAGATTTTGTTGTTTCTATAAATTTTGATGAAACAACCCATTAAATATCGATTGATATATTTTAAACCCATCAAATAAATTATTAATTAATTTTTAGTTATGAATTTTTAATGAGAAATCCCCCTAAAGTATGGGATGATTCAATTTAAACCTCTCAGCTGAATATATCTTATTATATAAAGTTGGATGCGTTAAAGTTACTAATTAACATGATCGTGACACATGTCAAGTTAATAGATTAGATTTTGACACGTGTTAAAAATTTCAACAAATTAGATTTTAACATAATGTTTACATAAATCTAAAAATTAGTTTTAAAAACAAAAGGAAAATAAGTTTCTTTTATATTTTCCAATTAGATTAAAAAATTGAATAATCAGAATATTAATATTAAAAGGAAAATAAGAATATCAAAAAGGTAAATAAGAAAATATTTATCAAAAAAATTAAAAAGGTAAATAAAAAAAACAAGAAAAAAGAAAATAAGTTTTTTTAATGTTTTTCATTATTAGAATATATTTAATCATTTTGGTTATCCGTTTGTTTTGGTATGGTTCATCTTTCAATTTAACCATGAATTATTTATTTAATTTAATAAATGTTAGGTTTTCTTATTCATAGAATAACAGTTATTCGAGACTTAAAACACAATCATGATATAACTTAAACAATAATTAAATAAAAGTGTGCTTTTATAAACAAAACGCCATAAAAAGACAAATTAGTTCTTTTATATATTTATCATTATTAGATTATATTTAATCATTTTGATTATCCGTTTGGTTCAGTACGGTTTATCTTTCAAATTAATCATGAATTATTTATTTAATTTGATAAATGTTTGGTTTATTCGAGATTTAAAACACAAACATGATATAACTTAAATAATAATAATATAAAATTGTGCTTTTATAAACAAAACGCCATAAAAAATATATGTTATTTTCATTATGATTAAAATATATTAGTAAATAAAACTTTAGATTAAAAAACTATATAATCAAATAATAATCCTAAAAAGAAAATGATTAAAAAATTTTAAAAAAATATATATTGCAATGGAAATCTAAAATAAAAATAAAATTAATAAAATTAACTCCAATTTAGAAAAATATAGAATCTTATTATATAAAGCTTGATGTTACAAATTTGCTAATTAACATGGTCGTGACACGTGTTAAAGTCCATCGATCAAATTTTAACACTATCGAATAGATGTTGTTTGAGAATGTAAAATTTCTTTTTGTATTTTTTACAAAAAAATAAATATTTATTTTATTATATCAAAATCCTATTTGATAAACACATACCTTCAAATAATGACACATCATCAACTAATTTTGTTATTTTTTTATATGTTTTATGTTCCTTTACCTTTTAATTATCATAATAACTATCATTCATTAATAAAATATTGAATTTAAATATGATTATTGTTAAATTTTCTTGTTTTGGATTCACTAATAATATGAAAAGAAATATACAAATTAGTGAAATTAGATCAATATATAAGCTATTTTTTTATAAAGAATGACCTCTCAAATTCTATTTGAAACTATTTTATTAATGAATGATAGTTATTATGATAATTAAAAGGTAAAGGAACATAAAACATATAAAAAAAAATAACAAAATTAGTTGATGATGTGTCATTATTTGAAGGTATGTGTTGATGATGTGTCATCATGAGAAGAGAGTCTATTCTCCTTTATATATATAGATTTCGAACTAAAACCGGTTAATGTTCTTCCAATTCAATTTGGTCAAACTTCGGATCATTGATACCAAAAAAAAGTTTAAACTCTCTCTTTCACATAGACCCCAAGTTGTGTGTTTCAAACGGATCTTTATCACTTCTGTTTCTTGGGATCTCGTTGTTTCACATAGACCTCAAAAGCTTTGAGTTTGTTCTTAGTGGCAGCTACTTTTTCATCTCGGCTCATTTGTCCTGCCCACTTGCAAATCTCGTTCTGTTTGCTTCTAGTATTAATATTTTGGAGTGATCATGAGAGGAATCTTCTAGAAGCTTCTCACTAGCTAGACGAACCACCAAAGGCCTTCCACAAGCTAACCTCCCATGCATCTTCATTGTCCGTTCTAAGTGTAAACCTTGCTCGCTGAGCTGTCTGTAATCACCCATTAGTACGCCTAATCGCCTTCTTCGGTTATTTTGAATATTTTGCATTAAAAATTACTAATGCCTTGATTTATAATTATAATTTTAGTTATTTTGGTTACTTTAATTTAATTGTTTACCAGCTTTGGGTACAAGATAGGCACAAGATAGATTTGAAACCAAAAAATATTTATTTAACAATCTTTGGTGGAGTGGAGAGAGTAACAAGTAACTTTTTCATGCTACAACAAATTATGGGAAAAAAATTTAAATATTTAGCTATGTATAAAAGAATAAATACCATTTAAGCAAATATTAAAATGTAATTGTGTAAGAAAATTATTATGTGTGTATTACTTGTATTTTTTGTCAA
Organism: Alliaria petiolata; assembly: GCA_020283515.1. Taxonomy (NCBI): domain Eukaryota; kingdom Viridiplantae; phylum Streptophyta; class Magnoliopsida; order Brassicales; family Brassicaceae; genus Alliaria; species Alliaria petiolata. The sequence goes on along the minus strand of JAHZTW010000001.1, from coordinate 239,921,597 downwards.
CATGTAATTTTCTTTGGACTGTAAATATATAAGTAAATGAATTGAAAATTTATGTTATTTTCAACTTTTCTTTTTGTTAAACTCTTTCTCAATTTTGACCATGAAAAATACATTTTACGAATGTTTGTGTTGCTATATATAGCCAATCTAAATAAATAAAAACTCATCAATATTTTTTTAAAATATTATAAAAATAGTTCTCAACATGAAAAATTTAGTTACGTTTGTTTTCACTATCCTTTTTCATTATATATTTTGTTCATTGCCATACAACAATTGCTAATACTCTAGGTACTCGCCTATTTTTTTACTGTACTCTTTATTTATGGAAATGATTTTGTTTATGGTACATATAGGTTTAATATTTTTTCAATATTATATGTAGGTTATGAAATAAATCAGGCGGAAGTTATATGTTTCTATGGAGAAAGATCATGTTATTATGGAGGTGAAAAAGCCTGCGCTCAATTTTGTGACAACCATGGTTTTATATTTGGCAGGTGTACTCCAAAGGGTAGATTATTTGTATGTTGTTGTCATGATGATTTTAAAAATATGGGTCCAAAATGATATATTCTAATCATATATAATAATATATGATTGAAAAATAATATCATTATTTTAAAATGCTTTGAATATCTTTATGAAAAATTTCCAGTGAAATAATATAATTTTACCATATCAAGGTTATTTTAATTAAACCTGAGCAGTATTTTTTGTTTTTTTGCAATTTTGAAGAAAATTAGTTTCACATGTAGGCTTGGGTATTAAAAAAAGAAGTTGAATTGATCTCTTAATTATTCTGAGATTTTGTTTGTTCTCTGAATTTTAATACAGCAACCCATTAACTTTGGACTGATCTATTTTAAATCAATCAAATAAATTATTAACTAATGTTTTAGGTATGAAATTTTAATGAACAATTGTGTATCCATTTTAAACCCCTCAACTGGATTACTAATTAATACCCCCATCCAATAAAAATTCAATAATAAAAAAACTCATATACTTATAATTTCACCTAAATATATGCCGTTTAATTGATGTATCCGTTTTAGCTTTCTTAAAATGACATGTGTATATTTTTTTATACATAAAAATCTTGGTGTTTGTTCAGAAAGAACATGAAGTTTCAAAAGTCCCTAATGTGGATCTAAAATTTTTAAATCCGTGTAAAATGTTAACCATCATTCATTCTGTTCTTCTCTTTTAACTTCTCTTTTATCACAAAAGCATTTAACTATTGAAATTCTATATAAACTTTCATCGTTATAAAAAAACAAAATCTTAATTATTTTGGAGGATAACTAAACTAATTTTAAACATATTGCTAGAATGCATCTCATTTTTTAGATATTACTAAACTACTTAGCGTACCCATAATACCCATATGCGCTTTGTTGACAAAAATGCAATTACAAAACTGTCATTAATGATTTAGTGCCACGTAGGCAAATGTTGAAACCATAAATATTGTGGTCAACGCTAAACCTGGATTCGTAGATTTGTTTGAGGCCTAGTAGATTTGTTGGATTTTCGTAGATTTATTCTGCTAGATAAATTTTTCTGACTTGGTAGATAGAAATATTCGGATAAATGGTCTGTACGATAGATTTTAACCTACGACGGTAGATATAAAATCGTTAAATATCTCGGTAACTTCGAGTTGTAACAAAGCATAAGGAGTTGTTCTTCAATTTCAACCAAGAAGCACAGCACAGGTTCCCGCAACCCTGACGCCTGAAGAGCTGCAAGACGTGGTCTGGTCGAATAGATTACGACCGCTGACCTTTCATATGGATAGAGGGAATGGTGGTACATTTAATTTAAAATGCGGTATATTTACAAGAATTTGGTAAACTTATTTATAATTGGGGTAGACTTAGTAAATCTTTTCGTATTTACTGGAGTAACATCGTTGGTAGATTTATTGAGTGTGTGTTGTAGTAAACTTTTATTGACCGTAGATTTATCGAATTAACTGGATGGTAGACCTTTGACAAATTTTAGAGAAGCAAATGACGTTTTTTGGCCTTCATAAAAGTCAAAATCTGCCATAAAAAGCAACATTCAGTTATTAATTCTCAATTCAAACCAAGAAAAGAAAAGTATTAAGAGATGGTTCTGTATTAAATATGGCATATGAGCTTTGAAATTTCTTTATTTTTCGGTGTGGATATCTTGGATGCATAAATCTAATTTCTTTTCATACGTTTTAAAAGCTATATTGCTTATAGAGACAGTTCCAAGTGTGAGGCTTTGTTGCTTATAGAGAAAGCGCACGTAAGATATTTGTCTGCAAATTGCTAATTGCACATTCTCTCTCTTATGTATATATTAAGCTTACCATTTTAAAACATTTTACTCTGGGTAGTGGCATCAATTATTGCAAATCCTTAGTCAAAAGAGATCTCTAATTACCATTCAAGAATGGAATTAGTGAAAATAGATATTTTCCACTTAAAGACTTTTATCCACCAAAACAAATTATTCATTTACACACGTACGAAACCCAGTATACTGTATGTACTCTGTCAATCTTTTTTTTTGGTCAAATGTTTAATTATAAACTACAGAGCAGTATTTGAAAACCCATTCAAGAAAAACCATGGAGCAAATGTGCCAATGCTTTTTCAGTGTCGTTCTCAAACATGAAGAGAGCTTCTGTAACAGCGTTTGTTGAAATTCCCATCTCCCGTATTGCTGTAAACCCATTTGCATTTTCCTGAACCTGGATTGCATAGAAAAATTAGATTCTCCTTTTGTGAAGAAGAAGGAGAAGCAAGACGGCTGCAAATGAAACTGGTGATTCAAAAGTATATTTGATTACAAGCATAGAATGCATACAAGGAAATAAGATATGGCACCTTTGTGGGATTATCACCATAGTCTGCAACTGCAATGTTGACAGCTTCACGACTGAGCCCAGATGCAGCATATTTCATCACTACAGGATCTACACCCTGCAACTGGAATCCCTTATTAATGATGATAATGCGGATAGATCTTGCGAAAAATTTTAGTATTACACACAGTAATGCACATTCTAATCTTGACACAAAACAAACCTGTTATGGACGTCCTAAACAAACCTGTTCACGTTAAACTCTAATCCTAAACGTCCAGTTCCAAATCGACTACCGTCCCGGCCAAATATGTTCGATCTCCGGTTCTCATATGTCATATCCCGTCAGTTCACTCGCTGCTGATTCATCCCTCCCCGTCATTGGGTAGTTTTTACGGACATCATCTTTGCTGTAAAAGCAAGAGTAACAATTATATAGACATTTTCACTGCCAAACTCTCACTTATCTTATCAAGGGCAAAATTGGAAAATCAACTATATAAAACAAGTCAAAAGTGTCTCAGTTGGTGTAAGTGTGTTTTTGTCTTACCAAAGTTACAAAAATGTGCTTTTGTGTAAATCACTTATAAAAAATATAGTCTACTAGGAAGGAACTCTAGTTATCACATCATCAGTTCAGAGTATGACATTTGTCCATATATAAAAAAAAAAGACTTTTTTGATTGGCTCGCAAACATGAACAGTTTTTTAATTGTTTCGACTTCTCATCTTCCCTAACGCAAGTAAACCCCATTAGCAATTACTTTCAGAGTTTAATGTATGGATTTGAATGATGAATCTCTTCTCTTCTTTGTCTTCTTGGATTCTTTATATGTGAAATTTCACAAATTACTTTCAGAAGTTGATGTTTGTGTCGAAGAATTACAGTCTCACTGCGAGGAGGAAGGAATCAAAGAAGTTCTCGTTTGACTTTCAGCCTGATGAGGTGGTATATTCGTAATCTCTCATTCGATATATCGTGTTTAGGCAATCCCAACTCCAACTTACAATCGACAAGATTCTATCCAACTTTGGTGCTATCATTTTCCACTGCTGTCTTTATGAGTGTGCGGGTTAGCTCTCTAAACCCTCACACAGTTCAACTTGGTCAGGTTAGTATTTCTTGCACAGACGTGCTATCTGGCCTGGTTATGGTTGGTTCAAATGGTACCGGTAGACAGAAATATGGTTTGATATGGTTTGATATGAATGTTTGAGAGAAGTTAAGATTGTATGGTTTGATATGAATGTTTGAGGTCTGGATCCAACCTTGTCGTACCATTCACTAAGTCAATAATATAAACCGCTGAATTTTGTATACATTTGGTTTCCTGTTATCTTATTTTTGGTCTCATGCGTCTATTTCTTCAATAAAACACGAATATTTGGCTCCCAAATTGTAAAACAAAAGTTTAATTAGAATTTCTATTAAATTGTCTTCGACCACATAAGTATCAAGGCCGCCCCTGCGTATGGCTATAAGAGTTTAGATCAAATAAATGCAATCAAACAAAGACAATTTCCATTTTATTGACTATTTTAAACAAACAAATAATGTAGCTATAATTAAAATAAATATTTTCAAATATCATGATTATAAGTTTATAACCAATGAATTAGAAAATCAACCAGCGCGTAGGGCATGTTCTCATCTAGTTAATTTGATACCAAAACTAACTCTTGAACAATATCCTTTGTGGACTTGGAGAGAGTAACAATTAACATTTTCATGCCACAACAAATTATGAAGAAAAAAAACAAATTACATATTTAACTATGTATATAAGAATAATTACCATATCATCAAATATTAAAATATATCTGGGTAAGAAAATTATTCTATGTGTGTGTGTTACTTTTTTTTAACATTTAGTTTTCTTTTGACTATATATATAGATAAGTAAATGAATTGAAAATTTATGTTATTTTCAACTTTTTTTTGTAAGCTCTTTTAAAATTTTGACCATGAAAAATACCTTTTACGAATGTTTGTGTTCTTCTATATATATATATATATATATATATATGTTTAAGCATAAAAACTCTAGTTACATTTGTTTATATCTTATGTAAGTTGTGGTGTGTAGAAATTATTCTACAATAACAGGTGGAAATTTATTGGTGAATAAAAAAAAAGTGCTAAACTATTGACTTTGGAATCTGTTACTGCACTTGAAGAGCTAAAAAAATGTGTTATATATCTCACATGCGGCTCATTACTTGTTTTAAAAATGCGTTTTGGAATCTCGTCTTTTGTAATCATGGATTTTATCGTTTTGAGTTTCATATTTTCATCATAATCTCTGTGTTTATTTTTCTTTATATTTTTCACATTTAGAATCTTAGCCAATCTTGTTGCATTTTAAGACTAACATAATGTATTGATCTTTTTTATTTTTATCATTTGTTGTTTAGGTATTTAAGAGTGGATTAAATATTTAACAGAGTAATTCAATAATTTGACTAGAAACAATTGAATCCACTAAAATTAATGCAATAATAAATATCATCTCAGAAATATTATAGAATAATTGCGTAATAAAATTATTCTATGTGTGTATATTACTTTTTGTTCTAAAAATTTACGTTATTTTCAATTTTTTTGGTAATCTCTTTTTCAATCTTGACCATGAAACATACCTTTTATGAATGTTTGTATTACTGTATATATAGCCAGTCTAAATAAAAAAAACTCATCAAAAAGTTAAAAGAATATCATACAAATAGTTCTCATGAAAACTTTAGTTACATTTGTTTTTACTATTCTTTTCATTGTATCTTTTGTTCATTCTCGTACAACTGCTAATACTCTAGGTGCTCGCTTATTCTTATACTCTATTATTTAATTATGAAAATGATTTTTGTTTTTGCTGAATTGACATGGTTTATGATTTTTCGATATTATATACAGGCTATGGAATAAATGAAAGAGATGCTCTATGTTTCTATGGAGAAAAATCATGTTATTATGGAGGAAATAGAGGCTGCACTAAATTTTGTGATGAACATGGTTTTATATTTGGCAGGTGTACTCCAAAGGGTAGAATATATGTATGTTGTTGTCGTGATCAATAAAAATATGGGAAAATTAGAAATAAAGAATGTTTTTAGTGTTTTTTTGTCCATCTACACCTTTATTTTAATAGGTACAATTGTGTCTAAACTACCCCCACAATCATATATTTTAATATTTTATTTATTTGTAAAATTTGTTTTTAATATTAATTTAAATACTTGTAAGGAAAAAATAAATATTTAAGGAAACAAATTTTTTTTTATTATTCCAAAAACGTAATAAGAGAATATTTACAAATCTTTTTCGATATATTCTGCGAAATTCAGAAGGTGTCTTCTGCGGATTCTCTATGATCTGCGAGTTTTAGAACGTGTCTTCTGCGATTTGTATATATTCAGCGAATCCGTAGAATATACATTCTGCATAATATACGTGTTATGCGATTTCGTAGAATTTACATTCTGCATAATGTACGTGTTCTGCGATTTCGTAGAATATACATTCTGCATAATATACGTGTTCTGCCAAATTCAGAAGGTGTCTTCTGCGAGTTTTAGAATTATGAGTTTTTAGAACATCTCTTCTCTTCATCTTTCCACAACGTTTTTAACTCTATTTCTCTGTTTATGATTCATACAGATCTGTGCAAAAATCAATTGTCTAAACCAAAAAGGATTGAGTAGATTTCACATAAATCTGGTGAGTTTATTGAATTTGTTTTTTGTTTTACAACAAATTGATATGTGCAAATTATATTTGGAAGAATTGATTAAATTTTTCTTGTTCATCATAGATAAAAAAAGTTTGTTCATCATAAATTTTTGTTCCAAGATTTTGATGTCCAACTTTTTCATGTGTAAACAATTAATTTTCGAAAATAATCAAAAGAGGGTATTATGTATTTATAATTATATTTAAAAAATAATTAACAAATTAAGAGGGTATAATTTGATTTCAATTAATATAAGGAATAAGTCACCAACAATTGCTTAAAAAGGTATAGATATACAAGAGAACACTAAAAACATCCTTTATTTCTAATTTTCCCTAAAAAAAATATAGGTCGAAGATGAAATATTCTAATCAAATATAATAATATACGTTTGAAAAAAACCTCATTATTTTCATATGTTTTGAATATCTATCTGAAAAACTTAGAGTGGAATAAATAAGTTTTACAAAATCAAAGTTATTTTAATCAAATCTGAGCCGTATCTTTTTTTTTTTTTTTGCAGTTTTGAAGAAAATAAATTTTACTTGTAGGGCTGGGTTAAAAAAAAGAGTTGAATTTATCTCTTATTTATTCTGAGATTTTGTTGTTTCAATGAATTTGATGAAACAACTCAATAAATATGAACTGATATATTTTAAACCCATCAAATTAATTAATAATTTTTTTAGATATGAAATTTTAATGAAAATTCCCCTAAAGTATTGGACGATCCATTTTAACCTCTCAACTGAATTTTTAATAAAAAAAGCCCATTCATTGAAAAAACCATTAATGAGAACACTTCTATGTTTATAATTGCACCTAAATATATACCGTTTAATTGATTTATACATTTAGGATTGTAAAACGATATGTGTGTATTTTTTTTTATACATAAAATTTGCAGTGTTTGTTCAAAAAGAAGATGAAGTTTCAAAAGTCCTTAATGTTGATCTAGAAATTTTTAAAATCGTGTAAAGTGTTAATCATCATTCATTCTCATTTTTCTCTTTTAATGTCTCTTTTATTTCAAATGCATTTAACTATTTAACTTCTATATGAACTTTGCATCATTATAAAAAACACTGTAAACAAGATCTTAATTAATTATTTTGATTAATAATTTCACATCTTAAATTGACTGCATCACATTTTTGAAGTTACCTTTAAACAAACACCACTTTCTCTTATATAAACTAAATATACACATCGTTTATTAACATACTAAGGGGCCGATTGGTGTTAGGACTATAGAGACTTTAGATCATTTAACAGTCTTTACAGTATTTATTTATCCAATCAAACTTTTTTGATTTTATTATTTTTTAAAGTCTTTAAAGCCTAATAACTGTTTTTCTTCTTGGTTTTCAATATTTTTTTAAAATTTAATTTTCGGAACTTTACAAATTTTAACCTCTCTCCACATAAATAAATGAAGTTTTTTTTATTGTTTTTTTCTTTTCCCAAAACATTTAAAAAGTCTTTCTAAAACTATATAAATTTATCATACAAGTTTTTTTGACTAATTAATAGTTAACTTATTTTTTCCAACCTTTTGAGATCCATTTTTCCTATATTCAATTAATTTTTATAATATATGACTAATTAGATTAAAAACTAATATATTTTCTATTTTTTATAAATTAATTTTAATCATAAAAATTTAAATACAGATGATGATATATTTAAAATTTACCATTATAATTTATGTCACCTCCATAAATATATCACCACATATATTTAAATTTAATTTAATTTTATCTTTGAAAAAAAAAAATCTAACAGTCACAACTTCTACCGCTTTTGTTAACAATCAGACTTTAAAAAAAATTAAAGTAACAGTTACAGTTTTTAAATCCAAAATCTCTACAGCCGGAAGTATACAGTGACAGTCTACAGTCAAAGCCCTTACCAATCAGGCCATAAAATGTAAATTAATAATTTAGTGGCACCCATTCAAAGTTACAATGGTATTATTGACAAACGGATTTCACTGTTAACGAATCTTTCTTAAAAGGTTTCTATTATTGATAATTTAGTTAAAAGATTTTACAATGGATCAAACGAGAAATTTTTTCGTTAATAATTTAGTTTTGGAATTTAAAGTAGATCGACTGATATGATTTTTTCACTAAAAATTCCTTGTTTTGCATTTTCCTTCAAAGCTTTGAGTTTGTTCTTAAAGGCAGCTACATTTTCGTCTCGGCTCATTTGTCCTTAGCTGCTTCCACTTACAAATCTTGTTCTGTTTGCTTTTAATAGTAATCTCTGGGAGTGATTGACAAATAGGTTTTCTTCTTCTACTTAAATAGTAGTAGTATAGTAGATGGGGTTTATCAATCCATTAGAGACTGTTTATTTTTTTTGTCTACAATTAAGAAAGACTTGAATTTGTGTCACTCAAGACCATAAACAGAAGGTAAAAGCAATATTCAAGCAATTCTAGACAAGAATTAATGACTTGAACGATGAAAAATTTAAACTTTATACTAAGAGAAAGGTTTAAGATGGGTCTTATGGATTAGGGAACTCTCGGATTCTTTCATCAAGCGAAGCAATTCATTACATCAAGACTTGATCTTGATGATGATTCTTAGGTAAAGGGATCTTCAAATCAGTTAGCCCATGGTTTTTAGGTCTACCCTCTTTGTTATCTTTATCATCATAGACTAGCTCTCGCAAAGCGGTACAATAAAAAAAAGACAAATATACGTCCCTATGGAACCGTAGAACCCCTTAGACAACTAGTGTTGTAGGCTAAGAAGGATTTTACTCTTGCTTATGGTTCCGGCTAATCTCACACGTGATGTTCATGCGAGACCCCTAATGACGTTAGACTAGGAGATCAATCTAGATTATGCATTAAAAGTGATAAACAAGAAAGAATCAAGATTTAAGTATTAGCTAAGCAAGAAATCGGATCCGAAAGCCCCTTTTTCCGTTAACCCATCAAAAATCCCTAAGAAGACTACTCATGCGTCATAAGTAAAGCTTCAAAATCCATGAGGACAAGAAAACTGATATGGCTAATGAGTAGTAAAGAAAGACTGAAAATAAAGAAAGGAAGAAGCTTTACCAAGAAAAGCAATAAAACAAGTTTTAATCAAGCGAAAATAAATATAAAGTTCCAAGCTTTAAACAAGCTTCAATGGTGGAAAATACAGCAAGTATTTCTTGACAAGAAAAACAAAACAAAAGCGTGATTTTTTTAGAGAGAGAGATAAGGATGAGTGGACAGCTGCATTTATAGGTGAAGTGGGAAAATCCTACACATTGGGATCACTTTACCCGAAATGGGTTGTTTCTTGGTGTGTAGCGTATCGGACTGAAGCCGTTGGGACAAGTTGTGGTGTTGAGTTCTTGATCGTCGGATGACTTCACGTCGGCTTCAGATATCAGGTTCATCCCATGGTGAAGTGCTTTGCAGGCTGCTCAATGTCGGGTTCATCCTGTTGTACATATCTAATGTTGCACGAGAAAACGTCTAGTGGCACTTCACTTCGGATGTTCTTCATCGAGGTCAGATCATGGCCTTCGTCGGGGTTCTTCTTTTGTGCCGTCCATATCGGGCTGGAAGCCGCTGCTGTTGTCCGGTGCTCTGAGAGAAAACGTCTATCTCCTTCTCCTTTGATCTCTTTTGACTCCGAGTGGGTTCTTCTTCCTTGGCCAACCTCTGTGGCACCACTTGTACCTGATAAACACTCCAAACATGTAGAAACATGCAAAATCATAACCTAATGCTTTTTAAACCTAACATGAGTGGAATCGGTACAAGAACCAAGACAAATATGGATGAATGCGATCCTAACTAATATGATATGCATGGAAAAAGGATGTAATTTGCAGGTATATCAGTGATCAAAAGATGAATCTTCTAAAAGCTTCTCACTAGCTAGAGGAACCACCAAGGGTCTACCTCAAGCTAACCTCCTATGCATATTCTCTTTAGCCAATTTCAGCTTCATGTGTACTCACTTTAGATTGGAGACATCAGGAGATTGCTCAATCAAAATCAAAAAGAAATAAACCAGTTTTTGTTTTATATCAACTAAACATCTAAGCAACTTGAGAAACAAGGAAAGATAGATTATTAGTTACCTCTTTACGGTTGTATTGAATGAAAGCATAACCGTGTGGCTCTCCTTTCTTTGGCCCGCGTGTGTGCCAAAGGAAGTCTTCTGATATGGAGAAAACATCTTTATCAATGCAACCCTATCAAGAAGAGAAAATTAAACGGTACAGATAGAAAGTTTGGATTCATGGAGGGTAACAACAAGCTTTGATTCAGGGTGTTTTAATTTTCCTTACTCGTTTAATCTAAGATTCAAGTTTGCAACATATAATCTGCTCTCTGTCTTTTCATCTACAAACCTATTGGTGTTCTCAAGCATATATGTAAAAAGTAGTTAGAAGATGACTGAAGAATGAAAATATACAAGCTGAGCAGCTCAAAACGTGAATTTACATTTTTGACGAAAAACGTGATTTTACATTTTTGGCGGGAAATGAGATTTTATGTTTTTGGCGGGAAATGAGATTTTACGTTTTTGGCGGGAAAACTTGATTTTACGTGTTTGGCAGAAAACGTGATTTTATGTTTTTGGCGGGAAATGAGATTTTACGTTTTTGGCGGGAAAGCGTGATTTTACGTATTTGGCAAGAAATGAGATTTTACGTTTTTGGGGGTAAAGCGTGATTTTACGTTTTTGGCGGGAAATGAGATTTTACGTTTTTGGCGGAAAAACGTGATTTTACGTGTTTGGCGAAAAACGTGATTTTCCATTTTTGACGGAAAAATAAGATTTTACGTTTTTACCAGAAAAATAAAATTTTACGTTTTCAAGAAAAAAAATTGGATAAATATTTAATTATAAATTCATTTTGATAGTATTTATTTAATTAAAAAAAACACTATGGTATCATAAACCCAATAGTATAATCCTATTTGAACCCATATAATAAGGGTACCCGTCCAGTTTAAACCCTCATCTTTTTATACAAAAAAGGTAGGGTTATGGGATTGAATTTTTTTCAGGGTTTAGGGTATGTATTGGGTAATTATCCATCTTTAACATCCCTAGCTGAGCCTCCATAGACATGCAAGACGAAAACAAAACTTTGACTGAGTTGAAAACGAAATCACTGAAGATTTACACAAAACTGCTATGAAAAATATGATCTAGGATAGTGTAGTCACGAATCCAAGCAACGCCAAATCCTACAGAACGCGGATGTAATCAACATTTCTACGGATGCAGCTTGGAATGCGGATCGACAAGCAGCAGGGCTGGGGTGGATCGCATCTGACTCAACCAAGAAAAGGATAGCACAAGGGGGAAAGCCAATGCCTTTTGTTGCATCTCCTTTTGGCGGCGGAAGCTCTAGCAATTCGGGAAGCTCTCTATCAGGCTCGGACCTCTGATTGGAGAATGGTAAACATCCGGTCCGACTCACAAACGCTAATCGGAGCCATGCAATCGGGAGATCAAATCTCTGAGATTTTTGGGATCCAGCAAGATATCACCAGTCTGGTTAATTCCTTTGTTTATGTCTCCTTTATCTTCATTCCGAGATGGAAAACACTCTGACCGATGCTCTTGCGAAAAAATCCCTTGAGGATCTTATCTCTATGTAACACGATTCTTGAAATTTCTTTTAATTGAAGTTTTCTGTTCAAAAAAAAAAAGGATAGCGTAGTCACCATTTAATTGCAGAAACAAACAGATCAACATGTATTTTCTGCCCGAAACACGACGACGAGGAAGCTTAAGATATTAAAGAATGTACATCCACCTCAAAGTGGTTTAGTAGTACTACATTTCAGCAAAGATGCATTGTTTCTTGAATATGAAGTGTGTAAAATCTCTCTCACACCTGCATAAGAATTAGAGCCATGGCTTCTCCAGATGGAGCGAGACAACCAAACTGGGAGGGAAAAACAGTCGCTAGAACAACAACAATCGCGGTTACAACTAGCAAGATACCACCCGAAATCCCAAAACGCTTTGTTTCAAACAACTTCAACATTAGAACAAGACTTTTTGTATATAAAACAAGCTCCCTCTCAAAATTTCAATAGTGTACACACAATGTTCAAAGGCCAAGATAACAATCCAACTATTCTCCTACATAGAGATGGCTAAAGAGTTTAAATGATTTGAAAAATATGCTCTAGGATAGTGTAGTCACCATTTAATTGCAGAAACAAACAGATCAAAATGTATTTTTCTGCCCGGAACAAGATGAGGAAGCTTAAGATATTAAAGAATGTATTCTGCATCCACCTGCAAATAAGTAACTTCAACATTATAAAAAGACTGTCCTGCTTTTATATAAAACAAATTCCCCTTCAAGATCTCAATAGTGTACACACATGAGAACAATGCTCAAAGGCCAAGACAATAATCGAACTATTCTTCTACATAGATATGGCGAAAGAGTTTAAATAGACACTTGATAGTAATGTGTCACATAAGGACCACAAAACCAGAAAAGAAACATAAACGGCATATGAACATTTGGTCATCAAACTTAATAAATTTTGTAATGGAGATTTATAAAATGCAAAAGTGTTGGGCTATCACATACCCTAATAAATAATCTCGTTCAATTCATACTTAAAATTATTAAAATCAGTTAATCCATACATAATCTTGTTCAATTCATACTGTAACGCCCCGACCGCCCCTACCGGCGAGTCATCTATCCCTCCGTCGGGCTCTTGGGCCCCGCCCCTGTCCGACGGTCGGTACGTTATTTTTCTCGTTGGCCCACCCATCCATCCGTCGGGCTCGTGGGCCCTGCCCCTGTCCGACGGTCGGTGCGTTATTTTTCTCGGTGGCCCGACCGACTGATTTACTTGTCCATGCAATCACCACGTGACCTTTTCCCGTGTTTTGCCCTCACTCACACGGTTCCGCAGAGGACTTCCCGGAAGGTCACTCATCCTAGTGCTACTCCAGCATAAGCACGCTTAACTCTGGAGTTCTCTTAGGGTAAGTGACCGGAAAAGGTAAGTGCACTTTGATGACATAGATAGCCAAATCAATCCATTTAAACTTATTCAAATGGGCCGGGCCCGGATCGTTACACATACCCCAATAAATAATCTCGTAAAAATATTAGTTTTGCCGTCAGTTTTAGTCGTTTTAGTCAAAACCGTAGTTAAAAAATTTGTTTAAAACGATGCTTTTTTAAGATAAAATAAAAATAAATAAAAAATCTAGTAAATATTGCGTGGTATATGTTTGTTTATCATTACAATAAAAAATTGAATCAGGGTAAGCTCTTTATTAGATTTCTTTTTATTTTTATTTTATCTTAAAACGGTGTTGTTTTAAACAATTTTTTTTAACTACGGTTTTGATTAAAACGACATCGTATATATTACGTGGCATCTGAGTCAGTATAAACTGACGGTAAAAGTAACATTGTTACGAGATTATTTATTGGGGTATGAATTGAACAAGATTATGTATGGATTGATTGTTTTTAATAATTGTAGGTATGAATTGGACGAGATTATTCATTGGGGTATGTAATAGCCCAACACTATCATTGATGTATGATCTGCCTTTTTTCGTACTCTTGATGTATGAAAAAACCGAAATCCATTTAAAGCTAACAACTTTTCTCCTGGATTAATATGATTTTGCTTGTTCCCTAATACGTGACTTGTTCTGATATCACAGTCGTACCCAAATCCATTGAAGGAAAGCCAAGCATACGCCATTGTTAAGTAAGTTAAAACCCAACATGGCAAAGTAAGTTAATTAATAATGCCTTTGAGGGTTGTAATGTATTCTTCATGCGGTTTCTGTAGGAGAACCTTTGTCAGTTTCGAAGATGTGATTGCCCAAAATGTAAGCTGGATGTTATTATTCTAAGCTACTTTTTTCTTTTTCGATTTGCGAGTGTTTTGCTTGCTCAAGTTCCTTCATCTTTAGATTGTAGTTCAGAAGGGAAGCAAGCGAGGAGTACACTTTAGGCTAGCAGGGCCTCGAGAAAGAGTATGATTTCTTCTTAAAGTCTTACATTTTTGTAAAGATTTTTGCTACTGAAACTGTGGGAGTCTGTTCTAAGTAAGATTAACATAGCTAAACCCGCTAGAGAGAGAATAGGAAGACAAACCTAGAAAGTTCAAATCTTTGGAATTTATAGATGAAAAATGTTTAGAGAATCTCCATGGAAGCAACTTACGGGAGCTCAAGCGCGATCTCAAAGACTCCGAACTCCAAAGAAGACAAGGGGGTGGGGGTGTATTGAATATGATATTTGGAATGATTTGGAAGGATTTGAGTTTTATTGAGTTTTTGGATGATTTTGGGTGAATTATAGAAGTTGTTATGATTTGTTTTTAAAATTCTATGAAATCACATCTAAAACTATGAGATTTAAATTCTTATATTTTTAACTAAGAAATTCCACCAAAACTACTTAAAATTATTCAAAGTTCTTTTAAATCCACATATTGAAGTATTTTTGGTTCAATTCAGTTCAGATAGGTTCCGAGTATCCGAAAAAACAAAGTTGGTTTAATTGTGCAAAATTTTATTTAATTTTGACAAATATGAGTAAAAACATTGGAATACTTCAATTATTTTGGTTATTTCGGATTGAACATTGCTAATTTCTTGATTTATAATTATATTTTCGGTTATTTTACTTCAATTATTTACTAGTTTTAGGTAAAATATAAGTATAAAATTGATTTGAAACCAAAAATAACTCTTGAACAACATCTTTTGGTGAGTGGAGAGAGTAAACAATTAACATTTTCATGCCATAACAAATTATGAAAACAAATTACATATTTAACTATGTATTAAAGAATATATACCATCTCAGAAACTATTAAAATGTAATTGGGTAAGAAAATTATTTTATGTGTGTGTATTACTTTTTTGTCAACATTTAGTTTTTTTTTTACTATAAATATATAAGTAAATGAATTGAAAATTTATGTTATTTTCATCTTTTTCTTTTTGTTAAGCTCTTTTTCAATTTTGACCCTGAAAATGTTTTTTTACGAATGTTTATGTTACTATATATACAGCCAATATAAATAAATAAAAAACTCATCAAAAAAGTTTAAAAAATATCTTTAAAATGGTTCTAAAATAAACCGACACATTGGGAGGACACTGCCGCAACGTTTATAGAATATCTTAACCTCCGCCACCACTGATGGTCGCAGGGGCGTTGGATCAGGCATCGTCCAGATCCGGAGAACCGACTCAGACCGGAGAATCACCGGACAAAACTTCCACCATGGAACTGCGTCTCGGAGCCAAACTGCAAGATCGTCAAATGTCCTGCTCCAAGATCCCTCCACCATCCTCTTAGCAGATATGGATCCAGAGAGAACGAATGACGGAGATCCTGCCGATGCAGACCACATCTCAGCACCGCTGGAGAAGAAGTCGTCGCTCATCCATTTCCGACGCTGAGGCTCGACTAACACATATTCAATATGCTACTAAATAAATGGTAAAGACTTAAATCAATTGTGACAACTAAAAAAAACATCCTTTGTAGAGTGGAAAGAGTAAGAATTAACTGTTTACTCTCTCCACTCAAAATATGGAAAAAACAAAAAAATAATAGTCGAATTTCCGCTTTATCCGAGTTTTCACTTGTATTTTTACTGTTTGCCCCTCTAAGACTAAAATTATGATAATGGCATACTCTTACATTTTTTCTGACATATCTCTCTCTCTTTCTCTCTCTCTCTTTTCTCTCTCTCTCTCTCGTTTCATAAAAGTGAAGTGAAGAAGATCAAATTGTTGTTTTTGGTGAGACGATGAAGGAGATGAAGGAAGAGTTAGGGAGATTAAGAGAAGAAAACAGAGTTTACAAGAAGAGAGAAGTGACTTCGTTGTTTATAAACTAAATAATTAGGATTTGATTTTGTGCGCTTTTGCTTCAATTCCCGTTGAGATTTATTTTCTCTTCTCCTTTTGCGTCTTTGTTTGTTATTTGAGATTCTTAAAAGCTAGTTTTGTCTGGGTTTTGCTTAAACAAAAAAATATATATATATGGGTTTTGCTTTGTGAGGAAGAAGATATACAGATGTATTTCATACAATCTCTTCCCCAATTTCAGCTTCTCTCTCATAATGGTATGAAACATGTGCAAGGGAGAAACACGAATAAGATTTATATATTTGTCAATTTCGTATTTGCCAAAAACCATGAATAATTGTGCTCCGTTTTACCAAAAAAAATTATATCCACATATAAAAGTTTATAACAATATATAAAAATTTCCAAAATCTTGGTAAGGATTCTAAAATGTTTTCCAAAAAATTTAGGTTACAAGTTTTTACACTAATCAGTTTGGGCTCACCAATTCTTGGGGAGGGGTTTAGGGTTTAGATTTTAGGATATAAAGAGTGGTTTAAGGTTTAGATTTTGCTTTTACAAAAAAATTAGATTACAAAATTTTTACACTAGTTAGTTGGGTTCATCCCTCCTTAGAGAGGGTTTAGGATTTAGATTTTAGATTTTAGGGTATTTTGTATATAATTTAGGATTTAAGGTTAAGGGTTTAGATTTTATGGTTTAAGGTTCAGATTTAGGGTTTGGAGTTTAGAATTTATGTTTTAGTGTTCAAGATCTTCATATGGGTTCACCAATTGGGTTTAACGTTGAGTTTGTATATCCATTATATGTTTATGTTAGTTTTAAAATAATATGTTGTTAGTATTTCTAAAAATTTATAGCTATTTATATAAACTTAAATTTGTTTACATTGTATATTTACTGTTTATTTTCTTTATTTTCTTTGTTTGAATTGTGTTATTTTTTCATATATATCTGTTAAATTATGTATTTGAACAAAAATCTAACATCATAAGTTAGTTTTATTGATTAAAAGAGTATAAATGTCACAAATAGTTAGTTTGTTAACACCTTTTTCGTAGGTGTTACTTTTGCATATTTTCTTGGTCAAATAAGTACTATTGCAAGTGACCCAAAAACAAATTGCATACTTAACTGAGTAATTCAATCATTTGACTACAAACGACTGTTTTTACAGAAGTAATAATAAAACGTAATTGGATAAAAATATTATTCTATGTGTGTATGTTACTTTTTTGTCAATGTGTTATCTTCTTTTGACTATTAATATAAAAGTAAATAAATCAAACATTTATGTTTTTCAACTTTTTTTTGGTAAGCTATTTTTCATATTTGACCATGAAACATACATTTTACAAATATTTGTGTTACTGTATATATAGCCAGTCTAAATTAAAAACAAACTCATCAAAAAAAATTAAAAGAATATCATAAAAATGGTTCTGAGCATGAAAACTTTAGTTACATTTGTTTTCACTATCATTTTCATTGTATCTTTTGTTCAGTTAGCATGAAAACTTTAGTTACATTTGTTTTCACTATCATTTTCATTGTATCTTTTGTTCATTGTCGTGCAACAACTGCTAATACTCTAGGTACTCTCTTATTCTTATACTCACTTCTTTAATTATCAAAATGATTTTGTTTCTCTTTTAATGAATGTATATATTGGTTAAATGATTTTTTGATATTATATATAGGCTATAGAATAAATGAGAGGGATGCTATGTGTTTCTTTGGAGATGAATCATGTTTTTATAATGGGGACAGAGGCTGCACCATAATGAGGTTATCAATATGGCAAGTGTACTCCATCGGATGTATGTTGTTGTCATCTTCCATTTAAAATTAGGGGGGTCGAAGATGAAATATTCTAATCAAATATAATATCAGCTAATATGACTTTTTAATAATTTAGTTTTGGAAACAGAGACAAAGGCCCTGCATAACCACTCTGTTTTCGGATGTATGTTGTTGTCATCTCACTAAATTATTAATGAGACGATGACAGAGCAAACTAAATTACATAAAGAAACTTACTGATTAGAAAATCATGATCAAAGAACCGTGTAGCGATATTGATAAAATTTGCACAGTTAAAGAAAGAGATCGTTCGATCTAGGCCTAGCAGGTCTCACAAAAGTCAACGAACAAAACTCAATTCGATACTCATTAGAAGTAGTTCGAAGAGATCCAGAAGCTTCGAGTAATTTTAATCCCCAGATTTCCACCCAATCACCTTCTCTCAGACTAAGTTCATAAACATTCAGTAAATCCGATCTTACGGTGGCAGATATTTGCATGCCCTTTTCAAGGATTAAAAAAAAAAAAAAATTAACTATAGAGAATATTAACACAAAAGAATTTAAGTTCCATAAAAAAAATACTAACCTTATCGTCACACAAGACCATCTCGATATCATTACCAGCAAACGTAACCATCTTCCATAACTTTTGAATCTTCACAACGATTCTCCAGCCAAGCTTAGAGGTATCAAGTTTTTTGAGGCAATCTAGGTCAGCCATATTGTTAAAGTGAATGGCCTCTTCGGTTCTATTTTTTTCTGTTGTGGTAACTAATGTGACAAAAAAACCGATAAGATGGTGTTTAAATAAACCGAAGTAAAAGTCGAACAAAGAGTTGGTTAGAATTAATTAACAATCACATCAAATCTTTTATCTAAACTCACACGGTTACCTATATTCACGCGTAGTTGTAATAAATTTTATAATATCGTAAAAATCAATTACCATTTTCAGAGTTTTGTTTTTAAAATTTATAAATGGTCAACTTAAATGCGACCTAACCATATTTATACCTTGCATAAAAATTTGATATGGTTTCCAATTGACAGTATTCCACTTTGGAAATTGTCAAGGAATAAGAAACTAAATCTTTGTATTTTACAATTTCGTAAAAATCAATTACCATTTTTTGCTGGAAACTTGACTTTCTCAATATCCGTGAGTTCTTCCATAAAATCATAAAAATCATCAAATTTTTTAAAACTTGTACAATGGGATCTTGCCATTTTTTTGTGTTTTATAGTTTTAATGCTGAAATGTCAATGTATATTAAAAAAAGAGAAAAACTTCTATAAATGGTGAATACAAACAAATGGAAATAAGTTTTATATATTTATATAAAAAAAACAGAACTTTCAATCCTCTCTTTGATGAGCTTCTATATTTCCCTGGTTGTTGAGCTTTTGGAAAATTTCTTTGAACACAACGTTCATAGTTTCCTTCTGTGGCTTCCCTTTTTTGTCAACGATTAGAACTTTCAATCCTCTCTTTGATGTAACTCTAGAAATAGCGACATAGAGTTATCCGCGTGAAAACACAGGCCTAGGTAAAAATAGACCAACCTGAGATAGTGATTGACCTTGACTCTTGTTGATTGTCATCGCAAAAGCAACAGAAAGTGGTAACTGTCTTCTACGCATCTTGAAAGGTAGTCGAAGATCTGATGGTGTTATCAACAATCTAGGTATTAAAACTTTAACTCCAACCTTTTCACCGGTTATAACTCTAGCCTCCACCATAAAATCTGCCATCTGAGTAATTTGAAGTCTAGTACCATTCATTAACCCTCCCATGGGGTCAATGTTCCTTAACAACATAACTGGACAACCAATCTTTAGTCTTAAACTATGGTTGGGTAATCCAGATGCCTTGATTTGGTTTAAAAATTCAGGTCCTAGAGCTTCATCATTAACTGAGCTGCGATCGGCAGGATCAATAGAATCAGCACTAAGGTAAATCCTTTCCTCTCCTGTTATATTAAAAAAATTGAGTAAGAAACAAATATTCATTGAAATTACTAAAACTTGAAAAATAGACGAAATTTAACCAAAGAACATACCTTTAGTTTATCCAGCATATGATCATTAACCCTATTGACATCATCATTCGTAGGACATAGAATAGTTCTTTCCTGGAAAAACTTAGGATCATTACCCTCTTGTAAGGAAGATGTATCTCCATATACTTCTTTGCTGATAGCTTCAATTGGTTCGTCTGAGTCAGTAATAAGAAATTCTTCTGGAATTTCTATTAAAGCCTCACCATCATTTGGTTCAGCAATCTTACCATCTCCAACGGCCAATATCCAATTAGAAAAATCTTCAAGCTCCTTTGCCTCCTTTGCAGACAGATTGTTGGAAAGAAGTCGCATGTTCTTGGTGAGTTTCAACACTTTGCAGTTATCCCAAATATAGGATTCATTTAGTGAAGCCATAACTATCTCAGCTCTAGAAGCTCCAGGTATTACAGGGAGTACCTGTCTAAAGTCACCTCCAAAAACAACAACTTTCCCAGCAAACAGCTTTTTAGATTTATTCCCAAAAAGATCTTTTAGGCTACGATCTAAAGACTCAAAACAGTGCTTGCTCATCATAGGTGCTTCGTCCCAAATGATTAGATCTGCCTTCTTCACTAACTCAGTAAGATCAGTTCCATGTGTCATATGGCATGTTGAAAAATCATAAGGGTTTATAGGTATTCCAAATCTACTATGAGCTGTTCTACCACCAGGTAACAAAAGAGACGCTATACCACTGTATGCAACATTAAGAACAATATCACCTCTATATCGGATTGCGGCAGAAAGAATTCTCCAAAGAAATTTCTTCCCAGTACCACCAAAACCATAAACGAAGAAAACACTACCTTCTTTCCGTAACACAGCTCAAATTATCTCATCATAAACCTTCTTTTGCTCTTCAGTAAGCTTTTTAATGTCTTCATCATGGCTTGCTTTCAATTCTTCCCGATTATAGTTCGTCTCATCAAAAATCAAAACATTGCCGACATAACCATCATCTCTAAAGTCCTTTGGCATATTATTGTAAAAAGATAATGAACTACCATTACTTTTCATTATCTTCTCAATCTCCTGAAGAGCATATTTCTTTTTATCTTCATCACTTAAGCACAAGCCTGTCAGACACAAAATAGAAATCAAATGTCATCACGATTATTTATAAAGTACATTGTATACTATATAGAATTTTAATTAAAAAACACAATACTTATTTGTAAAACCGAACATGGGCTATCTAAATATCGTCTTCGATTATACTCAATGTCTTCCGAGAGAATTTCCAAAGTATGATCCCAAACAACCTCTGGATTAGTTAAACTATCTCACATAAGCATGACAACAAAAAGCTGACGAAGAAAGCTTGGGGAACTGGCAAAACTTCTCCTAACTAAATCATCAATATACTCATGGTCAGATTCTAACAAACCCCTGGCATAACACGCCTCTTTGTAGCCAGGATACAGAACTCCTTGGTATGTTTTAATGTCATCAAAACTGGTAGGACCAGTTACAACATTAAGGAGAATACGCAAATAGTAAACATCTTCAATCTTCTGGGGAGCATAATTGATTCTCCCAACACTGAATTCTTTTTTTCTCAACTTGAACTTTTTCAGCTTCTTATCATAAGTGTAATAATTAGGGATTTGCACATAAAGTTTAGTTTTTGCGAATACATCAACTAAATTCAAATCAAACCAGGCTAAGAAAATCGTATTCTCTATGAGCTTCCGACCTACCACCTTATGAACTTTATCCTTTTTACAGAAAACAATGTTCTGTTTCCCAGGAAGATGGAAAGTCAGCTTCTCCACTGATGTTGATCGATAATGAATAGGATATTTAAAAAGTCTCCATGTAGCCTCACAAGCAGAAACATATCTGAAAAAGCCAAAAAAGACAATATTAAATGAGCAAAGAAAATTAGAAACTAAATGACGACTAATGTTAGAAATCTTATAATTAACAACCTGCAGTCAAAATAGTCTTTAATTTCATTAGTATTTGATGGAAGATTTCCTTCTACGGTAGGACCATTTGTTGTGTGACTACCATTGTTTGTTCCGCCTTTCTGTTGTGGTTCAACAACAACAGCTACACGATCCTGACCTTTTGTAATATACTTAAATAAATACTTAATAGAACCAGCTTGGTTGCACCATTCCACATTAATATGTGCTCCGTACCGGATAGATAGTTTCCTATTGTAGGATATAACATATCTATTGTCACACTTGAAACCATTCTTCTCAACAAACCTCTGTGATTGTTCACGTCTTCGATATACTGGGAAACCTTCTTTATTAATAAAAGTTTTCTCTGTATAGTCCTTTGGGTATAACTTTGAACATTTTCCATTCTCCATGCATGGTGAGTTCATATTAGCAGCGCCGCAAGGACCATGAATCATCATGTCCTTCACTACCTCCTACAGCTCAGGATCTTCTTTTTTGTCTGGAACTTCCGCAGAAATGAGATTGCCTATGTCTTGAGTTGTAGGCAATTTTGATGAAGCTTCCATGTAAAGCAAAATGTGAGCATGTGGTAGACCTCTTTTCTGAAACTCAATTGTGTACATTGATGCATGTTAAATAAAGTAATAACATTGTTAATCACAAATAAGTAAAAAAAAATATACGAAAAAAAAATATTGAAAGGTTTGTACCATACATGAAACAGTTTTGCCAAGAAGATGCTTCTTCGTTAAATCAATCATGAAAGAATCGAGTTTCATTTTAAAAATTCGGCATATAATATCTGGTCTATCTTCGGGTTTTAAGTTGCGATCCTGAAGATACCTAGTGATCTCTGGCCACTTCGGATTGTAGGTAAACGTGATGAAAAGATCTGGAAATCCGAAATGCTTACATATACCCATGGCATCAAGGTAGTTATTCTTCATGTATTTAGGACTACCAAAAAAAGAAGCTGGTAACAAAAACTGATTTTCTTGTTCGTTCAAATCAGTTATACCAGCATTTTCTGACTCTTTGATAGAGTCATAAGAATCAGAACGTAAAGATTTCTGATTCATCCATAGATATCGTAGCCGATTAGATTCTACCATTGTAAATGCGTCTACCAAAACTGTTGGAACAGTCGCCTAGAATATAGAATAGTTTGTCCCTCATTCTTTCTTTCCTGAAGCCAAAATGCAAAGAATTGTCTCATAGATATAGAACCCTTCTTGGCCTTCTTTGTCTTTTCCGTGTCTCCTTTTTTTATTCCAATTCTAAAACCATCCTCACCATATGGAAATAAAAGAGGATATTGAAATGCAAGATATGAAGGATGAATTTCAGTAATCCTCCTAAGGCATCCAATTTTCATTTGAAGAATAATATCACGCTTATCCATTCCTAATTGAAAATCACCTGGAATGAGTGCAGCAACTTCAGATGTCGTGGGAATATTATATGTCCTTCCATCAGACGCACGATCGCTAACTATCCTCATGTGAAATGTTTTCTCTGGATTAGTATCAAATCTTTCTCGGGCTGTTCTGAACTTTTGAACATATGGATTCACAGCATCTAACATTTTAACGATGGCTTCAATAATTTCCTTCTTCAAAGTCTCATTCTCCTTTCGAATTCTATCTTCATCAGATTTGCTGCAGTTTAAAGTATGCATTAAAATAGTATTTAATTAATTTGTGTTAGAATTAAAATATTAAAAATCCGAAAGTATACCTCAAAGCTTTTACTCTGTTTTCTACCTCATTCTCCGTGTCAACAATATACAGCTGGGAGAATTTGGGATCATTCCCATCATCTGGTGTTAATCCTCCAATAAGATGATAGTTCTCACCGTGTAGCTGAAACATTTGTGGCCCTTTGCCTTTCATAATAGACCGGATAACTTTTCCACCAAGAGAAGTAAATGAGAAAACCATATTCGTTCCCCTAATATTTTTTTGGAAATGCTTACTCAATGTATCAATTCCAGTAAGTAGTTTCTTCAACAAATCTGGAGGATCCTTCATTAAGGGCAATATGACTTGACCTTGTAAACAACATAGAGTAAATGTAGGATTACGTGCAGCCTTGTTCCTATTTATACGTTCATTGTACCACATAATAGCCCCACAATGTTTACATGTGTATGTAGGATCACCTTCATCAATGTAAACTGTTTAAGTAGTTTATGTGTTAATACAGATAAATATTAGATATATACATATAAATATTAAAGAATGGATTACTTACAATCAAGAATCCCCTGCGTTGTCTTAAAAACTTTTTTGACTTTTGGAGCTTTTAGGTCAGAAAATGACTTTTTAAACATCTCGGCCATTGATAGAATTCTTGTGTTTTGCTCTTTTGTTTCTGACAACTTGCTTTCTAGAGTATTTGTTCCTGCGAACTTACTTTGTGGAGTATTTGTTTCATCTTGTTCGGATTCAGAATTTTCTTGGCTGCTAACGTCATATTCTTGTTCCTCTGGAAATAATATAAGATTTTCACAATAAAATATTATGGGGGTTGTAATTAATAAAACTAAGAATACCTTCAGAATCATGATCAACAAACTCAGTAAAACATTCTTCATCTGATTGCAGCTCGAGTGGATCTTCAATGGTGTCTACATCACTGGTAGATATAAAATCGGTCCTAATTCTAGATGAACTTGTCGGGAGGTTTGTAATATCTTTAAGAACCACATTAGCTTTCCTCCTTACTTCTCTAGGATTTCTTATTTGGTTAGTTGTTAATCCGGATAAAATGCTTTGATTGGCTACAAAGAAAAAAAATATACATATTAAAAAAATCTAAAAGATGGGTAAAAGAATGTGGGATTAAGTAGTTACACTTGGTCAAATTACATGACTTCCCAGCAGTCAGACGTTTCTTATTAGCAGCTCGAGGTTCATAGCAATTCTCTTTGTCTGCCCCTGAATATATAAGGACCAATGTTTTAATGGAATAAATATAATCATATTATGCTCTAGATAAGTATTTAAACAATTGATCTCTGCAGACTTATATGATTCAATGATAAGGATAAATTCAGAAAATATTCTATTTACTAAATAGACCCTTACGAAACTGTGTCTTCCTTTTGTTTGTAGATGCTTTTGATGCTTCAACTCTGCTTCAAAATTGTGGTTTAGCAGTGCTACCACCAGTTCTTTGGGTAAGGTCTTTAAAAATTCTATGAAAAATATAAGTAAGTAGCACATATTGGTTGCGGTCAGTGGCGGATGAAATAGAAATGTGTTCTTTTTCAATGGGATTTCTCATTTTAGACTGTGTTTGTCTTCCGATTGCATTTTAAAAACTCTGAAGAAGATGAAGATGAGTTGGGTTTTCTATAAAGTGCATCAAAATGTGAAACTAAGATTTTCCTATATTTTGGGTGTCGAATTTGTGAAAATAATCGGAAGATTTAGTAGATTTTGTTCAAGATTTTGATAACTAAATTGTTTAAGATCTTTATCAACCAATGAGGTTATAAAATATATTATCTTCCATCTTTTAAATAGTGTCTGATCTAATTTGCCTAGGCATATTTTTTTTAATATTACGAATTTATATGATTATCCTAAGTTGGTTGTTTGTGCATATTAATTCATCAGACATGCTATAAAACGTCATTTATAAAATATTTTATATTTTAAACAGATCTTATAAAATAGGGCTTTTAAATTGTTTACCCTCAGGGCCCATTGTAACTTTGAACCGAGCCTAGTCTCAGATCCATAAATTTTGTTCCGGATTCAGAAGTGAGTATTGGAAATGTATATTTTTAAAATACGAAAACAAAATAATATTAAAACAAATATAACCATTTTTATATATAGGCAAGGAAAATATAAATAAGCAGAATTTATTACTAATATTAATTATTCTGAACAGTGGAGAAAAGTACTTAAAAAAAAAAATAGGTTATAGCCGGTCCAGATCAGCGACCATAATGAGCCACACCACCAAAGTTAGGAATCTGCTGGATGTTCATCGTCATCGTCTGTTGAAAAATATCCGCCATATTTTGTATCATGGACCAGCCTGGAAATCAGAAAACTGAATGTTTAAACCTTTTAAATAATATTCCTAACATCGATATACACTATTATAATAACACCTACATTATGTCTCTGTACTGATCAACTTCTGGCAAATCCGGATTAAATGCAAACGTAGAAGCATCTCCATCATTCTTAACTTGCCAGGTGCCTTATAGAACATGATAAATAGAATTTTGATACGTTATTTTTTCTTTTATTTGCCTTTATTCAAAAAACAAAAACAAATATTTTAAAAACTACCATTCAAATTGAAGACATTCTAGCCGGTCAATACACAGACATTCCCAGGCCCATTATATCCGACAGCTTTTGTTTCGAACTCAAGTGCCATTGCTCCATAAACACAACATTCAAGTTCTTCACCACTATATATAGTATTAAAAACATGTAAAAATAAAAAAATTTCCGAATAAATCTATGACAAAAAAAATTAAAACTTACTTGATGTCTCTTAATAAGAAATCAACTTTTTTGATCAGGGAGTTTGTAGAATCACTTCCTTGAGGCGGAACAGTAACTTCTTCAACGTCCCCAACAAATTGAAGATATCCGATGAGGTCTACATTTTTTAGAACAAAACATCAAAAGATTTCCCAAATTTGAAAAAATATGCCACAAACCGTATAAAAACATGGGTTGTTTAGAAAAACTTACCGACTGGAAAAACTGCATCAACAATCCCAGTTTTAATATTAGTAAAACTGGCAAATTCCCGGACAGGAGGCTGATTAGCAGGAACATCGGCGATTTTTAAAAAAAAAATTCAAAGAATGGAAAAAGAAAGGGTTGATGATTTTTTTCAAAGAAGTTACTGAAGTTTTTTTGCCGTAAAAAAAAAAGGGTTTTCAACATTTTATAGAAGGGTTTAGGGTTGTGTTCAATACATCTCATTAATAGAACGGGTTCGATTTAATTTGTCACGGATAACTGCCAAATAGATTTGACATCTGCATTGATACGGTTTAAAGTCGTAACTCTTCAGTGCTTTTAATTTTTTACTAATAAATAAATGACAACCTATTTGACAACTCTTAAAGACTTGACAGGTTCCGAGAAGAAAAACCGAACAAAATTTGTAACGCGTTTACGTTCCCTAAGCCTTTTTTAATTGAGAAAATATTTATTTTTTGTTTTGCCTGGTGGAAATATTATTTTCTATATAGAAAATGATAAAGTAATAAAAATGCGTGCCCTAAATTTGTGCCCTAAAAAAACTTGTAGTCCTCGATTGACCAATAAAGTATAATAATCTAATAGTTAGAAAGCAACACACCAGTATTAAACTGGTAAATCATAAAAAAAGAAAAAACTTAAACATGAATAAATGGTCCATCATTCATTCTTCTTTTTTTTTTCTGGAAACTTGACTTTCTCAATATCCGTAAGTTCTTCCATTTTGATTGACTTTGTGCAGACCTTCTTCGAAGTAGATGTTAAGTCCTCCAACTCCTCCACAGAATCCGAGGAGCGCTTTGTAGAGGGGGTATTCATTTAATCCTTAGGGTCTTGGCCTGTTGAATCAATAAGAGAAACCTGCAATAACCAAAAAAAAAAAAATTTAATTTTAAAATTAAAAATTCGAACAACTTATATTATAAAAAAAATCACAAATTTTTTTCTTACCTCTTCACCAGATAGAAACGATGAAACATTAGTGATTTGGCTACCTGGATCGAGTACAGTTTCTTTCTTAATTAGATTTTCACCTAGGTTAACCCTTGAAAACTTGTATATCTCTGCTCCATAGAACACGTTTTCCTTCTCAATACAAACCTCAAACTGGTAAGTTTTTCCAACCAAAGCAGAGATAGCTTCTGGCAAATCAGAAGGATCTTCAATCTTCTTGGATAAAATTAAAATCGTGACTCAATAATATAATCGGACAATTTTATTAAGAAAATATCGAAAAAAAATAAGAAGTGTGAATGCTACCTCGTCAAATGAACCATTAAGGAGCTGAGACGCAGATACTCCTACAATTGCTTGTGCAACAGTATCAAGCAACATTACTTTCGAAGTTTCAAATTGGTCTGAAACCAAAAGATGCAGCTTAAACCTTCATGTAAGTGAACATAACAAATGGTTAGACTCTCGAATATCATAACAGCAATAATATAAGACGAAGTAATATTAAATTCAATACCTTGTTTGCTAAATAGAGAAAGAAGAATTATAACCATACGTTTGATCAAACATCAGAATTTGTATATTTTTGTTATATACCTTGGCTCGATGTGTTCTACTGTTTTCTCACTGGCAGAACAGTAGAAAGTTAGTTTTGCATAGGTCTTTTTGGAATTGGATAATGCATTGTTCGCTTGTTCGAGTTTTTTCTAGCACTTGCCACATCCAAAATAATACCAAGAATAGTCGGTATCATTAGCATATATGGTACACATGACTTTGCATTCTCAATCTACATATTCGTAAGAAGATATCAGGTTTTGCATATAATATAGGTACCGCATTAATTTGAATCTTTATATAGAATTGACCAGAAAACTTACGTCAAGGACGGATCTCACATCCTGCAAGGTTCTGGTGGGAAGCAAATGCCAATCAATATCGTTGTTCCTAGGTATGAAGATCACTTCTGCAGGATCAAGGATAGTCACATCAAGTCCATCTTCCGGTAAGCTGATTTGAGATTTTATATCAAATTAGTTACTAATTATTAACTAATAAAGCAATTATTAAGTTAAGTTAAATGTTACTAACTTCTTCTTAAACTCATCAACTTCAGGAAGCTTCGCATTAATCAGCAATTTCGAGGATTCAAATGCATTCGTGATCTGAAGTTCTCCTGAAAAAATATAATAGATATTTAACTAATCTTTTTATACACATTATTCGTTTTTGACCTAAATATACATGAAGAATTAAGACCCTCGTACCTTTGTAGAAGTTGACTTTTGCAAACCTTAGTACGCAAATAACCATATTACCCTTACCGTCATCACACGCAGTCCGTATTTGTTCAGCAAATCTATTCCACAAACAACAGGGCAACCTCTCATCCCTGTACCAACAATCAGAAAAATTTAAAACACGATAACCTACAATATTCGAGAACCTTATCTTAGGAAAAAATTAGCTTAAAAACTTACTGAGAATCGCGAAGTTGAAACTCAACTTTTTCCTGTCTTTGCCAGCAACCTGAACAGTTTGAATTTCGCCCATATCGACGACTTGACCAATAACATCTACAAAATTTAATAGATCTCGTTACTGCTAAATAAGATTTTGAGTTTGTATATTTTAAAGGAGAAATATAAATAGCAAGAGAGACGCATATAAGTTACCAATCAAAAAATGACGATTGAGAGTAGGCTGTAGAATCTGATCAAAACTGGTCAATGATAAAAACAAATCCTCTGATTTTTTCAAAGACCGTGTAATAACGGTCGAGGACGTGAAACTCATTTTGTAAACATGATTTGTAGTCCTGTATTGTCCAGACGTTGGAGCTAATGAGAAATTCTCGATAAATTTCCATGATCCAACAGGAAGGTGCTTCTCAAGCTTCGCAATGAAGGATTTGTTGCATGTAGCATGAATTTTGTCACCCTACTGTCAAAACAATACTGAAAAAGTCAGCTTTGAGATTAAAATACGCATATAAAAGTATTAATTATAAAGTATTCTTTGAACTCACTTTTTTATCTGCTAATATCAGCTCGAATGACTCTCCAGCTTGGAGGATGTATTGTTTCCAAGAATGCAAAACTTTGACCTCGACTCGCCAGCTTGATTTGAAAGGTTTCAAATCAGCCAGGGGCGACAATAGTTTAGATGACATTCTCCTAGTAGAAGAAAAAAAATTAAATGACAAACTAATGAAAATATGGTGTTATGAAGAGTGAACGGTTACTGTACTTATAGAGTTTTCGATAAAAATTAGGTTTAGCCGCGCATGACGATGAACAACCGTGGAGGTTAAGTAAATTAAGATTTTATCGATCTAATATTCCATTCTCGGAGAGCAGGTAATATTATGATTCGATATGCACGATAATATTAGGAAATTGATATTATTAAAAAGCAGCAAATACTAAAGGATATGTTTTCTAATAAAAATCTATGAGTTAATTGATGGTTTAGATTTGGAAACTTGATTTTAATACTCATGTGTGGATTTTATTTAAATTTTAATTCCTAAAATATAGGCACAAACCGTCTCGATTTAAATCATATAAGATTTAATACCATTATAATATCTTACCAAACTTAAATGATATTTACTGTGACGATCTGATATCATAGAGACTGTTTAGATTTGGTTTCGTTTTGGTATATAAAAAGGTTACCTTATTATAATTATAAATATTCAAATTCCTATATTGTATGCAATATTTAACCGGAACTGATCTAATATGATGGTTAACTCATAAAATCATTCAATCAGATATGGTAAAAAAATAATATGATTCGTACAAAATTAATTCTGCATGACTTGGTATACTATGATATTCACGGTCGAATATCACGTTCTCAAATACAATTTATAATCTTTCATTATCATGAAAATAGACTGATACTTTTGTGAGTAAATGTCTATTTTATATGTGATGTTTATTGAATACGTACCTCACGTCTTATGCAGGTTGTATTCTTCACTTGTCATTAGTCTAATAAATTATTGCATTTATTTAATAAGTTTTAGTCTAATAAATTATTGTCGAATACGTTTGTGTTGAATTTTGTTCATAATGGTGGTCCATCTATGACTTTTAAATCAGTGTGGCATAGATATATATATTTCATAATATAAGGGTGGTTAATTTGAGAAGCTTCCTACATGTCTGTTTGGAAACAGGTCCGTATTTTTTTAACCAGCTGAGTCGACTCAGTTACCTCGGTCCATTAATACAGATTAATATAAAAATCTGTTTGGCAACCGGTTTTAGCAAGTTAAAAACGTTTTTTTCTCCCTAAACTATCTTTAATGAATTATATTTTTCTGAATAATGACCAATAGCACAATCCGTAATATAACACGGTACCGAAAGTTTTTTTTTAAGTGTCAAAAAAGTGATCCTCTTTTAATAGTATAGATAAATCTATGAGTCACTTTTCTTCGTTTATTATTATCAACATATTGGCACATGTGACACATACTACGAAATATTTTAAATATACAAATATGTGTATATTCCTTATACTGCTAATTATATGGTCAAGACTACAATTAATTATTTATTAGTTGTGGGTAAAGAATAAACAAATATTTGATTTAAAAATTCACATGAAAAATAGATTACAATAATCTTTGAGAAACAAAACTCAGTTAAGGTAAACAATAATACTTTTTGTAAAGCAGCTCGAATATCGACTAATTTTTATCAAAAATTTTGAGTTACAAGCCTTCGAATTTGCAAATTCTATTTCAAAATTTTAACTATGGAAAAAGTAGGGAAATTGTAATATCTACTGTCCAATAATCACAAAATTAACTGACAATATTTCTCTTCTCTCTCTTCACTACTGTACATAACAAAAAGACTTTTTTATCCCTATTAATATTTGCTTACAAATTACGAAGAAGAAAGAAGTAAAATAAAAAAGAAAAAGAAGAAAATACAAGAAAGAAGAAGTAGGAAGGAAAAGAAAAAAGAAGAAGAAAGAAGAAAAAGATCGAAGATGAATAAAGAGGAAGAAGAAAATGAAGAAAGAGTAAGAAGAAGAAGATATATCAGCAATAGTAAGGATGGTAACGATAACAGTGATAACGGTGGTGGCGACAATGATGATGACGATGGTGACCGTAACGTATGGTGACGGTGGTGATGATAGCAACGTCGGCGATGGTAACGCCGGTGGACGGAAGCAACAATAACGTTAGCTATAATGTTGGTGACGATTAGTTAAGTGGTTATCGAAATAATTTTGTATAACTTGCAAAGTTAACAAAGTTAAGTTAACCAATAACTCATATTTTTCATGAAATGATAACAAGATTAGCACGATGGTTATCACGATACCAAAGTTAACACGATAATTTTATGATATGGTAACATAGTTAACATGACAATTTCATTTTATTATTATATGATAATTGTGTTATTCGATATTTGTACAATGTTAATTGAGGGTCATATTTATTAGCATAATAATCAACAATTATCACGATACTATATTAGTTAACGTAATAATCGAATAGTTATCCAACAAAACCGTATACAATAATTTAGGGACAAAAATATCATAATTTTCGTGTGTAATGTATATTAAACTAATTTTTTATTATAAACTCCACTTTTTATTTTATCATTATCTGAAAGTTTAAATTAAAATCACCAAAAAAAGTACATATTTCAGTATGTTTAAAACAATAAATACTATTTCTAATATTTAAACCTAACTAAGTAAGTAAAGTGTCTTTTTATTTTCCATTTTGACTCTAAATCTAAAAGGAAATAAATTGAAAGACAGCTTTTTCATGTTTGACCAAGAAAATAACTTTTTACGTATGTTTGAGTTACTATATATATAGTCAGTTTAAATAAAGAAAAACTTATAAAATAGGTTCAGAAAATATCATAAAAATGAGTATCACCATGAAATCTTTAGTCAAATTTGTTATCACTGTCATTTTCATTATATCTTATGTTCATTGTCGTCCAACAACTGCTAAAACTCTAGGTATTCGTTTATTCTTACACCCCACTCATCAATTATAGAAATAATTTTGTTTTTTTTTTATGAATGTACATATTGATTTAATATTTTTTTTTTATATATAGGTTATGGAATAAATAAAGACCCTATTAAATGCTTCGATGGAAGAGCATCATGTTTTTTCGGAGGACAGAAAGCATGCGCTAAAGTATGTGACCGCCAAGGTTATCCAATTAGCGAGTGTGTTGATGCATATGGATGTTGTTGTTACATTTCATATAAATATATGAGTCCAAGTCCGAGATGAAACATTTTAATCAAGTATGATGATATGTGCATGAAAAATAACATCTTTCTTTTCGTATGTTTTAAATATTTATATGAAAAATTTAGAGTGAAATAAATAAATTTTACTAAATCAAAGTTATTAACATTAATTTTGAGCAGTATATTTTTGCAATTCGAAGAATATGAGTTTCACATGTTGTGTTGGGTTAAAAAAAGTAAAAAAACAATCTTTCTCTTATGTTTTTTAAGATATTGTTGTTTTTCTAAATTTTGAGAAACAATTCATTAAATATGGATTTATCTATTTTAAACCTATCAAATACTTTAAGGAGAAATCCTTTGAAAGTATTTGCCGATCCATTTTAAACCACCCAATTGAATTATCTTATTATATAAAGTTGGATGCGTTTAAATTAGTAATTCACATGATCGCGATACACGGCAAATTAATCGATAAGATTTCGACACGTGTTTTGATTAAAATCTATTATAAAAAAAAATATTAATCCTAAAAGAAAAAGAAAAATATATCTATTTTTAAAAGAGAAAACAAATAAAATAAAAGGAAATCTTTTGGATATGTGTTAAGTTCGTTGATTTAGATTTAGATTTTGACACGTGTTTCGGTAAAATATTATTTTTAAATAAAAAATAAATTTCCAAAAAAAAAATTAAAAAATAAAAAATATTAAATTTATCGATTTAGATTAAAAAGGTAAAATAAAGTTAACTAGGATATAATAAGATTTAAGAATAAGAAAATAAAAAAAAAGATCTATTTCAATTTAAGAAAAAAAAAATAAAAACAAAAAGTAAATTAGATTAATTATAATATATTTCAATTAAAAAAAAATTAGATGCTAGTGATAGGGTATTAGACGATGATGAGCTTAATGAGAAGGAGGATAGCAAAAATCATGTAGAGAGATGTTTGATGCGTTTGTGCCGTCCATATCGGGCTGGAAGCCGCTGCTGCTGTCCGGTGCTCTGAGAGAAAACGTCTATCTCCTTCTCCTTTGATCTCTTTTGACTCCGAGTGGGTTCTTCTTCCTTGGCCAACCTCTGTGGCACCATTTGTACCTGATAAACACTCCAAATATGTAGAAACATGCAAAATCATAACCTAATGCTTTTTAAACCTAACATGAGTGGAATCGGTACAAGAACCAAGACAAATTTGCATGAATGCGATCCTAACTAATATGATATGCATGGAAAAAGGATGTAATTTGCAGGTATATCAGTGATCAAAAGATGAATCTTCTAAAAGCTTCTCACTAGCTAGAGGAACCACCAAGGGCCTACCTCAAGCTAACCTCCTATGCATATTCTCTTTAGCCAATTTCAGCGTCATGTGTACTCACTTTAGATTGGAGACATCAGGAGATTGCTCAATCAAAATCAAAAAGAAATAAACCAGTTTTTGTTTTATATCAACTAAACATCTAAGCAACTTGAGAAACAAGGAAAGATAGATTATTAGTTACCTCTTTACGGTTGTATTGAATGAAAGCATAACCGTGTGGCTCTCCTTTCTTTGGCCCGCGTGTGTGCCAAAGGAAGTCTTCTGATATGGAGAAAACATCTTTATCAATGCAACCCTATCAAGAAGAGAAAATTAAACGGTACAGATAGAAAGTTTGGATTCATGGAGGGTAACAACAAGCTTTGATTCAGGGTGTTTTAATTTTCCTTACTCGTTTAATCTAAGATTCAAGTTTGCAACATATAATCTGCTCTCTGTCTTTTCATCTACAAACCTATTGGTGTACTCAAGCATATATGTAAAAAGTAGTTAGAAGATGACTGAAGAATGAAAATATACAAGCTGAGCAGCTCAAAACGTGAATTTACGTTTTTGACAAAAAACGTGATTTTACATTTTTGGCGGGAAATGAGATTTTATGTTTTTGGCGGGAAATGAGATTTTACGTTTTTGGCGGGAAAACGTGATTTTACGTGTTTGGCAGAAAACGTGATTTTATGTTTTTGGCGGGAAATGAGATTTTACGTTTTTGGCGGAAAAGCGTGATTTTACGTATTTGGCAAGAAATGAGATTTTACGTTTTTGGGGGAAAGCGTGATTTTACGTTTTTGGCGTGAAATGAGATTTTACGTTTTTGGCGGAAAAACGTGATTTTACGTGTTTGGAGAAAAACGTGATTTTCCATTTTTGACGGAAAAATAAGATTTTACGTTTTTACCAGAAAAATAAAATTTTACGTTTTCAAGAAAAAAAATTGGATAAATATTTAATTATAAATTCATTTTGATAGTATTTATTTAATTAAAAAAAACACTATGGTATCATAAACCCAATAGTATAATCCTATTTGAACCCATATAATAAGGGTACCCGTCCAGTTTAAACCCTCATCTTTTTATACAAAAAAGGTAGGGTTATGGGATTGAATTTTTTTCAGGGTTTAGGGTATGTATTGGGTAATTATCCATCTTTAACATCCCTAGCTGAGCCTCCATAGACATGCAAGACGAAAACAAAACTTTGACTGAGTTGAAAACGAAATCACTGAAGATTTACACAAAACTGCTATGAAAAATATGATCTAGGATAGTGTAGTCACGAATCCAAGCAACGCCAAATCCTACAGAACGCGGATGTAATCAACATTTCTACGGATGCAGCTTGGAATGCGGATCGACAAGCAGCAGGGCTGGGGTGGATCGCATCTGACTCAACCAAGAAAAGGATAGCACAAGGGGGAAAGCCAATGCCTTTTGTTGCATCTCCTTTTGGCGGCGGAAGCTCTAGCAATTCGGGAAGCTCTCTATCAGGCTCGGACCTCTGATTGGAGAATGGTAAACATCCGGTCCGACTCACAAACGCTAATCGGAGCCATGCAATCGGGAGATCAAATCTCTGAGATTTTTGGGATCCAGCAAGATATCACCAGTCTGGTTAATTCCTTTGTTTATGTCTCCTTTATCTTCATTCCGAGATGGAAAACACTCTGACCGATGCTCTTGCGAAAAAATCCCTTGAGGATCTTATCTCTATGTAACACGATTCTTGAAATTTCTTTTAATTGAAGTTTTCTGTTCAAAAAAAAAAGGATAGCGTAGTCACCATTTAATTGCAGAAACAAACAGATCAACATGTATTTTCTGCCCGAAACACGACGACGAGGAAGCTTAAGATATTAAAGAATGTACATCCACCTCAAAGTGGTTTAGTAGTACTACATTTCAGCAAAGATGCATTGTTTCTTGAATATGAAGTGTGTAAAATCTCTCTCACACCTGCATAAGAATTAGAGCCATGGCTTCTCCAGATGGAGCGAGACAACCAAACTGGGAGGGAAAAACAGTCGCTAGAACAACAACAATCGCGGTTACAACTAGCAAGATACCACCCGAAATCCCAAAACGCTTTGTTTCAAACAACTTCAACATTAGAACAAGACTTTTTGTATATAAAACAAGCTCCCTCTCAAAATTTCAATAGTGTACACACAATGTTCAAAGGCCAAGATAACAATCCAACTATTCTCCTACATAGAGATGGCTAAAGAGTTTAAATGATTTGAAAAATATGCTCTAGGATAGTGTAGTCACCATTTAATTGCAGAAACAAACAGATCAAAATGTATTTTTCTGCCCGGAACAAGATGAGGAAGCTTAAGATATTAAAGAATGTATTCTGCATCCACCTGCAAATAAGTAACTTCAACATTATAAAAAGACTGTCCTGCTTTTATATAAAACAAATTCCCCTTCAAGATCTCAATAGTGTACACACATGAGAACAATGCTCAAAGGCCAAGACAATAATCGAACTATTCTTCTACATAGATATGGCGAAAGAGTTTAAATAGACACTTGATAGTAATGTGTCACATAAGGACCACAAAACCAGAAAAGAAACATAAACGGCATATGAACATTTGGTCATCAAACTTAATAAATTTTGTAATGGAGATTTATAAAATGCAAAAGTGTTGGGCTATCACATACCCAAATAAATAATATCGTTCAATTCATACTTAAAATTATTAAAATCAGTTAATCCATACATAATCTTGTTCAATTCATACTGTAACGCCCCGACCGCCCCTACCGGCGAGTCATCTATCCCTCCGTCGGGCTCTTGGGCCCCGCCCCTGTCCGACGGTCGGTGCGTTATTTTTCTCGTTGGCCCACCCATCCATCCGTCGGGCTCGTGGGCCCTGCCCCTGTCCGACGGTCGGTGTATTATTTTTCTCGTTGGCCCGACCGACTGATTTACTTATCCCTGCAATCACCACGTGACCTTTTCCCGTGTTTTGTCCTCACTCACACGGTTCCGCAGAGTACTTCCCGGAAGGTCACCCATCCTAGTGCTACTCCAGCATAAGAACGCTTAACTCTGGAGTTCTCTTAGGGTAATTGACCGGAAAAGGTAAGTGCACTTTGATGACATAGATAGACAAATCAATCCATTTAAACTTATTCAAATGGGCCGGGCCCGGATCGTTACACATACCCCAATAAATAATCTCGTAAAAATATTAGTTTTGCCGTCAGTTTTAGTCGTTTTAGTCAAAACCGTAGTTAAAAAATTTGTTTAAAACGATGCTTTTTTAAGATAAAATAAAAATAAATAAAAAATCTAGTAAATATTGCGTGGTATATGTTTGTTTATCATTACAATAAAAAATTGAATCAGGGTAAGCTCTTTATTAGATTTCTTTTTATTTTTATTTTATCTTAAAACGGTGTTGTTTTAAACAATTTTTTTTAACTACGGTTTTGATTAAAACGACATCGTATATATTACGTGGCATCTGAGTCAGTATAAACTGACGGTAAAAGTAACATTGTTACGAGATTATTTATTGGGGTATGAATTGAACAAGATTATGTATGGATTGATTGTTTTTAATAATTGTAGGTATGAATTGGACGAGATTATTCATTGGGGTATGTAATAGCCCAACACTATCATTGATGTATGATCTGCCTTTTTTCGTACTCTTGATGTATGAAAAAACCGAAATCCATTTAAAGCTAACAACTTTTCTCCTGGATTAATATGATTTTGCTTGTTCCCTAATACGTGACTTGTTCTGATATCACAGTCGTACCCAAATCCATTGAAGGAAAGCCAAGCATACGCCATTGTTAAGTAAGTTAAAACCCAACATGGCAAAGTAAGTTAATTAATAATGCCTTTGAGGGTTGTAATGTATTCTTCATGCGGTTTCTGTAGGAGAACCTTTGTCAGTTTCGAAGATGTGATTGCCCAAAATGTAAGCTGGATGTTATTATTCTAAGCTACTTTTTTCTTTTTCGATTTGCGAGTGTTTTGCTTGCTCAAGTTCCTTCATCTTTAGATTGTAGTTCAGAAGGGAAGCAAGCGAGGAGTACACTTTAGGCTAGCAGGGCCTCGAGAAAGAGTATGATTTCTTCTTAAAGTCTTACATTTTTGTAAAGATTTTTGCTACTGAAACTGTGGGAGTCTGTTCTAAGTAAGATTAACATAGCTAAACCCGCTAGAGAGAGAATAGGAAGACAAACCTAGAAAGTTCAAATCTTTGGAATTTATAGATGAAAAATGTTTAGAGAATCTCCATGGAAGCAACTTACGGGAGCTCAAGCGCGATCTCAAAGACTCCGAACTCCAAAGAAGACAAGGGGGTGGGGGTGTATTGAATATGATATTTGGAATGATTTGGAAGGATTTGAGTTTTATTGAGTTTTTGGATGATTTTGGGTGAATTATAGAAGTTGTTATGATTTGTTTTTAAAATTCTATGAAATCACATCTAAAACTATGAGATTTAAATTCTTATATTTTTAACTAAGAAATTCCACCAAAACTACTTAAAATTATTCAAAGTTCTTTTAAATCCACATATTGAAGTATTTTTGGTTCAATTCAGTTCAGATAGGTTCCGAGTATCCGAAAAAACAAAGTTGGTTTAATTGTGCAAAATTTTATTTAATTTTGACAAATATGAGTAAAAACATTGGAATACTTCAATTATTTTGGTTATTTCGGATTGAACATTGCTAATTTCTTGATTTATAATTATATTTTCGGTTATTTTACTTCAATTATTTACTAGTTTTAGGTAAAATATAAGTATAAAATTGATTTGAAACCAAAAATAACTCTTGAACAACATCTTTTGGTGAGTGGAGAGAGTAAACAATTAACATTTTCATGCCATAACAAATTATGAAAACAAATTACATATTTAACTATGTATTAAAGAATATATACCATCTCAGAAACTATTAAAATGTAATTGGGTAAGAAAATTATTTTATGTGTGTGTATTACTTTTTTGTCAACATTTAGTTTTTTTTTTACTATAAATATATAAGTAAATGAATTGAAAATTTATGTTATTTTCATCTTTTTCTTTTTGTTAAGCTCTTTTTCAATTTTGACCCTGAAAATGTTTTTTTACGAATGTTTATGTTACTATATATACAGCCAATATAAATAAATAAAAAACTCATCAAAAAAGTTTAAAAAATATCTTTAAAATGGTTCTAAAATAAACCGACACATTGGGAGGACACTGCCGCAACGTTTATAGAATATCTTAACCTCCGCCACCACTGATGGTCGCAGGGGCGTTGGATCAGGCATCGTCCAGATCCGGAGAACCGACTCAGACCGGAGAATCACCGGACAAAACTTCCACCATGGAACTGCGTCTCGGAGCCAAACTGCAAGATCGTCAAATGTCCTGCTCCAAGATCCCTCCACCATCCTCTTAGCAGATATGGATCCAGAGAGAACGAATGACGGAGATCCTGCCGATGCAGACCACATCTCAGCACCGCTGGAGAAGAAGTCGTCGCTCATCCATTTCCGACGCTGAGGCTCGACTAACACATATTCAATATGCTACTAAATAAATGGTAAAGACTTAAATCAATTGTGACAACTAAAAAAAACATCCTTTGTAGAGTGGAAAGAGTAAGAATTAACTGTTTACTCTCTCCACTCAAAATATGGAAAAAACAAAAAAATAATAGTCGAATTTCCGCTTTATCCGAGTTTTCACTTGTATTTTTACTGTTTGCCCCTCTAAGACTAAAATTATGATAATGGCATACTCTTACATTTTTTCTGACATATCTCTCTCTCTTTCTCTCTCTCTCTTTTCTCTCTCTCTCTCTCGTTTCATAAAAGTGAAGTGAAGAAGATCAAATTGTTGTTTTTGGTGAGACGATGAAGGAGATGAAGGAAGAGTTAGGGAGATTAAGAGAAGAAAACAGAGTTTACAAGAAGAGAGAAGTGACTTCGTTGTTTATAAACTAAATAATTAGGATTTGATTTTGTGCGCTTTTGCTTCAATTCCCGTTGAGATTTATTTTCTCTTCTCCTTTTGCGTCTTTGTTTGTTATTTGAGATTCTTAAAAGCTAGTTTTGTCTGGGTTTTGCTTAAACAAAAAAATATATATATATGGGTTTTGCTTTGTGAGGAAGAAGATATACAGATGTATTTCATACAATCTCTTCCCCAATTTCAGCTTCTCTCTCATAATGGTATGAAACATGTGCAAGGGAGAAACACGAATAAGATTTATATATTTGTCAATTTCGTATTTGCCAAAAACCATGAATAATTGTGCTCCGTTTTACCAAAA
Organism: Alliaria petiolata; assembly: GCA_020283515.1. NCBI lineage: Eukaryota > Viridiplantae > Streptophyta > Magnoliopsida > Brassicales > Brassicaceae > Alliaria > Alliaria petiolata. The sequence goes on along the minus strand of JAHZTW010000001.1, from coordinate 239,880,793 downwards.
AAAATTATATCCACATATAAAAGTTTATAACAATATATAAAAATTTCCAAAATCTTGGTAAGGATTCTAAAATGTTTTCCAAAAAATTTAGGTTACAAGTTTTTACACTAATCAGTTTGGGCTCACCAATTCTTGGGGAGGGGTTTAGGGTTTAGATTTTAGGATATAAAGAGTGGTTTAAGGTTTAGATTTTGCTTTTACAAAAAAATTAGATTACAAAATTTTTACACTAGTTAGTTGGGTTCATCCCTCCTTAGAGAGGGTTTAGGATTTAGATTTTAGATTTTAGGGTATTTTGTATATAATTTAGGATTTAAGGTTAAGGGTTTAGATTTTATGGTTTAAGGTTCAGATTTAGGGTTTGGAGTTTAGAATTTATGTTTTAGTGTTCAAGATCTTCATATGGGTTCACCAATTGGGTTTAACGTTGAGTTTGTATATCCATTATATGTTTATGTTAGTTTTAAAATAATATGTTGTTAGTATTTCTAAAAATTTATAGCTATTTATATAAACTTAAATTTGTTTACATTGTATATTTACTGTTTATTTTCTTTATTTTCTTTGTTTGAATTGTGTTATTTTTTCATATATATCTGTTAAATTATGTATTTGAACAAAAATCTAACATCATAAGTTAGTTTTATTGATTAAAAGAGTATAAATGTCACAAATAGTTAGTTTGTTAACACCTTTTTCGTAGGTGTTACTTTTGCATATTTTCTTGGTCAAATAAGTACTATTGCAAGTGACCCAAAAACAAATTGCATACTTAACTGAGTAATTCAATCATTTGACTACAAACGACTGTTTTTACAGAAGTAATAATAAAACGTAATTGGATAAAAATATTATTCTATGTGTGTATGTTACTTTTTTGTCAATGTGTTATCTTCTTTTGACTATTAATATAAAAGTAAATAAATCAAACATTTATGTTTTTCAACTTTTTTTTGGTAAGCTATTTTTCATATTTGACCATGAAACATACATTTTACAAATATTTGTGTTACTGTATATATAGCCAGTCTAAATTAAAAACAAACTCATCAAAAAAAATTAAAAGAATATCATAAAAATGGTTCTGAGCATGAAAACTTTAGTTACATTTGTTTTCACTATCATTTTCATTGTATCTTTTGTTCAGTTAGCATGAAAACTTTAGTTACATTTGTTTTCACTATCATTTTCATTGTATCTTTTGTTCATTGTCGTGCAACAACTGCTAATACTCTAGGTACTCTCTTATTCTTATACTCACTTCTTTAATTATCAAAATGATTTTGTTTCTCTTTTAATGAATGTATATATTGGTTAAATGATTTTTTGATATTATATATAGGCTATAGAATAAATGAGAGGGATGCTATGTGTTTCTTTGGAGATGAATCATGTTTTTATAATGGGGACAGAGGCTGCACCATAATGAGGTTATCAATATGGCAAGTGTACTCCATCGGATGTATGTTGTTGTCATCTTCCATTTAAAATTAGGGGGGTCGAAGATGAAATATTCTAATCAAATATAATAACATCTTCTTGAAAAGGGATATCATTATTTTTATATGTTTTGAATATCTAAATGAAAAAAATAGAGTTAAATAAATAAATTTTATGAAATCAAAGTTATTTTAATTAATTCTAAGAAGTATTTTTTTCCAATTTTGAAGAAAATAAATTTCACGTGTAGGGTTGGGTTAAAAAAAAGAAGTTGATTTTAACTCTTATTTATTCTTAAATTTTGTTATTTCTCTGAATTTTAATAAACAACTCATTAAATATGGACTGATCTATTTTAAATCCATCGAATAAATTCTTAATTGCTATGTGTAGATATAAGATTTTAATAAAAAAATTCCTCTAATGTATTGGCCGAACCATTTTAAACCCCTCAGCTGAATTACTAATGAAAACCTCATCAAATAAAGACACATTAATGAAAAAAACTCATATGTTTATAAATTCCTCTAATGTATGCCGTTTAATTGATTTTTCCGTTTTGGCTTGTTAAAAATGACATGTGTGTATTTTTCTATACATAAAAATTTTGGCGTTTATTCAAAAAAAAACATGAAGTTTTGAAAGTCCCAAACGTTGATCTGGAATTTTCTAAAATTGTGTGAAGTGTTAACCATTAGTCATTCTAGTTCTTTATATTTGACATAATTCATTCTTGATATTTTCTTTTAATTTCTCTTTTATCTCAAATGCATTTAACTATTAAAATTCTATATGAACTTTCATCGTTATTAAAAACATTGAAAACAAGATCTTATGAATTTGATTGATTATTTTAGATTCTAAATTGACTGCATCACATTTTTGAAAACAAACACTTTTATCTTATGTATAAACTAAAAAATAATATATGCTCTGTTTTTTAAAAGACTAAAATGGAAATTATTAATTAAGTGGCAAACGTTTAAATTTTTTCCGGTATTATTGACAAACGGATTTCACTGCTAACGGTTCTTTTTTTAAAGGTTTTTATTATTAACAATTTAGTTAAAAGATTTACATTGGATCAACCCAGAAGTTTTCTCATTAATAATTTAGTTTTGGAATTTCAAAATAGATCAGCTAATATGACTTTTTCACTCAAATCCCTTGTTTTTCATCATCCTTCAAAACTACTTTTTCATCTCGGCTCATTTGTCATTAGCTGCTTCCACTTTAAAATCTTGTTCTGTTTGCTTCTGGTAATAATCTTTTGGAGTGATGATGTAGAGGAATCTTCTAGAAGCTTTTCACTAACTAGACGAACCACCAAGGGTCTACCACAACAAGCTGTGATTCAGGGCACTTTTTTACTTATTCGTTTATTCTAAGATTCAAGTTTGCAACATATAATCTGCTCTTGATCTTTTTATCTACAAACCCATTGGTGTCCGGAAGAATATATGTAAAAAGTAGTTAGAAGATGAGTGAAGAATGAACATTGTAGAAATACTGAATATGCTTTCCTATTGATCTTAAACGTTGTACATACAATATATATATATACACATATGACGGTGTAACCGTAGAAACGCTAACGTGATATACACGAGCCCAATAGTCTATAATATGGCCCAATACTCCCCCTCAAGTTGGAGCATGAAGATTAACAATGCTCAACTTGGAAACTAAACGCTCGAAAGGTAGACGACCAAGTGGTTTGGTTATCTAATCTAATCTCACATGCTTCCTTTTAGCCAATTCAGCTTGAATCTATGGAGGCTTTGATTCTGAGAGATTTTTTACTCACTCGTTTATTCTAAGATCCAAGTTTCCAACATATAATCTGCTCTCGGTCTTTTCATCTACAAACCCATTGGTGTCCTGAAGCATATATGTAAAAAGTAGTTAGAAGATATACAAGCTAAGAACCTCAATAGACTATCTACACAAAAACAAACTTTGACTGAGTTGAAAATGAAATCACTGATGATTAACACACAAAGTGATATGAAAAATATGGGTCCAAGATGAAATATTCTTATCAAATATAATAATATATGTTTGAAAAAGAACACCATTATTTTAATTTCTTTTGAATATCTATCTCAAAAACTTGGAGTGAAATAAATAAATTTTACAAAATCGATGTTTAAATCAAATCTGGGCAGGGTTGGGTTAAAAAAGAGAGTTGAATTTATCTCTTATTTATTCTGAGATTTTGTTATTTCTATGAATTTTGATGAAACAACCCATTAAATATGTAATTTGTTTCTATTACTATATTTATCTCTTAAGTTTAGGATCAGTGTTTCTTAAATAACATATATATAAATCTATGAATCATTTTTCTTCGTTTATTATTATAACATATTGGCACATGTGACACATACTACGAAATATTATAAATATACAATTATTTTTATATTCATTATACTGCTAATTATATGGTCAAGACTTCAATTAATTATTTATTAGTTGTGGGTAAAGAATAAACAAATATTTGATTTAAAAATTCACATGAAAAATAGATTACAATAATTTTTGAGAAACAAAACTCAGTTAAGGTAAACAATAATACTTTTTGTAAAGCAGCTCGAATATTGACTAATTTTTATCAAAAATTTTGAGTTACAAGCCTTCGAATTTGCAAATTCTATTTCAAAATTTTAACTATGGAAAAAGTAGGGAAATTGTAATATCTACTGTCCAATAATCACAAAATTAACTGACAATATTTCTCTTCTCTCTCTTCACTACTGTACATAACAAAAAGACTTTTTTATCCCTATTAATATTTGCTTACAAATTACGAAGAAGAAAGAAGTAAAATAAAAAAGAAAAAGAAGAAAATACAAGAAAGAAGAAGTAGGAAGGAAAAGAAAAAAGAAGAAGAAAGAAGAAAAAGATCGAAGATGAATAAAGAGGAAGAAGAAAATGAAGAAAGAGTAAGAAGAAGAAGATATATCAGCAATAGTAAGGATGGTAACGATAACAGTGATAACGGTGGTGGCGACAATGATGATGACGATGGTGACCGTAACGTATGGTGACGGTGGTGATGATAGCAACGTCGGCGATGGTAACGCCGGTGGACGGAAGCAACAATAACGTTAGCTATAATGTTGGTGACGATTAGTTAAGTGGTTATCGAAATAATTTTGTATAACTTGCAAAGTTAACAAAGTTAAGTTAACCAATAACTCATATTTTTCATGAAATGATAACAAGATTAGCACGATGGTTATCACGATACCAAAGTTAACACGATAATTTTATGATATGGTAACATAGTTAACATGACAATTTCATTTTATTATTATATGATAATTGTGTTATTCGATATTTGTACAATGTTAATTGAGGGTCATATTTATTAGCATAATAATCAACAATTATCACGATACTATATTAGTTAACGTAATAATCGAATAGTTATCCAACAAAACCGTATACAATAATTTAGGGACAAAAATATCATAATTTTCGTGTGTAATGTATATTAAACTAATTTTTTATTATAAACTCCACTTTTTATTTTATCATTATCTGAAAGTTTAAATTAAAATCACCAAAAAAAGTACATATTTCAGTATGTTTAAAACAATAAATACTATTTCTAATATTTAAACCTAACTAAGTAAGTAAAGTGTCTTTTTATTTTCCATTTTGACTCTAAATCTAAAAGGAAATAAATTGAAAGACAGCTTTTTCATGTTTGACCAAGAAAATAACTTTTTACGTATGTTTGAGTTACTATATATATAGTCAGTTTAAATAAAGAAAAACTTATAAAATAGGTTCAGAAAATATCATAAAAATGAGTATCACCATGAAATCTTTAGTCAAATTTGTTATCACTGTCATTTTCATTATATCTTATGTTCATTGTCGTCCAACAACTGCTAAAACTCTAGGTATTCGTTTATTCTTACACCCCACTCATCAATTATAGAAATAATTTTGTTTTTTTTTTATGAATGTACATATTGATTTAATATTTTTTTTTTATATATAGGTTATGGAATAAATAAAGACCCTATTAAATGCTTCGATGGAAGAGCATCATGTTTTTTCGGAGGACAGAAAGCATGCGCTAAAGTATGTGACCGCCAAGGTTATCCAATTAGCGAGTGTGTTGATGCATATGGATGTTGTTGTTACATTTCATAAAAATATATGAGTCCAAGTCCGAGATGAAACATTTTAATCAAGTATGAATGATATGTGCATGAAAAATAACATCTTTCTTTTCATATGTTTTAAATATCTATATGAAAAATTTAGAGTGAAATAAATAAATTTGAATAAATCAAAGTTATTTTCATTAATTTTGAGCAATATATTTTTGCAATTCGAAGAAAATAAGTTTCACATGTTGTGTTGAGTTAAAAAAAGGTAAAAAACAATCTCTCTCTTATGTTTTTTTAAGATATTGTTGTTTTTTAAAATTTTGAGAAACAATTCATTAAATATGGATTTATCTATTTTAAACTCATCAAATAAATTATGGGAAGTTTACTCAAATATCATATAAATTAGGTGAAATGATCAGAAACATACAAAACTTTTTTTTATTACTATCATATTTCGCCTATATTTTCCATACACAGCGTGTCCTTGTTACATGTTATAGGAAAAAACGTAATTACAAAGAATGTCATTACTTTTTAATTCCACATCAGAAAAAACGCGCCGCCATGTCAGAAATCGCTGACGTGTATTAATGAACTCAGCCATAAAGCGCTACAGTGGCAATCACGGCTGAGTTACGGTATGTTGCGGCTGATTTAAGAAAAATGGCTGAGTTATGAGCTAACGGCTGAGTTACCAGATAACTCAGACATAAGTTACGGCTGAGTTAACGAAATATGTCTGAGTTATGAAAAAACGGCTGACTTACGAGATAACCCAGCCATAAGTTACGGCTGAGTTATAACCCGATGGTTGATTTGTCAAAATTTGGCTGAGTTATTGTCTCGACACGGCTGAATTAACTTTCTCCGGCTAGCTGAGTTATTGCTTTGTTACGGCTGATTTTCGTGTAAGTGTCATAACTCAGCCGTAATGAGCTGGGTTAATGAAAAACTCGGCCTAATTACGGCTGATTTAGTAGCGAAAGATTAATTACTACAATAGCATGTTTTGACGGCTGACTTATCAAACGATACGGCTGAGCTAAAGATTTTCAGTTGAGTTACGGCTGAATTTGGCAGCCGTTTTTTCGTTTTTAATTACTGTAATAGTATTCATGTTACGACTGACTTAAAGTTTTGTTTGATGGCTGGTTTAAGACAGTTGATTTACGTGATCGATTGGTGGCTTACTTGCCACTTCATCAATTAAAAAATGACGTCGGATGCATATTTCCATGTCATCATCAACAGAGAAATACGAAACGTCGTCTTCTTCTTCCTCGTCGTCGTCATCGTATTTCTCGCCGTCGTTGTTCTTCACATCAACAGAGAAATACGAAACGTCGTCTTCGTCTTCCTCGTCGTCGTCATCGTCTTTCTCGTCGTCATTGTTCTTCACCTTGTTCTTCACATCAACAGAGATTTCCAGAACTTAAATTTTGAACATCCAATTCGTCATCGTCATCGTCTTCCTCGTTCTTCTTCATTTTCGTTCATTCTTCTCCGATATATGATGGATCTGGTTTCGGTAATTGTGGATTGTTTACGGCTGACTTATGGATTGTTTACGGCTGACTTATAGATTGTTTACAGCTGACTTAAGGATTTTTTACGGCTGAATTATGGATTGGAAACGAAGAGTCCACTCGAGAAATCGAAGAGCCCCCTCGAGAAAATGAAGAGTCCCCACTTCGGTAATTGTGGATTGTTTACGACTGACTTATGGATTGTTTACGGCTGACTTAAGGATTTCTTACGGCTGACTTATGGATTGGAAACGAAGAGTCCCCTCGAGAAAACGAAGAGTCCCCACTTCGGTAATTGTGGATTGTTTACGGCTGACTTATGGATTGTTTACGGCTGACTTATGGATTGGAAACGAAGAGTCCACTCGAGAAAACGAAGAGTCCCCACTTCGGTAATTGTGGATTGTTTACGGCTGACTTATGGATTGTTTACGGTTGACTTATGGATTGTTTACGGCTGACTTAAGGATTGTTTACGGCTGACTTATGGATTGGAAACGAAGAGTCCACTCGAGAAAACGAAGAGTCCCCTCGAGAAAACGAAGAATCCCCACTCGAGTTCGTGAAAAAGAAGACGAAATGCAACGGATATAAGAGAAGCGGCCGGAAGAGACGATACGACGGCGGCCGGAAGAGACGATACGACGGCCGGAAGAGACGAGGTTTCGCCGAGTTAACCTACGCAACCTTTCGTCTTCCATGAAGTATTATAACTCAGCCGTGAAGTATAATAACTCAGCCGTGAAGTATAATAACTCAGCCGTCAAGTATAATAACTCAGCCGCGAACTTACCGGAGCAAGTTTGTTCGTGAAAAGGAGAGATTTTTAGCCGAGAAAACGAAGAGTCCACTCGAGAAAACGAAGAGTCCCCACTCGAGTTCGTGAAAAATGAGACGAAATGCGACGCAGATAAGAGAAGCGGCCGGAAGAGACGATACTACGGCGGAATTAGGGTTCGACTTCGGAATCGCCGAGAGAGAGAGAGAGAGAGGTTTCGCCGGCGAGAGAGAAGTTTTTTTCCCGAAACTGTATTTCATGACGTTGGATTTAGTTTTTTTCATGTTAATCAGATGGATTAAACTAATTTTTGGTTAATCATTTTTAAATTAAAAAAATTGCAAATTAATGAAGGGTGTTAATTGTAATTACACAAGGGCACAAAATATCTGAGTAATTTTTAAAAAATGTATAATATTCTAGTAATAAACCAACTTTTGTGTAATATCTGAGTAATTCTTTCATAAATTATTAAATACTTTTAATGAGAAATTCCTTGAAAGTATTGGCCGATCCATTTTAAACGAGTAACCACCCAACTGAATTATCTTATTATATAAAGTTGCATGCGTCAAAGTTAGTAATTCACATGATCGCGGCAAGTTAATCGATAAGATTTCGACACATGTTTTTATTAAAATTTATTATATATAAAAATATACTAATCCTAAAAGAAAAAGGAAAATATATCTATTTTTAAAAGAGAAAAAAATAATAAAAGGAAATATTTTGGATATGTGTCAAGTTCATCGATTTAAATTTATATTTTGACACGTGTCTCGATAAAATATTATTTTTAAATAAAAAAATGAATTTCCAAAAAAAAAATTAAAAAAAATTAAAAATGTTAAATTTATCGATTTAGATTAAAAAGTAAAATAAAATTAACTAGGATATAATAAGATTTAAGAATAAGAAAATAAAACAAAATGATATATTTCAATTTAAGAAAAGAAAAATAAAAACAAAAAGTAAATTAGATTAATTAGAATATATTTCAATTAAAAAAAATTAGATGCTACTGATAGGGTATTAGACGATGATGAGCTTAATGAGAAGGAGGATAGCAAAAATCATGTAGAGAGATGTTTGATGGGAGTCTTGAGAAGCATAATTTCTCTAGAGAGCAGAGAGATCATATACGGGAGATGAATGTGCAGAGAATGAGATACTTTATTTGCATGAAAAAGTTAATGGTGAGATTGTTAACATACTCGAAGGATTCAGATTGCATATCCAAGTATTTAACGCAGCGAAAAAGAAAAAGATAGTTGATAAAGTGTGTGAAATATATGAAAAGTAGGGTTAATGTTGTTTAAGCACCGCAACAGATTCCGTGTTTTGAATATTTTAATTGAAAATAAATGAGAATTAAAATAAATAAATAATTCTTAGGTTTCGATTTTGTGTTTTTCATATATTTTTTTAGTAGTGATCCGATTTTGTATTCTATTTTTGTAAAAACTATATATATTTTAACGGATTTTAAATTTTATTATTGTAAAATAGCGTATACGCAAATTCTAATATATATTTTAATTATGATAAATCTAATTATGATAAAAGTAGGATAATTCACATGATCATAACACATGACAAGTTAATCAATAAGATTTCAACACGTGTTTTGATTAAAATATATTATAAATAAAAATATACTAATCCTAAAAGAAAAATGAAAATAATACTATTTTAAAAAGAGAAATAAATAAAATAAAAGGAAAAAATATATTTCAATTAAGAAAAAGAAAATAAAAACAAAAGTAAATAAGATATTTCAATTTTACAAAAAAAAAATAAACATAAAAGTAAGTTATTAATATGATCGTGACATGTTGCAAGTTAATCAATAAAATTTTGACATGTGTCAAGTTTATCGATTTAGATTTTGACGCGTGTCTCGATAATATATTATTTTTAAAGAAAAAATTAATTTAAAAAAATGTCAAATTTATTGGTTTCTGATTTAGAATAAAAAATAAAATTAAATTAGCTAGAATATATTTCAATTTAAGAAAAAGAAAATAAAACAAAAAGATCTATTTCAATTTAAGGAAAATAAAAACAAAAAGTAAATTAGATTAAATAGGATATATTTCAATTAAAAAAAAATCTAGATGCTAATGTTATGGTATTCTAAGATATTAAAAGTAAACATATATATTTGGAAATTTTTCTTATAGATTGGATCCTATTCTAGTAAACAATAAAATATTATTTTACTTCTTTAAAGACTGTGGTTGTTACTTGTACACTTTCCATTTAGTTGCAGAAACTATAATTAGTTATTTAGTCAGGCAGGTTCAGTTCGGTCGTTTGATTTTAGCATCTGGCGAGTTCCATTAAAGTCGTCTGTATTTACTTTGAAGCTATTGCTAGTATTCAACGAAAGATGGAGTAAACCAGATAACTCTTAACTCTTAAGTATGTACAAATTAACAACAATTGTCAATAATACGAGAAGACTCAATAAAGTAAAAAGTTGTAAGAAACAAGACACAATAAAGAAAAAAAATAAGAGACTTTAGAATTTAGAACATATCCCATTGAAAACAATGGCGTCCACGTCAGCATTCTCAGAAATCTGCAGTGACGACACAGCTTGAGCAGCACTCAAATCAGCTGATGATACTCCCATGTTGTTGTTATCCCATCCCCTTGCAAAAGGCTCATATGGGTCTGACCAGTTACTGTGAACCGCATAGCTTAAGCAGCGATGGTCAGGAAGCAATCTGTTTCTTCCACCTGTAAGAACATTGAATTTGGACTTATAATTCCATGCCTTGAAACCCGTTTCTTGGTTTAGCATGATTCGATACGAGTCATCACAGTCTTCGCCGAGTAAGACGTGCAGAGCAACAGCCTCTGCAATGGCGGCACCTTCCTCTTCCAACCTCCTTTGCTCCTCTAGCCTTTTTAGCTTCTTCTTCTTCTCTAGCTCAGCCCTGATGGCTGCAGAAGCAGCGATGGATTTCTCAAGACGGATCTTTTTCTTCTCTGCTTGTTTGGTACGCTCAAGTTCGTCTCTCTCCTGCTTCTCTTCTTTGCAGCATCTGCTGAGTTTTCTTCCTCTGCTTCTGCTTCTTGCTGTCCTTCCTTCTTCTTTTGCTTCTTCTTCTCTAGCTCAGCCCGGATCGCCACAGAAGTAGCAATGGCTTTCTCAATACGTCTCTTTTTCTTCTCGGCTTGTTTGATTCGGTCCGTTTCATCTTTTACTTGCTTCTTCTTCCCTTTTCTAACAATCGGCTGAGCTTGTCTGCTCATCGAGCTACTGCTATCCATGACTGCTACAAAACTCTCTTCAACTTCTTTGTTTTTGCTTGGCTTTTGGACACTCTCCAAAGAGTAAGAACTAAAAACTATCCATTCTTAAAATGTTAACTGGCTTCTTCTTATTTTGGTTAATTCCCCTTTACTTTTGATTCTACCAACTGAATAACTGAACTGAACTAAAATCACTGGCGCTATGATCTCAATGACTGCTACACCCACTCAGGTATGTAGGTGTACCTCATTTTACGGACGATACAATCCCAAACAGAAACAACCGGAGATAACAGAAGGGAGACGTTGTACGAATTTGCAGACTTATCCCTTGTAAGCACTCGTCCTAATTTCCAACATCCCTTAACTTCGCCCATTATCTACAAGGAGAGAAGCTTACTTGATTAGATTTTAGTTTCAGAGGACAATAGGTAACATCAATCACAGAGTAATATGCCAAATCAACACATCTGATTTTAACCTAATTTCCAGGTGCAAAACAGTCAACAGAAAAGAAAAACAGAGTTCATCTAGAAAGCAAAAACTGGAAGTTGACCTATAAACACAATTTGCACAAGGGACTGCGATTCAAAATAGATAACTAACACCGATCAAGAAACCAAGATAAATCACACAAAATTGAAACCCTAATTCTGAAAGCTAAAACCAAACTGCACAAGTAAATATATCACCAAACATCGACTGAAAGAGCCAATCTGACTCGATCGCATGCCGGATTTCACAAACTTTTATCAGACATAAGCAAATAATTAGCAAAGCTCTGGCATAATCCTAAATTTCATACTGTGGAAACGCTACATGTGAGTGAATATCTGAATGGTTTACACTAAATTATGGGTGAAATTACAGCACATCATCAACACATAATTGTCAGATCTGATCCAGAAACTCATCAAAACACCAAAATCAAACCAAACACGACATGAATAACTCGATTCAATCAACTGCTTAGGCTTTGAACGCCGATAAATAAGGATTCATTCCGAAACACACAAATCTAAGCCGATCAAAGAATTAAAATCTCGAGTCAAATTGAATTGATCTATGGAAATTGAAGATTACATCGAAACAAAGAAGAACAAAAAAATGGAATCGGAACCTAACCTCGGCAAAATGGCATAGAAGCAGACTATCTCGAAGAGCGCCCGAGATTTATCGGATAAAGAGAGAGAGAAGAGGCCAAAACGTGGACGCAAAGTTGCTGTTTGGATCCAGAGGTAAAAGTAGAGAGATAGAGAGAGAAACGCAGAGTCTACTAAAAAATGAAAATCTTCGCGCAACGCATTCCGTTAAAATAGACGAAGATGAGTACAAGAGAGTGGAGCCCATATAATATTCCTCGAATTGAGATGCGACACGTGGTGGATGATGTGTAGAGGCTGTTCTAGAAAATCAGACTTTTCGTAGAGGCAAACCTCGTCTGACCACGTGGCTAATTAAAACTTGATTAGTAGATACGTGAGGGACCCATTGTCTCTGTTTAGCCGTTAGATTGCTTTTGATCGTTTGTTTGAGATTAGATTTTCATTTTTGAGTGTTTATAATTAAAAACAGAAACCCTCAACTTTATTCGAATCCATTTTTAGACCCTCAAAAATATTCTTTTTATATTTGAACCCCTTAACTTCGATTCGTTGTTGAATTAAACTTTCCGTTTGCAAAACCGTTAATCGCTAAACGGCAGCAGCTAGATAAAAACCGTTAAACCTAGGTTTGTCTATTTTTGTTCCATATTCATTTTAATTTAAATAATTATTCATTTGGGATGGAGTATTTGATTTTCTCAAAATTAATGAAAATTATCCACAATATTCAATACTCCCTTTGTTTACTTATTTTTTTATTTTGTTTACTTATTTTTTTATTTCAAAATATTTGCCGTAAATTTATGATATCAAATAAAATAGTGTATTAATTAAGAATAAAAAAAAATATTTTTTAATTTATTTGAAACAACCAAAAACATCAACTAAAAATGGAGGAAGTAATTATTTGATTCATAATTCAAAAAAACAAAAACCACGAAATCACTATTTGATATCATTATATCACTTTATAGAAATATCAAAAAAATAGATCATGAAGATGATGGGGATGGAGATGGGGATGGTGATGAGGATGGTGATGGTGATGGGGATGGGGATGGGGATGGGGATGGGGATGGTGATGGTGATGGTGATGGTGATGGAGTTCTTCTAAAAGGCCTTTGTCTATGTGGGAGACCGCATTTCGTCAAACATTCTTCGTAACAAGGTTTGTTATGATTGCCACAATTTATAGAACAGGTTCTGAAGCAACCAAATCTTGGTTGATCCTGCGGTGGTTTGCTTTCATCAGCAGTCATTCCATTGCATGCTTGTAAAACACATCCCATCATTATCAATGCTATCATCATCATCATCTTACACACGTTTCCCGCCATTTTCTCTTGAAATTTTTTTTTTCTTCAACGCAAAATTATAATTTATAAGACTAATGTTTATTGTTTGATAGATATGAGAATGTGTGTGTGTCTATATATATTGATAGAGAGGCAGGGCCTTTTATAAATTTAGATTTTATTCTATATAGTACATTTGTTATTTCTGTTTCTTCATTTTTGATTGTTTTCTTTGTTTGTTTGGTTACTTTGATCTAACTAGATTATTTTTCTTATTTGACTTCAATAGAATCTGGCAACTATTGTTTAGATTGCATTCTTGTTGTTCTATGTATGTGTTGAGGTATCATAGACTTAGAAGCCTACCAAATTTCCAAATTATGTAATTTTGATGTCATATACTTGATTCCCTCTTTAATGTCATTATCTAATTTAATAATATGCTTCAACGCCACATCATACAATTTTTTTTTAGAAGGAATAATTTCTAACAATTCCATCAAAAATGAGATATAATGGACTAATTGTGATAGATTTTAATCCGTTGCAAATTGTTCATCGTAAATTAGAAACAGTTGCAAATCATTCTTAAATTTTATGAAATAAAAAAGTTGTATGGGATTTTCATCGCAATTTATACTTCATAAATTTGTCGCAAGATTTGAAAAACATTACAAGTTATATCTATTATTGCAAAAGTATCTTGCAATTTTTTTGTAAATTTGCGTTTATAATTTATTTACGTTTTTCACAGTTCTTTCGCAAATTTGTTAGAGATTTGTAAGATAATTATTTTAATTATATAATATTTTTATTTTTTGGTATAATAATAATTTAGTTTAGTTAATTAAAAAATTTCAAAAATTCAGAAAATGAAGTGAATATTAAAACTATAAATATAAGAAATTTTTTTACACTAAGTTTAATTTTCAAAATCATGACAAAACTAAATTTAATTACAACAAATTTAATAGTGTTTATAAATTAAAAATCCAAATTTAATAATAGCCATAAATAAGAAAATATAAAAAAAAAATATAAAAAAATATTAAATTTTAATAGAACAGTTTCTAAAAATCACAACAAATATTAAAAGTTAATCTATCTGATTTAACAACATATTTTAGATTCTAATTTGAAATATATGATAATTATATTCTTATGATCTCTATTCTCTAACAATCATATATACTTTTATATTCTAAATCTACAAAAAAATCTTTCATCATTCCAAATCTAAAAAACTGTTCATATATAAGCTACAATAATCATTCTAAACCAAAACATAAACATATTTTCAATTCTAAATCTATGACATAAATTAAAAATGAAATACAAGAAATAAATTTAAAATATGAAAATTTACTTTATATAAGTTTAAGAGAAGCATAATGAGAGAGATGGAATGAGAGTTGAGAGAGAGAGAGAGAGAGAGAGAGAGAGAGAGAGAGAGAGAGAGAGAGAGAGAGAGAGAGAGAGATGTTTTCATCTTTCAAGTTTGAAAGGAGATTTGTGAAAGAGAGATTTTCATCTTTCAACACTAAAGGATGAAAAAGAATGAGAAAATCAAAACTGATATGACACAGCCCGCATACTGTATTCAAATTTGTAACTAAAAAAAAAAAAAACCTTTAACAAAAAAAAAACTGCGAAATGACGTTTTTTCGTCAAAACCGCGAAAATACGTTTTTCCGCCAAAACCCAGAAATCACGTTTTTCGTCAAAACCCAGAAATCAAGTTTTCCCGGCAAAACCAAAAAATCACATTTTCGTCAAAGTCGCAAAATCACGTTTTCATGCCAAAAACCGCAAAATCACGTTTTCCTGCCAAATCCGCAAAATCATTTTTTACTGCCAAAACCGCAAAATCACGTTTTCCCGCCAAAACCGCAAAATCAAGTTTTTCCGTCAAAACCGCAAAATCACGTTTTCCTGGCAAAAACGCAAAATCACGTTTTTCCGCAAAATCATGTTTTCCCGCCAAAACCGCAAAATCACGTTTTCCGTCAAAACCGCAAAATCACGTTTTCCCCGCCAAAACCGCAAAATCACGTTTTCCTGTCAAAACCGCAAAACCACGTTTTTCAGTGAAAACCGCATAATCACGTTTTCCGCCAATACTGCAAAATCACGTTTTTCTCTCAAATCCACGTTTTCCCGCCAAAACCGCAAAGTGACGTTTTTCCCGCCAAAACCGCAAAATCACGTTTTCCGTCAAAACCAAAAAATCACGTTTTTCCGTCAAAACCCAAAATCACGTTTTCCGTCAAAACCATAAAATCACGTTTTCCCGTCAAAACCGCAAAATCACGTTTTCCCGCCAAAACCGCAAAATCACGTTTTACGATC
The DNA here is from genome assembly GCA_020283515.1 of Alliaria petiolata. Lineage (NCBI taxonomy): Eukaryota > Viridiplantae > Streptophyta > Magnoliopsida > Brassicales > Brassicaceae > Alliaria > Alliaria petiolata. The sequence continues at coordinate 239,864,902 of JAHZTW010000001.1, read as the reverse complement.
AAAATCACGTTTTCTGTCAAAACTGCAAAATCACGTTTTTCCGCAAAATCACGTTTTCTGCAAAATCACGTTTTCCTACTAAAAACTTAAAATCACGTTTTCCCGCAAAATCACGTTTTTCTCGCAAAATCTCGTTTTCCCGTAAAATAATGTTTTTCGCAATAACCAAAAATCGAATTTTCCCGTTAAATGAGCAAAATCGTGTTTTCTGTCAAAAACGTGAAATCGCGTTGTTGTTTTTTAAAATAAGGGTATTTTTGATTTTATAATTGTTTAATAAAAATAAGGTTATTTTCGACTTTATTATTTTTGGATGAGTTATTATTTTTGGATGAGTTTAGTATAGCTAGACGCACCAAATTAACTCATCTAAAAATTCTGATTTTTTTGAATGAGTTTTGAAAATGCATCTAAATACCGATTTCAGTTCATGCTCTTAATTAACACTAAAAGAACATTGACGTGCATCCAACTCATCAAACGAACAGGCCCTAACTCAAAATTCTACTAATAATAAGCCCGACTCTTCTTCTACTTCATTTTATATATTTACCAAAACAATAGTTAATCATACCAGATTAAAGACAAAAAAACAAAAACAAAAAGAAGTAAAATTGGGTTTTAAGCAATTAATAAGAGGTGGAACCCTTGTTGTATAATTTGATTCTCCGGCTTATTTCTTTCTCCAACTCTTCTTTTCCTCCCACTTCTTCCACTTCCTGCACCATTCCCAAAAGGCCAAAACATAAACACAAAATTAACAAATAAAACTCGCAATTATCACTTGGTTTCTCTTGTTTGTGATTTTTTCAAAAGGGGTTTTAGATTCTTGCCTTGGGTCCAAGAAACAGCCCATATGGTACACCCTTGAATTTGTCAGTGTGGTGTAGCTGAAAAGAAAATAATCAAATATTGTCAAACCGATGGTAATAGTATAATCATGGAATTAATTAAGAATAAATAAGTTAAGAGCGTTGGATTATGGTATTAATTAAACCTGGTGAGCGGCGGCGACCTTTCGGAGGTAAGGGACGTTGGCAATAGGACCCACAGGGAATCTCTTGTGCACAAGTCCATCGTGGACGAACATGTAGGCGATTCCGAACACCGTTATTCCCAGTCCCTAAACCGATATAAAACCAATCCGAATCATCAAACCCCAAAACGCAAATGTGGCTAAACGCTGTTTTTTTTCGGGGTAAGTTCCGACTTTCCGACCAATGTTTTTAAACACGAACCAAAATACGAACCGTTAAATGTCTTGGGTCACCGAGTCGACCCGGTTCAACCACAGGTCAACGGATTTTAAATTTAATAATTTATTTACTTTTTAACTTAACCCCATCTTTCATGTTTTTTGGGGCGGTGGAAAAACCGACAGAATTTCATACTTTCGGTTTCGGTGAAATAATTAAAAAAATTAATATAAAGTTCATAAGAGTCAAAGACCAATTACAATTGCTGCTCTATCTTTACTATTTTCATTTTTTTAAAGTTTCGGATATTGTCTAAAGAAGAGAAAAAGAGAGAGAATGACTTACGGCACCGAAGCAGAGACCAGGGACAAGTCCTTTATTGAAGAATCCATAGTAAAGAAGACCAATCGCAGGAACCGCGTTAATTATAGCAAACACATCGTTTAACTCAAACGCTCCTTCTCTAGGCTTGTGATGAGACTATACGACAAACAAAAACCGAATCAAAACCAATCACAAAGCGAAAGAAGATTTTGATTTGTAGCATTAAACCGGAAAATTCAATCAACCTCGTGCATATTCCATAAAGAAGCGTGCCAGAGAGCTTTATGAGCCCATCTTGCCCAAAACTCCATCCCAACCTTCAAAATCCAAAACAAATTATTATAATAAAGAGTTTACAAAAATGTGAAACGAAATGAATAACTCGTTCTGCAGCATCTGGTTAGATTTCAGATTTAGAAGCAATTTGTAATTTGTAGAATAAAATTTTACATTACCAAAAAAAAAAAAAATTGAAAATTGGAACTTACGGCAGCACCAACGGAGAGAGCAAATGTACCGAACATCTCCGATACAGGAACTTCACTTCCCTAAATCAAAACCAAAATTGAGTCTCAATTTCGAAATTCGGACAAAGAATATCGAAAATTCGGATGATTGTGTTTTTTTTACCTTCATTTGCCAGGAAAATCGGTAATAAACGGCCATGATAGCCATGGAAGTGATACCGAAGCTCGACATCATAGCAGCGATTAGATAAGCGAGTCTCTCCGATTTCTTCCTCTCAGCTTTCTGGAGAAGCCGCGACGTCGACAAGATCTCGGGAGAGCTCGTGCTTTTCGGTCTGTCGTCCATCGGAGAGCTCTGTTCTCGCTCTTCGACGACGAAACAGACGGTGAGGATCTTCCGTCGTCTGAAGCCGTTGAATCGGAGAGACGGAGGGAAAACGGCGGCGGATATAGGGTGGTTGAGGCGGGAGGTGGATGAAGAGAAAGAGCGGCTGAGTGGTCTGAGTGTTACCGCGATTGTTGAGAGTCCTGCCGCCATAGAAGGAGCTCGTAGAGGTTTATGAAAAGCTTGAAAGAGAGATATAGAGAGAGAGAAAGGCAGTGTTGTCGATGATGTGTGTGGTAAAGCTTACAGAGATAAATGCAGAGAGGCTACCTTTTTTTGTTTCGGTTTACTAATTCGTCGTATTTTTATTTTATTTTGTGCAAGAGTTAAAAGTTTGAACTTTTATAATGATTTTTGTTTTTTATTAACATAGCGAATTTAAATTTTGTTTCTGTTATTAGATCAATGCCTTCTATGATAATATCTTGCATCGATTTTTACCGAAAAATACTAAAATCATAAAATGTAGTAGGTTTCTTCAAATCTGGAGTAGCTGTAGAGACGACATTAAACTTTGTAAATGTGAATTACGGTAACAAACTCGCTCTTTTTTAGAAGTAAATTTTACTTTGTGTACGAGGTTAGTCTAACTTATGGTAAGATCATGTGTGTGTTTTTTTTTCTTAGAGATGGTTTGTATTTTTAGTAAATTAGTTTCTCTAATCTATAATATAACAAATTGGCCGACTATAAAGAAAACATATTCTCAATATAAGTAGAATACAAAGGCCACTTGAAACAAATTTAAAAGGGGACAAGAAAGAAACGTTCACGCATATTCGGTAGTGGCTTTTAAGATCGAGGGTAACGAGAGGTGATGGGCCACTTCGAGGATTTTCACACGTCATCGACAGCGAACCACTCCCACTTCTCTTAACTGGCTCCACGTGGCTTCTCCTTCCACCGAATAGCGTCCACATGTCGAATCCTTATCGGTCTATCTGTTTTCATCAGATTACATACTGAGGTTAGTGATAGTGTGGTAGCTTCTAGTTCTCACTTCAAACTTGTGACTTAAGGATCTACAAGTGATTTAATCCACTGCTGTAACTATATATACCTTTTAATGTTCCACCGTTACCATTGGATGTTAATTTAGTTTGCGATGATGCATTTCTCAAGTAGGGTTATTGTCAAAACAAAAATGAAATGAGATATCAAAAGGATAAGATCGTACACAAAGAATGCCGTTCGGGACATCAATGCTCTAGAGCAAAAAAAGAAAGACATTGTAACCGGAGATAGAAGATACGAATTGTATGAAAGTAGAAATATGAGATACTCCTATATCCAGAGATCAACACTTTTTGTCTAGAAAGGAATATGATCAATGCCATTCCTAGTACAATGATTCATCCAAAAAGGATATGAACAAAAAAAAAAAAAAACTTCATTCGAAAAATTTATCCACCCAAATCGCAACCCATTTTCAGGCGAAATTCTAGCAATAATAGAAGCTAACTTCAAGAAGATAGATCCACATCAGCTTTCAATTATTTTTTTCCTTTCTTTCATTTCAATTTCCTTTTTACCATAAACTCATTTCTTCTATTTGCCTTTTTATTACAATTGAATCCAAATAGCTAAGCAAAAGATCCATCTCATAGTGTATTAGGAACATTGTATCATTTTTTGTTAAAGGGTCCAGGAACATCGTATCATATATAGTTAATATATTTTATAAGATGTTTTTAGGTTCTTTATTACGTTTTGGTCAAAAAATAAACATAGTAGTCAGTCGTATTGACAATCGTATTGACAGACGAGAATGGTAATATCCAGGTAAAGGAAGTTTAGACGGGCTCTTGCCATTGATGATGAACCACTATTAGAAATATTATCTTCCCACGAAAGTCATGTACCTCATTTTTATAGAANAAAAAAAAAAAAAAACTTCATTCGAAAAATTTATCCACCCAAATCGCAACCCATTTTCAGGCGAAATTCTAGCAATAATAGAAGCTAACTTCAAGAAGATAGATCCACATCAGCTTTCAATTATTTTTTTCCTTTCTTTCATTTCAATTTCCTTTTTACCATAAACTCATTTCTTCTATTTGCCTTTTTATTACAATTGAATCCAAATAGCTAAGCAAAAGATCCATCTCATAGTGTATTAGGAACATTGTATCATTTTTTGTTAAAGGGTCCAGGAACATCGTATCATATATAGTTAATATATTTTATAAGATGTTTTTAGGTTCTTTATTACGTTTTGGTCAAAAAATAAACATAGTAGTCAGTCGTATTGACAATTGTATTGACAGACGAAGGTGGTAATATCCAGGTAAAGGAAGTTTAGACGGGCTCTTGCCATTGATGATGAACCATTATTAGAAATATTATCTCCCCACGAAAGTCATGTACCTCATTTTTATAGAGAACTAGTTCTAAATCTGTATTCTTGTTGCATATTTTTAGAAGGAGAAAAAAAAATGTGAATAAAATTTTTAGAACATTAAAAAAGAATATGAATGAAAAAGAAAAGAATGAAAGGAACAAAAAAAAAGAATGAATGGGAATGAAATACATATAAGGAAATGAATATAAATTTTTTGTTCTTTCCCAAATTTTACAAAGAATACTTTTGTTCTATAATTCATTATATAATAAGAAATGAGAATGAATGATAAATAACAAATATTACTAATAAATGGTAATTTTTTTAAAGAATGAAGAGGAATTCATTATTTCTCCTCATTCCCTTGGTCACTAGTTGAAGTCTAAATATGATATAATAATAAAATACTACATATTTTACATCATTTTTGGTTTTATTCTTCTTTCTTACATTTGCCACACTTGACATATTTTCCTTGCTTCTTAAGATTAGTTTGATATGGGTATATGTTTCCCTTATCATCAAGGCCGGCTTCGACTCCAAACAGATCAATAATGAGTTTGCAATCCTCATTTTTACATAAAAACTTTATAAGGCAAAACGACCATTTTGAATAAATATATATACAAAACAATTTATGTTTTTTTCTTTAACTTACGTTTTTTTTAAATTTATGATCGACTCTGCTTATTATGTATCCTTTTCCGCTTAGAATTTGGATTCCAACACTCAACGTTGACCAATAATTTGAGAAACAAATACTATATTTTAATCTATCTTTTAGTCCAGTTTAATGATAACAATAATTTGAACGTCGTCGAAAATTAGATGTAAAACGTTGGGTTAAAGCTCTGAACCAGAATGCTTTAGTGGTCAAAAAGGAAGCTTCTGAACTTTATTCATGAAAAAGTCAAAGCTCGACTTCAAGGAGGAGGCTCAAAGACTTTGTCACAAGGTGGTAAAGAAGTGATCTTAAAGTCGGTGGGTCTTGCTCTTCCAGTATACGCGATGACCTGTTTCAAATTATCCAAAGACCTGTGTGCTAAGTTGACAAGTGTGATGACTCAATTCTGGTGGGGGAGTGACAACACAAAGAGGAAAATCCCATGGGTGGCGTGGAAGAAGCTCTGTAAACCGAAAGATACAGGAGGATTAGGGTTCCATGATATTGAAAAATTCAACCAAGCTCTTCTCTGTAAACAGGCGTGGAGGATTCTTTCTGCACCACAATCGTTGTTGGCTCAAGTGCTCAAAAGTCGATATTTTAACAACAACTCTTTTTTTGTTATGTGGTATTGGCACTCGTCCTTCCTATGGACGGAGAAGTCTTTTCCATGGTCGTGATTTACTGAAACAAGGTTTGCTTAAATCCATCGGCAATGGCAGGGACACCGGACACTCACGTGTGGTATGAGAATTGGGGTTTTAAATGGACTCCCTAGGCCTCCAATGTATATGGCTGACAATGTGGACTTGTTGCTTAAAGTATCAGAGTTAATGGTGGATCAAACTGGTCAATGGAATGAAGCTCTGGTTCGTCAACTGTTTATTGAAGTTGATGCGGCCAATATCCTTCGGATCAAGACATCTCCTCTCGCAAATGATTCTTGGATTTGGGGTTTTTCAAAGAATGACATATATACTTCTCAGAGTGGTTACAAAAAAATTATGCTCATTCAAGATCTGGAAGCGGCTCCAATAGTAACTCTCTATCCTCTGGAAAAGAACATGTGGTCTAATCTATGGAAAATCAAAACATTACCAAAGATTAAGCACTTCATTTGGAGAGCTTTGGCTGGGGCGCTGGCTGTTTCAGAGAATCTACTAACTAGAGGTATACAACTTGATCCTACATGCTCTTCTTGTAGACAAGACACGAAATCCATATGCCATGCACTTTTTCTTTGCCCTGCGGTGATGGAAGTTTGGGACCTCTCCTCCTTGCCGCTACCTCCTGCTGGCTTCTCTCAAAACTTGGTATTGTTAAATCTTCACTATCTATTGGGATGTATTCAAAACAAACTGATCCCCCTGAGTTATAGGCAAGCTATCCCTTGGATTTTGTGGCAAATCTGGAAAGCCAGGAATAAGTTTGTCTTTGAAAAGGTGCGTTTGGATCCGCATTCCCTCATTAAGTTAGCTCAGGATGATGCAGAGATCTGGTTCAACGTCAACAATATGGAAAATGAGACTTCCGTCCAGCAAACCTCTCTCTCTCTCCGATTACATGGAGACAACCTCGCCTGAGTTTTTTGGGTTCCTCTTGGATCGATGAGACTCAAAATGGTGGTGTAGCGTGGCTACTGCGGAATCATAATGGTTCAGTCCTTTGTCATAGTCGAAGGTCTTACTCCTTGATATCTTCTCTGTTGGAACTGGAGTTGTGGAGTTTTTTCTGGGCTGTGGAATGTCTCAAGAATATGCGGTACACAAGAACGGTCATTGAATTATCTTCTCCACATGCTTGGGATGCAGTTTTGTTTCCGCAGAAATACCCTGTCCACCGTCTTCTCCTGCGTAATATCCATAATATTTTGTTAACTTTTGATTTCTGGCACATCATTTACGTCCCCCATGAAGGAAATTGAAGTGCTCTTGATATTGCCATCGCTGTTACTCGAGATTCACGATACCAATCCTACATTGCTCAAGATGGTCCTCTTTGGCTACAATCCACTCTTTTTGCCGAAGCTGGTGGTGAGCAGGATCCTTCAGAAGTGTTTGGAGTCTCGATTGTTTTTTTTGCCATTGCCAATTATTTATCATCTTCATGGCTTTTACATTTATCAACCTTTTCTGGTTATTCTGGCATTTCTTATGTTTTTTGGGTCATTTTGTTGCGTGGGCCTATTGGTTTTCTGCTGAGCTTTTTGTACGAACTCTCTTTTCGTTATAATGAATCAATCCAGCGTTAAAAAAAAACGTTGTGTTAAAATTACAAGTATCATTCTGATTGGTTTCACGAAACTTTTTCTTTCTATAGTAGAAACTCTATAAATTAATAATGTTAAAAATTTGATATTTTATTAATTTATAGAGTTATTAATTTATAGATTTTAATAGTTATTGATTATAAATTTTGGGATCGAACAAAATTATTGATTTATCGAGTTTATTAATTTATCGAATATTTATTAATTTAGCGAATATTAATTTACTATGTGATAATCTGCGCCCTGCGCAGGATGAGAAATCAATAAAGAATTTTTTTTAAAGATTATTTTAAAATTGTTTAAAATAAAAATAACTTAATAAGTTATATATATATATATATATATATATATATATACATATATGAATAATATGTATGTATGTCTATTAAATTAAGCTTCTTACTTTTACAGTTTTTTTAATCATTTATGTTTTTTTATAATGATTTTTGAACTATCTACACATTCTCATTTTCAATGTGGGAATTTTTAAAACATACTCATATTTATTAATCATTTGAGTAATTTATATTCATTTTAAAAAAATCGAATTATAACACATGTATAAAAAATCTATATATTTTTTACTATATGGATGTTGTGATGATTTATTTTTTTACAAACCTAAATTTAAACAAAAATAAGAGAAGAAATATAGTGTTTAAAAAAATAATTAGTATGATATATTTTTGGTAAGAAATAGAAAGAAAGAGAATATCTTCATAAATTAAATGTTGAATTATGTATAAATAAATGATATAAGGAAAATAGTCATAAATTATATCTTCATAAATTACATGTTAAAAGTAATAAATAGTTAAATGCATATAATGTAATTAGTCTAATCAAAAAAAGAAATTTGTATTAAAATAATGAGAGAATAAGTATGGTGATGATACATCAGCAAAATGGCACCACTGTGAATAGTTCAAAAAGTAAGTTTACTCTCTATAAATGTTTCTCAATTAATATATAGGGGATAGAGTTTCTACTATAAAATGTTTTTACTCTTTCTATACCTCTCTTAATCATCCAAAATTATCTAATCTGTAACTTTTCTCCGAACTGTTATATACTTAATAATCAAGAGAAGTTTACAACAAAGCAGTTCGTAAGATTAATTAAATGTACGGAAAACTATTGCAATTATAACCTGTTAAGTGTTAACCATCGGTTAACCAAACAGTCTAGTGACCGCCGAATGGATTTAAACCGACTTTAAGGAAAACAAAAAAATAAGAGTTAGTTTGCAAATTCACCCCCTTGTGTAAACCTTTTTCAGTTTTTATCTGCAACTTGTAGAAGATACACACGTAATAGAATATTCTCAACGCGCCTGTAGCTTCTTCCTTAGGCCCCTTTTTTACTTCGTCACGAGGATAATCGATCTCTTCTCTCTTTCCTCTCTCCCTTCCTGAAATCAATGAGTATGGAGGCATCGGAGCTACAGGATCTCTCTGACGACGCCGATTACGCTGCATCTCAACAACAAGTTTGCTATTCTGACTCCTTCGTTTTTTTTTTCATTTTCCTGCTTTCTGTTTTCGTAAATTGCTTTGCACAAGTCCAATCGAAATCGCTATGAACTTCTCCGCCTGCTTTTGCGAATTCGTATCCCTCCCTCTTTCGTTTTTCTCCATTCGAGCCGATCTCCGAGTTTGGATTGATCGTTCGATTTTTGTTTCCTGATTTTGTTTCAGGGATCGGCTAGCATGATGCGGTGCGACAGCGAGAAGAGAAGTTCATCTTGTGATCACGAAGACGCTGAATTGATATATCTGAAGGATAATGTCGCAATTCATCCCACACAGTTCGCATCGGAGAGGATCAGCGGTAGATTGAAGTTAACTAAGCAAGATTCTATTCTCTTCCTGGTAATCACTGCGACTCTGTTTCCTTCCTTCTTTTTGAAGTCTTTCTTTCGATTTTGTATGTATATGATCCAATAACTAAGGGGACGAATTGATTGCTTGATGTATCAGTCGCTTACTTGAGAATATTCTGCTTCCATTTTCTTATTCTTGCATTTGATATATTTTGGGTGTTTTTTTTTTTTTCATCTGTGATGGATAGTCGTGGATTCCGTACAAGGGACAAACCTCAAATGCAAAGCTATCAGAGAAAGGTATTCACGATTTGTTTAACTAAATTAGTATATGGTGGTGTTAAAGAAAATGAAATTGACTTTGTTCTTAGTTTCTCTATCTTTTCTAGATAGGAGTCTCTATACCATCACGGCAGTTCCATTCACTGAAGTGAGGTCCATCAGGAGACACACTCCTGCTCTCGGATGGCAGTATGTAATTGTTGTGCTGTCTTCTGGTAAGCAAAACCTTTGACTCTTGCTTTCGTTTGAGATATGTTCGTAATGAAAATCTTGAATCGCTATTTGGGATGATCAATCGCATCAACAATGTAACTAAAAGGCTTTAGTCGACATCTGTATTGGTTTTATGACCACAAAAATAATATTCTCTCACTAGTTAAGATATTCGGAACTAAAATTAGCAAAATAATTTGTGAAATGAGTGGTAAAAATCTGTGGCTGCTAAAGAGGCTGTAATTCGGTTTTCCCTTCTCTACAAGTCTATTTATCTAGAAACTGTTAATCATTTAAAATGATCTGCAGGACTTGCATTTCCGCCTCTGTACTTCTATAATGGAGGAGTCAGGGAGTTTCTGGCCTTAGTGAAGCAACATGTTTTTCTTGCAAGGTTTGTGTCTGATGTGAATTATTTTTTGTCTCTGGCAAAGTGACATGTATTGTTATGGATATTTATGGAACGCATGCCTTTATATCTGTGGGGTTACTGTATCAAAGTAGTTTAGGGATGCACAATGTATTGTTACTTTCAGTCGGCTTTCATAGCGCTTGTTGTTACTTACTGATCGGGGAGACCTGATATGAGAATTTGTGGACTACCAAAGTTTATAATCTTATGGAACTGGATGAGTCTTTAGATAGTTATGCCACGAATAATATAATCGTACATAATCTTAGCTTTTTATAGGTCGGCAGAAGATGCAAATGTGTTCCTTGTGAACGATTTTCAGAGTCCCTTGCAGGTAACTATATCAAATCATCTCACGTTGAGTGGAGTGATGATTTTGTTTTATCTTGTGGGCTAATATATTTTATGATTATATCCGACAGAGAACTCTTTCTTCATTGGAGCTGCCAAGTTCACTGCCTGTTGCAAGTGGAAAATCTACATACCCATCAGACGGAGGATCTTCTAGTGATAGTCAAGGGAGAACAAATGCAGGTGTTGATAACAGAGTTTCGCAGTATGGATTGAGAAAGCAGAGGAGTCATGATCCTACTCGTGATCTTTCAATTCATCTTCTAGAGAAGTTTTCTCTGGTTACCAAGTTTGCTCGAGAAACAACCACTCAGTTGTTTTCTGAAAACAATGGCTTTGGTTCCGTTGACAAGAGATGGAATAACCAACCCGTGCATAGTTATCCTGAAAAGTTGTCAAATATTGCTGAGGAAAAAGATCATGAAAACCCTCATAGTTACCCTGAAAAGGAGCATCTCAATGATGAAGAAATTGTTAATGAGGTTGATGTCCCTGCTGATCCCTTAGAGGTGAGGATCGTTTTCCTTTTATCTTTTTTTTTTGTTTCGTATATCGTGAATATCGCTGTGCGTCATAATACAACGTCTAGGTTTCTTTTGTCTTTTGAATAGTTTGTCACTTAACTTAAACGTGTGGGCTGGAAGTTATTCTATCGGCGTAATTCCATACATAATAAAATTTTCCCTTGTCTATGATTTATTTTGGATACCCGATTGAAAAGCACCACGGCAGTGATATTTTAGTTATCCTGCCGGGCATAATTCGATCTTTAGAGTGTTTCCATGGGTGAACTTATGCATGCGTTTCAGTTGTTTGGAACACAGCTCTTTTAATTGTTCTTGTTACCAGTGACTAGTGAGTGACTGCAGTTTTAATTGTTCTTGTTAAGTTTGTTGGAAACACAGCTCTAAAAGTTCATTTTCATTCAGGGAAATCAATTTGTTAAATTTAGGCATGTTAGTCGTAGATTTAAACGCTCAGCTATTGTTGATAATCACTTCTGCAATATATGTGTATGCTTCACCTTGTATAGCAATATAAACATTGTCGGATGGAATGCTTTCTATGCTTCATTAATACCAAGTATCTGGAACTGATGATTAACTGACCACTTGTAATGGTGCTTACATGTAAAATATGGAACTTATGAATTTGTTATATGTAACTGTTCCTCCTTTGCAGTTTAACAAGTTGAGTTTGGTGTGGGGAAAACCAAGGCAGCCACCAATGGGGCCTAAAGAGGTAAACACTAAACACTTTCGAATTCTGCAATTTTCCGTAGTACGGAAAGTTTAGAGAGGAAATTCTTTTGGAATTCTGCATTGTGGTGATGTTTAAAGTATCCACTAAGTTCTATTTTATTCTCATCTTTGTTTATATTCAAACTTTTTGTGGGCTTTCAGTTCACAGCATTCTTGGATTCTGAAGGGCGAGTTGTGGGATCAAAAGCCCTTAGAGAGAGAGTTTTCTATGGAGGCATTGAGCACCAATTGCGAAAAGAGGTTAAATTTTCTATTTCCGATTAAAAATTTAAATTTATATGCACATTGATATTCAAACTTAGAATCACCATTACAGGTCTGGCCCTTTCTCTTGGGATATCATGCATATGATTCGACATATGCAGAGAGAGAATATCTTCGATCTGTCAAGCGGATGGAATATGCAACACTGAAACAGCAGTGGCAGGTTTGTTCATCATCATATCACATCTTTTCTAGATTCCTTAATTGGCTATGTAGTTCTTTGGTTAAACAAAATATTGAGGCGTTCATAGAGTTGGTTATTTCCCTCATCTTCAATGCACTCTTAACAAGTATTAATTCTTTTTGACAGAGCATCTCCCCTGAACAAGCAAAAAGGTTCACAAAATACCGGGAGAGGAAGGGACTGATAGATAAAGATGTGGTAAGAAGAGTTTGAAAATATCGTGTTATGTATGTAGTCTGCCCTATTCATCAAATTCCCGATTGAGCTTAAGTTCCTGGTTTATTTCTTATTGTGTAGGTAAGAACTGATAGGGCATTTGAATACTATGAAGGGGATGACAATCTGAACGTCAATAGCATGCGTGATATTCTGTTGACCTACTCCTTCTACAATTTTGACCTGGGTTACTGCCAGGTATACTCATCAGTTTTCAAATTTCATTCTTAGCACTGAATTACAAGTTAGCGGTGTCATTACTGTTATGTTTCCATATTTTGTATCGGTGGCCCACTTAGAGTATAAGCAGGAACGCTAGAGTCCTGGACGCTCTTCTATTTCTGGCTTTTGCTTTGAATTTTCCCACTGTGTTGCTGAACTGAAAAATGTTTTCTGGTTGTTAGGGAATGAGTGACTATCTGTCTCCTATCTTGTTCGTGATGGGGGATGAATCAGAATCCTTTTGGTGTTTTGTGGCATTAATGGAACGCCTTGGGCCCAACTTTAACCGTGACCAGAATGGGATGCATACTCAGCTCTTTGCACTCTCAAAGGTCTGTAGATTTTTCTTCTAGAACACCTCTACAGTTTACATGTTGCATTTCTTCTTTTCGATCAGCATTCATTATCAATATTGGAATCTGAATCTGGAGCCTTTTCATTTCCACTGTCCCACAGCTGGTGGAGTTACTCGATAGCCCGCTGCACAATTACTTTAAGCAGAATGACTGCTTGAATTACTTCTTCTGTTTCCGCTGGATCCTGATTCAGTTTAAAAGGTTAGTTTCTTCTTTTCTGCCTCTTTCAGTTTAAAATACCTGAAAACAGTGCCATCACGCTTTGAATGTGAATGACGAGAATCCCCAACATTGCTTTTTTTTTTTTTTCTCAAAAAAGAAATCTTGTAATTGTAATTTCCTTGGCTGTGTTTGTATTTGATTCTGGTGGCAATGTACATATCTCAGGGAGTTTGAGTACGAGAAGACAATGCAGCTGTGGGAAGTGTTATGGACCCAGTACCTCACGGAACACCTTCATCTATATGTTTGTGTGGCGATCTTGAAGCGATGCCGAAGCAAGATAATGGGAGAACAGATGGATTTTGACACTCTCTTAAAGTTCATCAACGAGCTGTCTGGGCATATTGACCTCGATTCGACAGTCAGAGACGCCGAAGCACTTTGCATATGTGCTGGTGAAAACGGTGCTGCTAGTATCCCTCCAGGAACCCCTCCTTCATTACCCCTTGACGAAGGTATCTTATATCCTCTGGACGATGATGTTTTGTAAGTATTACAAACTTTCCTTTTTTCTTCAGGACATGTTTACCAAAATTTGGATTTTCTTTTACCAACAGTTATTAAATTCAATGGACATATGTTTTTTTTTGTTTTCTTCACTTTGATAATACCCCTGGAGTCGAAAATAGTTAGGGACATGTATTGTACTGGAGTTGATGATAAGGTGTAAGAATAGGGATCCTTAATGAATTAAGGATTATTACAACAATTCATGATTAATTCTTGCGTAGACTACGTCCCTCGATGTTAATTGTAAAACTAGACCAAAATATGGATTCGCAAAGTCTATGCAAGAATTTATCCCTCGAGATATAAATCAAGGGAAGTCCTAAAGCAGAGGAAAGAAATCGGTGAAGGCAAAACATGGGTCAAACACAAGAGTGTCTGAGTAATGAGAAATGAGAGGCAACGGAGATCCTATGCGGACGTCGTAGCCAAAGCAGTTCGTCTCTTCCATCCAGGTAGTGCCCTCTTCTTCTCCTTCTCCATGGTTTCTTCTCACTTCCGTAGACATAACTGGCTTATCGGCGAAAGGAGCGGCTTCGACTGATTCAGGTGCATTCTGTTTCCTGGAATTGGATTTCTTGTTCAAATGTGTATTCCAGTAGTTCTTGACTTCGTTGTCAGTGCGACCTGGAAGACGACCGGCGATCAACGACCATCTGATAGAAAAACAAAAAGAGTTTAAAATATTTTAGAAAGTGATGATGATCAGAGAGAGGGATCTCAATCAATGGTAAAAAAGAGAGGAAAAACCGGTTTCCGAGAAGCTTATGCATGCGGATGATGAGGTCTTGTTCTTGAGGTGACATGCCTCCTCTTTTGATATTTGGTCTCAGATAGTTCTTCCATCTCAACCTACAGCTTTTCCCTCCTCTCTTCAATCCTAAACACAAACAAACAAAGACAACTTCCTAATTTCCCAAAACTCCAGCTTTCTGTTTTCTTTTGGGTGTAAATGAAACAAACTCTCACTATAGGTAGAAAAATTTGGGGTTCGGACCGGATCTACGAGAGATGTCTGCCCAGTTTCCTTCTCCATGAGTCTCGATATAGCTTCTCAGTATCATGTCTTCTTCAGGTTTCCACAACCCTCTTTTCACATGAGACTTCTTGCCTTCTTCTTCTTCCCTTTTCTCCATTCTTTTTTTCTTCTTCTTCTTTTGCCTCCACAGTTTTTTGCAAGCGAGGCGTGTTTGCTATAATATGCGCATAAAGTGCGTTGTTTCCCAACTTTAACTCTTACATGTGGGGGATATCTAACGAAATTATTGAAGGGGAAAAGAGTACTTTTCAAACAGTAATACTACTGTAAATTCGTGCAAACTATAGCTGTAAAAGCTATATTTCCTTGTTTTTATCCTCAGAATTGTTATAAATTATTGGCGCTTTGAGGAAACATAAAAACCAAGGCAGATCAGAGGTTGGAGATTGCCATCAACCTCGATACCTGCGTATAAACTCCATTACCACTTACTCTCTTTCTCCATCAACAGTGATGTTTTATTCCTTTCCTCTATACAAAAATACCAATACCAATACCAACCTCCTTTCTTGTTGGAGACCCTTGTAGAAATCATTCCAACATGTTCAAAATTGTTTTTTTTACAAATAAGTGATAATTCAACTTTTTTTCTTTTTCTTATACTTGCAAAGAAACTGAATACCTCACAAATACATACAATTTGTGCGTTTACAGTTGTTGCACTTCCAACAGTTCTTTGTCGCTTAAAAAGATAAATGAGGTGCAGTTTTCAATGTTTGCTCAAAATGGTTGTTATGTAATTTATTTTATTTGTTTTTTCTTTTGATCTACAGGTAATTAGTTTTTATGGAATTCGATAAATCACATTTGAACAGAAAGCACGATTCATCTTAAATTTTTGTACTATGACATCATAAAAAATATGTCACGTTTTATGTTTCAATACAAACAATATGGTCTGTAATTTTGGGTATCATCCAGTAATTTCTTAGAAACAAAAGAAGCAAGAATATTGTTGTAGATGTCTTAAAAGAAACAATATCTTTACGAAAGGATGTTTTACGTAAATGCAATCAATGTGGGATCAAACATTGTTTTGCTTTCAAAGTAACGTGCAACACAATTATGGCATTGAGAAGAAAACATAGAAAAAAAAAATGATAAGCCAACAAAATGATGGAGTTCACAACGAAACCTGTGTAGATGAAAAAGTCACATCAACATGAAAATAGCTAGAGACTCTTATGTTATAAACTTGAGATCTTCTGCATAGTCTACAAAGGTGTAAACTCTAGCACGCTTCTCAGACTCTTCAAAACCTCGGATTTCAACTTTTCTGAGAGTGTTCTTTCCGGGATTGAAGTAGTAAACAAAAAAAGGTGTATAGTCCATGGATAAAATAATTTCACCAGAAGCAGTCACTCCAGCGACGGAAACATCGCAGTTATGATCACCGACTATTTTCGCCGACAAATCGTAAGTGTAGACGGACCATTCTTGTCTCTGGGCATCCTCTAGAGTGCACAAACACAAACGATGGATACACGTATTCCCATTAAAAACTGGAGCGTAGAAATCCAAACGAATCATACTTAATTTACCCTTGTAATCTATCAGTTTACTATTCGAAGTACATTCTGCGTGAAGAAACGTAAGCTTTTCAGACCTAACATTAAAGCAAGCTATCTTAATCACATCCCACCTTACGCTAGCTATGCCAGCTATGTAATACAAAACCCCATCGATGCATATCCCTCCACTTATAGAATAATGGGTTGGTAAATTGACCAAACTTTTCCAGTTCCTAATGTCAGAATATGTTTCTCTTCATTAGAAACTGATCCAGAACGTGTATTGCTTATGGTCATCAGTACCTTGTATTGTTTCCCTATCGGATCATACCCTAATAAGGGTCTCCTATCGTCTTGCGTTTCCAGTTGAGGCAATCTTGCGTACTTTCCCGTGCTAGGGTTAAGAATCACCGGCACTATATGATCTTTACCCTCCTTTGAGATCCGAGTACTAGCCAAAAGGACCAAGCCAGAGACAGGCACGAAAATTTCCGGACACATGTCTCCAGTGAAATCCGTAAGAAAATCTGCTTCTACTACAAGATAAGGCTTCTCGTCTGGATCCTGAGACTGAGGCGACGAGAAGAAACACCAACCACGGTCATATTTGACGGCGAATAAGAGACGCGGTCGAGTAGAGGGCCTGGTGAGGAACAAGTTGGTGAAATCTTGACGGCTAAGTATCGACGCGGAGAACTTGGATGCGATACCAAACCTAGCTATTGACTTAGCAGACGATCTCGTGAGTATCTCGAGGATGATGTCAACCGGGAGGGGATCCGAGTTTTCTTCTGTCTCCATCGAGCTCGAAGAGAGATCGTGTGTTGTTGGTTCTCTAATTTAGGGTTTTGATGAAAATCAGATTGATCGTTTTAGGTTACAACACAAGAAGCATGAGTGCTATATAGACCTGGACAAATTACCGGGAACCAAAAAACCAAACAGAATTGAACCGAAATGGAAATCACCAAACCGAACCGGAACCGACATAAATATCTACATGTATTCTAAATGGGCCAAATGGACTTTAACAATCAATGGGCCATATTCAAACTGTACCCTAGACAGATAAAACACACCAAAACCATAGAGGTCTCGTTCCTCGCCGAGCTGGTCCAATGCTCAATCAACTTCCTCATGGAGGAAATGTTTCTTCTTCAGCTTTCTTCATCGTCCCATGCCACAATTACCATCTGATCAACGATCTTCTTCTTTCTTCAGCTCGCTCCAGATCGACTGCTAAAGGACTCCAGCTTCATGGCTACGCCGTCAAATCAGGCCTTTTCCTTATCCCTCTCATCGCCAACAACATCATCAATTTCTACTCCAAATCACAGCTCCCGCTTGATTCTCACCGAGCTTTCGAAGATACCCCGCGAAAGAGCGCGACGACTTGGAGCTCCATCATCTCTTGCTTCGCGCAGAACGAGCTTCCATGGATGTCCCTCGACTTTCTCAGGAAAATGATGGCGGGAAGCCTCCGCCCTGACGATCATGTTCTCCCGTCGGCTACGAAGTCGTGTGGGATTCTGAATCGCTCTGACATCGGTAGATCGATTCACTGTCTATCGATGAAGACCGCGTACGACGGTGATCTGTTCGTGGGGAGCTCTCTGGTCGATATGTACGCGAAATGCGGAGATATCGCTGACGCGAGGAACATGTTCGACGAAATGCCTCAGCGAAACGTCGTCACTTGGAGCGCGATGATTTATGGGTACGCGCAAATGGGTGAGAACGAGGAAGCTTTGTGGTTGTTCAAAGCGGCGTTGTTTGAGAATCTCGCCGTCAACGATTTCTCGTTCTCGAGTGTCATCAGTGTCTGCGCCAATTCGACTCTTCTTGAGTTAGGCAGACAGATTCAGGGGCTCTGCGTTAAGTCCAGCTTCGACTCGTCTAGCTTCGTGGGAAGCTCTTTAGTCTCGTTGTATTCCAAATGTGGCGTTCTCGAAGGAGCTTATCAAGCTTTCGACGAGACTCCCGTGAAGAATCTCGGGATCTGGAACGCGATGCTCAAGGCCTATGCACAGCATTCAGACGCTAAAGAAGTAATCGAATTGTTCAAACGGATGAAACGGTATGGGATGAAACCGAATTTCATAACTTTCTTGAACGTGCTCAACGCTTGTAGCCACGCGGGTCTGGTCGATGAAGGGAAGCACTACTTTGATCTGATGAAAGAATCAAGGATCGTGCCTACGGATAAGCATTACGCTTCGCTGGTTGATATGCTGGGACGAGCCGGTAAGCTACAAGAAGCGCTCGAGGTTATCAAGAACATGCCGATCGATCCCACGGAATCCGTATGGGGAGCTTTGTTAACGGGCTGTACGATCCACAAGAACACAGAGCTCGCGGCGTTTGCGGCGGACAAGGTCTTCGAATTAGGACCCGTGAGTTCCGGTATGCACATCTCGTTGTCCAACGCTTATGCGGCCGACGGTAGATTCGAAGACGCGGCCAAAGCGAGAAAGTTGCTTAGAGACAGAGGGGAGAAGAAAGAAACAGGGCTGAGTTGGGTTGAGGAAAAGAACAGAGTTCATACATTTGCCGCTGGAGAGAGACGCCACGAGAAGAGCAAGGAGATCTATGAGAAGCTGGCTGAGTTAGGAGAAGAGATGGAGAAAGCCGGTTACGTGGCAGACACGAGCTTTGTTCTGAGAGAAGTTGATGGAGACGAGAAGAATCAGTCCATAAGGTACCATAGCGAGAGATTGGCTATTGCTTTTGGGCTGATCACGTTTCCGGGTGATAGGCCGATCAGGGTGATCAAGAACCTGCGCGTGTGCGGGGATTGCCATAACGCGATCAAGTTCATGTCCGTGTGTACGGGACGAGTGATCATTGTGAGAGATAACAAACGGTTTCATCGGTTCGAGGATGGCAAGTGTTCCTGTAATGACTATTGGTGAAAAGACAAAAGAAGAGTAACGTTGGTTTATGATTCAAAACATGACTGCTACTTACTTCTTCATCATTTGTAGAATACAAATATTTCGAAATACGATCATTTATTTATTTATTTATCATCTTGCACTAGTTACATATATTCAAGCAAGATATGTTTCTATTAGGGACAAAAAATCGTTTCATTCAATAATTCAAATAACTTTCCAGGCACTACTACACTAATCCCTGATTTATACCATTTTTTCTTTTTAAATAGTTGTAAATTAAATTCGATGCTTTTGGCTCACTCAGACTGTAAATATTGATTCCGTAGTTTTGGCTTGTAAGAAGAAATTTCTTATTTTTTAAAATTTCGGGAGACATTTCGATGAAGCAATATATTAATTTGTTTTTTAGCACCGAAAAAAAAGAAGAAATAGTTTAGTTTTATAATTTCGATATTTTTTAAAAAAAAAATTTGTAAATTGAAAATATTGAACCGGCGAAATTTCTTTCCGGTCATAGACCAGACGACTCGGGTTTGAAAGAAACGGGAAACAAAACGAGCTTTCTGGAATCCCGTTTCCCACAAAGACACGGTGGGTCCCTCTCCAGAAAACGGTTTCTCTCGAGGACGTGGATGCAGCTAAAACGACGACGTTTCATCGAACAATCCAGAATCCACTGGTTTTCTCGCAATTCAGAACTTATTATATCTCCCCCTTCTTATAAATACACATTGTTCTTTCCTCTCCTTGGTGTCTCAAAGATAAATCATCAATCAATCTCTCGAAGCGCTCTCTTTAAGTTTCTCGATTCAATTTTCTCTATAGTGCTTTATCGTTTGCGTTGAAACACAAATCGTTTGCGATGGCGGAAGTTCAGATGGCTGATGCGGAGACTTTTGCCTTCCAGGCCGAGATCAACCAGCTTCTTAGCTTGATCATCAACACTTTCTACAGCAACAAGGAGATCTTCCTCCGTGAGCTCATCAGTAACTCTTCTGATGTATGTTTTCCTTAGATCCCTTCTCTACGATTCCTCTGCTTTTTAATTTTCCTGCATGTTGATTCTCGTTTCTTCTGTGTTTCCTGGAATTTCGATTCGCTGAAGATGTTTGGTTAGGTTTAATTTTGGAATACCAATCAGCTGAATGTGCGTTAGAAATCCTGCTAAGACTTGTGTCTCAAGCTAGTTTAGGATGCTGTAGCCTGTGTTCGTCTCTCGATCTTGATATGGATGGATTAATTCGTCTCTCGTATAGCTTGAAAGCAGTGTTTGATCTAAAATGGTGGATTGTGTTCTTTGATAATAGTCCTCATCAGTGGCTTAAGATCCTTAGATCTTGGCTTATTCAGTAACGATTGCTCTATGTTATCGAGGAAATCTTCTGATTTTGCTTATGAACATCGATGTTTTTCACAGGCTCTTGACAAGATTCGATTTGAGAGCTTGACCGATAAGAGCAAGCTCGATGGACAGCCTGAGCTTTTCATCAGGTTGGTCCCAGACAAGGCCAACAATACGCTATCGATTATCGACAGTGGCATTGGAATGACCAAAGCAGGTAACGTATCTATCTGTGGTAATAAAAAATAATTAAAAAAAATTTAAGATTTAAGTGCTGTTGTTTTGACTATTTACAACTAACACAGATCTGGTGAACAAATTGGGAACCATTGCGAGGTCTGGAACCAAGGAGTTTATGGAAGCGCTCCAAGCTGGAGCTGATGTGAGCATGATTGGTCAGTTCGGTGTTGGTTTCTACTCTGCTTATCTTGTTGCAGAGAAGGTTATTGTCACCACAAAGCACAATGATGATGAACAATACGTATGGGAGTCTCAAGCTGGTGGTTCCTTCACTGTTACTAGAGACGTGGATGGGGAACAACTTGGTAGAGGAACTAAGATCACTCTCTTCCTCAAGGACGATCAGGTAATGAATCAAAGCCTTTTAAGTGTTTTTTTTTGTGGATTGTTACTCTCGTTGTATGTTTTGTTGTGTTCTTATAAGAGTGTTTGTTCTTGCAGCTTGAATATCTTGAGGAGAGAAGACTCAAGGACTTGGTAAAGAAGCACTCTGAGTTCATCAGTTATCCTATTTACCTTTGGACTGAGAAAACCACCGAGAAAGAGATCAGTGACGATGAGGATGAAGATGAATCAAAGAAGGAGAATGAAGGCGAGGTTGAAGAAGTTGATGAGGAGAAGGAGAAAGACGGTAAAAAGAAGAAGAAAATCAAAGAAGTGTCTCACGACTGGGAACTCATCAACAAGCAGAAACCGATTTGGCTGAGGAAGCCAGAAGAGATCACAAAGGACGAGTATGCTTCTTTCTACAAGAGCTTATCCAATGACTGGGAGGATCACTTGGCTGTGAAGCATTTCTCAGTGGAGGGCCAGCTCGAGTTCAAAGCCATTCTCTTTGTTCCTAAAAGAGCTCCGTTCGATCTCTTTGACACGAGGAAGAAGCTAAACAACATCAAGCTCTATGTCAGGAGGGTCTTCATTATGGACAACTGCGAAGAGCTAATCCCAGAGTACCTCAGCTTCGTGAAAGGTGTTGTTGACTCTGATGATTTGCCGCTCAACATCTCTCGCGAGACTCTCCAGCAGAACAAGATTCTCAAGGTGATCAGGAAGAATCTAGTGAAGAAGTGCATTGAGATGTTCAACGAGATCGCCGAGAACAAGGAAGACTACAACAAATTCTACGAGGCTTTCTCCAAGAACCTCAAATTGGGCATCCACGAAGACAGTCAGAACAGGTCAAAGATCGCTGATCTTCTTCGGTACCACTCCACAAAGAGCGGTGACGAAATGACGAGCTTGAAAGATTACGTCACAAGGATGAAGGAAGGTCAAAAGGACATTTTCTACATCACCGGCGAAAGCAAAAAGGCGGTAGAGAATTCTCCGTTTTTGGAGAAGCTGAAGAAGAGAGGATACGAAGTGCTCTACATGGTGGATGCAATCGATGAATATGCAGTAGGACAATTGAAGGAGTACGACGGCAAGAAGCTCGTCTCTGCAACAAAAGAAGGACTGAAGCTCGAAGACGAGACTGAAGAAGAGAAGCAAAAGAAGGAAGAGAAGAAGAAGTCATTCGAGAATCTCTGCAAGACGATGAAGGACATTCTCGGGGACAAGGTTGAGAAGGTTGTGGTCTCCGACAGGATCGTCGACTCTCCGTGCTGTCTTGTGACCGGTGAATATGGATGGACTGCGAATATGGAGAGGATTATGAAGGCGCAGGCGCTGAGAGACAGCAGCATGAGTGGTTATATGTCGAGCAAGAAGACGATGGAGATCAATCCGGACAACGGCATAATGGAGGAGCTGAGGAAGAGAGCTGAGGCGGACAAGAACGACAAGTCTGTTAAAGATCTGGTGTTGTTGCTGTTCGAGACGGCCCTGTTGACCTCTGGATTCAGTCTTGATGACCCCAACACTTTCGCAGCTAGGATTCACAGGATGTTGAAGTTGGGTCTGAGTATTGATGAAGATGATAATGTTGAGGAGGATAGTGATATGCCTGCGTTGGAGGAGGACGCTGCTGAAGAGAGCAAGATGGAAGAGGTCGACTAAGAGAAGAAAGAAAGTATCTCTTACGGTTCTCGTTCGTCTTGGTCATTTTGAGTTTTTTTATGAGATTTTCAAAATGTATGGTGTCTTTGGTGTCTATTTAGAGTCGTTTTAACTATTTTGATGTCTCTTTTCGAGGGTCTTTATTTTCCATGTTGGTGCGTATGTTTGATAAAATGTATTACTCTAGATTCGACTAAGTAACATCTTTGCATCTACACAAATCTTCTTAACCTTCTCTTAGATTAGTACTTTAAATCTGTAGTGTTAAGAAAATAGAAAAAAAACAAGATGTCTCGGTTTAAATCAACCAAATCAGTGTTCAATTTTGCTTAAAGCAAATCGAAGTTAATTCCCCCTTAAGACAACTTAAAATCAACACTTAACCAACAGAGCAATGTGTTCCACAACCAAAGTATAATTACTGAAGAATGCAAGACGATGATTTGATTTGTCTAGTGGCGAAGTTATGGTCTTATGAACGTTAGAACTTAGAAGCGAATAGATGCTAGGAAAAAGTAAATTTATATGGGATGTTTGCTCCAACAAAAACAAAAAGTAAAAGATAGATTCTGGAATTTGAATTACACTGAAGCAAAACTTAAAAGCTGAAACAATTCCTCCATGGTCTTACTCTCAACTAAAAACCCTTTCCTTTTCAAGGGAGTCCTGAACCAGATGGTGCAGCCGCGCTGTAGCCACCAGCACCACGGCCAAAACCAGGCCTAGCACCACCTCCCTGCACGACAAGGAAAAAAAAACACCAAAGGATGTTAGAACAGTTGCAACCAAACAAACAGACGGCAAAATAACTAGAATGATTGAGAAATGGAAGTTCGGATGAGAGACTTAAAAGGATAATGGTTTAGCAGGTTCAGGAGCTCTGTGATAAAGGCATATAAAGTTTTGTGTGCCAGAAGTAAATAGAAAGCATGGTCAGTGAGAATTTACCTGGAATGATGGATTGTAATCTGCTGGAGCGCCGCTCTTTTCGCCACCAAACTCACCACCACGAGGACCTCCACGGTACCCATCACGGTCACCAAACCTGGGACGGTCTCCTTCAAAGCGAGGTCCCCTGAAACACCAAGAAACCCCCAAACCATCAAACCAATGAGCAAGCTTTTGCAAGATATGTATTGAGCTAAGCAGAGAGTCAAATCACCTTGGGCGGTCACCAGGTGGGCCACCAAATGGACGACCGATGGGCTTAGCTGACTTCTTCAAGGTAGCAGGAACAACATCGGACGGAAGGTTAAGGTAAGTTCTCAAGAACTCGATCCCTTCGTTGGTCAGGAACCAGTAGTAATGCATCCACGCGAATGTCTCCCTAACATACTCCTTGGATTTGAAACTCTGCATGAGCTTGATCACTTGCAGGTTGGGTACTGATTCAATCAAAGGATGCTTTGCGAGATTGAAATCCTTCTTAGCGAAGCAAACTCCTTCTGCAAAACCCAGAGAAACATGATCATCAACACAATCTCCATCTTCTAATCAGCTAAAGGACACAAGACAAACATCGTAATTGCTACCAAAACAGCTCATGTAAACCTCATGATTCTAAATTTGCTATTATCAACTACTAATTTGAACAAGAACGATATAGCTCTAGGAGCGGATTTAAACAAATACCCTTGCGTAATCTATATGCTACAATGTATCCAAATCCTGAAATGCGAATTCCAGAGTTTTTACAAGTAACCAGATTCGGATGCAATACAAAACCTGAACTACATAAAAACTAATTCTAAGATCACAATGTTCGTCACAATGTCTAAATCACTCGCAGAAGCTGAAGCAGTCACTGATACAAACATACAAGCAACAGAGAGATAAGTACAAATTTCACGGAACACGAACCTTTGAAAAGGTACTTGCAGATTTCTCTGCGGTTTTGCTCTGTGATAATCTGACAGCAAAAGGAAAAAAAGCAAATGGTTAAAATTCACCCGAACAAAGATCAGACGCATCACCAAAATAAGACGAGAACAGATCGATAGATCAAAAGCAGAGCTCATGTTTACCATTGTATCGGTGGGAGAGCTTCCTGGAGCAGAGACGCACGGAAATTCGGTAGAGAGAGTATAAAAAGCTAGGGTTTTTCAGGATCTGAGAAGACGATGACTTTATACGCTGTGTTTTTGGGCTTATAATGGGCTGTAAATTTATAAAATATGGGCCTTTAATTTATGAAGACGATGAACTTTTTGTTTCTCCACCATTCTCTGCTCAAGCATATCGAGCACATCCACATACTTGCTCTGCACCTTTAAATGTGATACCTTGAAATTTTTTTTTCATATTTTCTTTTTACAGAATAGCGTTGAAACCAATCGATTGCTTTAATCAATACTCACAATATTAGTGTTTTGATCGAGTCATATTTCATACCGTTAAGACAGGTCTCAAGAGATTTGGTCTCCATCAGAGAGACAAAAGCTCAAAACAAAAAATTAGACAAAAGACGAATGGTATTTAACTTACGATAATAAACTGTACATATACCAAAAGACGTATATATAAAACAAAAACAAAAAAAAACTAAACCGCTCAATGTCAGCTTCATCTTCTTCATATGTACAAACAAAAACCCACAACAGAATCTCTGTATTCTGTTATCCCAATCTGGGTTTTGCCACCTGAGACACTTGATAATTATTCTTCTCCCCATCTTTTTAAACTTCAAGTAGAGATTTCAGGTGGTTCTTTGTTTAACGTTTTACTCACTCCACCGTGATCAGTTGCTGTCTCAGAGCCGATATCAGACGAAAGAAGCCGTCTCTGTTTTTTTTCCAAATCATGAAGAAGTTTTAAGGTTAGTTCTGAAACAGGGGTTTCTAGTTAAAACTGTTCAAGAAGTTGTGAAGATACACTTACATGTTCCTCAAAATCAGGGCTAGACAAGTTAATGGATAGATTTCTCATCAATAGTAGCACCTGCTTGGTGCGGGTAAACAAAAAGGAAACAACGATTAAGTTTTTTTTTTACCATTTTGTTGCATTGGACCGACATGGTTTCAATGTAAAACTGAAAAGGCAAGAAGAATCTTACTGTTTCCACATCTATGGGGTCCATCTTCTTCAGCTTTTGTAGATGGTTACTCGCATATGGGTCAAAAACGCTTCCAATGAAGCTGTATACTTGGGCAAAGTCCGGTAAAACTGAAACAAAAAGAAGAAGGAACTGTCTAGTTAAAAATGGTAAACAATAAAAGATAAACCAGAGACGATGTAATCATATGTTTATAACCTCTTAATGAATGGCCAGGATTTCCCGGCTCATTTGTGTCCCTGTTGGATCGTGGTCTTGGAGTATTTTCAGAGCTACTCGAACAGTTGTTATTCGCTACTGCTCCTGCTCCTTTTACATCAGAACATTGAAGAACAATATGCTTCATTTAGTAAAATTTGAAAAGGGGGTTACATTAAGAGAGTAATAGTGATTGGCTTGTAGATGAGAATAAAACCTTTTGGGAGGGGCGTGAAGCTGATTGTTTGCACATTATTTGTCCATGGAGCCGCAGCGGCAGTGGTTGGAGAAGTCATTAGCATCGAAGAAGACTCGGGCCTAAACATATAACTTGGATCATTTGGTTCAGCTGTTGATTTGAATAACCCTGGTACTTGAGGTTGAACTGCATATTGCCATTAAAATTTCATAAATATAGCTTCTCTCAGCAAGCAAACAACATTAGAATTCCAACTTTTTGTTGTTGTTGTAGCTAGTACATACCGTTCTTGTGAGCCTTCTGAGGATATGGATGAGCGGCTTTCCTTTTAGGTCGAGGGGGAGGGAGATGTTCTCCCGTCCCACTCTTTTGTACCTTAAGAAAATACTTCTGAGCATGACTTCTTATCTGCGATATTAAAGGAATCCGTATAAGAAACCGGAATAGTGTTTTATCAAGCTCACTTGTCTAATGCAAGAAAATCTAAAGATTACACTTTATTAAATCTCAGCGACAAAAGCATGTGCCACACTTGCTCCTTAATAGTTCAGACAATAAAGTTGTTTCAGAAGAACACTTTATGTGGAGATATCAAATGAGAGAAAAGAACCCCAATTCAAAGGTAACACTGAGGCCCAAGAGAAGGATGACAGAGAGTGCAAACAACTAGAGTAGGCGGAAAAAAAAAAAGTAGCTCAGAAGATATTTTTCTTTTTACTGCACCTGAATCACTGTCTTTGACCCAATAAAAGCTTCAATCTTCTTCCAGTCTCTGTCAAACCTACAAAGATAAAACATAAGCATAAGGGATATCAGATGAAATACCAAACAACCTAAATATAGGGATGCGACTAATTCTAATACACGACTGTACGATAAACAGAAGAATATGCAATGAACAGTACCCATCATCAAATCTTGGAGATAAAACAATTCACAGTCGCCACTAGAACTAACCCAAGATCCTTCCCACTATATAACCAACCTTAGAGCTTTAATCACTCCCTTAGTACCCTGACTCAGTGTTTATAGACAATTGTACAAGGAGAAAAATAGCTTCAGTGAACTCTCTTCTAGACATACAAATAATTTCCATCGCTGCTTCCTCATAAATCATAATAGACTCATGAAATATCTCGCCTGTTTTGTGGTTCACTATTGAATATTGATGATCATATACATCTTAGGCCATCTCAGCTCATCCAATTTCAAACAGCTATTACACATTCAGAACACACTCATTCTCATCTCTTCACATCTTGATCTTCTCAATAGCTTATGAGACGCCTGATTCAACCACCTGCCCTAATCCAACCCTCAATTCCAATTCCATGTCTCCAGGACAATCTAATTCCACTGGTCAGCGCATCACATTCAGAATCTATTGAAACATATATTGCGCATAACCCCAACAGCAACTCAACGCGTGTTCACGGGATTCTAAAACCAACGAATGAACTAAGAAACCCTAATTCCGCAAAATCGCGGCTAATTCTCGCCGAAATCGAAGCTCCAAATGGTAAATTGCAAAGCATTAACGAGAAAATTGGTGAGCCGAAATGA
This sequence comes from Alliaria petiolata, assembly GCA_020283515.1. Taxonomy (NCBI): domain Eukaryota; kingdom Viridiplantae; phylum Streptophyta; class Magnoliopsida; order Brassicales; family Brassicaceae; genus Alliaria; species Alliaria petiolata. The sequence continues at coordinate 239,836,904 of JAHZTW010000001.1, read as the reverse complement.
TGGATAACTCACAGCTGAAGAGCTTCGAGGAATTTGTCGTGCTCGGGTTCCGTCCAGCTCTCCCTCGACTTGGTAATGGTATAAGGCTTCCTAATCTTCTTGCTGAGATCCTCCGACGAAGAAACCGTCGCCGTCGCATCCGCCACAGCCACGGCGGTGGAAGAAGTAGTTGGCGAGGATGAGACGGCGGCAGTGAAGGTTCCGATTGCAGGAACGGTCATACCGTTCGGATCCAAGAAATATCCGTCTGCAGGATTCGGATTTCTAGAGGCCATGAAAAAATTGAGAGAGAAGAATTTGCGGATTTTTTTTTTTATTTTTTTTTTCTCTGCTCTGTTTGTTTGTTTTTTTCTACTTTTGTTCGTTGAAAGCTGTGCAGAGCGGATATGTGGAAGAAGACGGCAGAGAGAAATGATATATGTATAGTCGCATTTGTGTCTCACAATGAAACGCTTGTGATCGTCTGAGGTCGGTGACTTTGCCGACTGGTGTAGCCTTAAAGACCTAATTATAACGTGCCACGTGTTTGGAAACTATAGTTTCCTTTTATGTTTTGCACGCAGTTTTATACCAAAAGAAGAAAAAAAAGTCTTTTTCAAAAAAAATAATTGAATGGTACGCAACTTTTTCATATTTTCACATGATTACGCTATTTTTTTTTATCATTAATATTATTAATCAAACTAGGAATAGAATCCGGTTTCGCCGGAATATTTGTCGTATATTAAAATTTAAACAAAAAACTTATTTTTAATTATTATAAGTGAAAATACATAAAACAAAAAATGATAATAAAAATACGTAAATATTCAGAAAATTATAATTTCTAAAAAAAGAAAAAAAGATATGATCTTCCTAAAAAAACAAAATTTTGGATTATTAACAATATAAATGGAAAGTTACAAAATAATTCAAATATAAAATTTGTAAAATATTTTCAAAGAATTTAACTACTAAGATATAAAATAAGAAAACAAAAAATTATAAGACACACAACTCTATATAGTATTTTTTGTAGTGTTAAAAAAGTTATATATAAAAATATGCAATATAAAAAATATGATGTAAATATATATTTTGTTGGAAAATGATCATAGGATTTTTTACTTTTTTATTATTTATTTAGGGCAACCCATCGAGATAGATAACATACTTTTTGATAAACCATTATATCAAAAATCACTATCAAATGACCCTTAATTTTATGTGATTTTGAGCGATAAAAATAATCTTGAAAAAACATAAGTGAAAAGAAGCAATTTTTCATAAAAATGGTTATAACAAAAAATATACTTAATTGATGAAAAGACGCAACCAAATGACATTTATTGGATTAAAATTTGGATTAACACAAGGGGGAATTGCTAAAAATGACCTAAAACTTGATTCTTTCTCCAAAACTAGACCCCCTATTGAATGTTTGGCAAAAGTAACCCACATGGGTAGTGAAATTACAATCCTCACCCTTATGACCAAACAAAAAACGCTCGTGATAATGACGGTTTTACCCTAGAGAAGTCTACTACGAGAGAGTAGACTTACCGTGTAGACTTCTTGACCTCTCCAAGAAGTCTACTTTCGAAGTAGACTTCCCGCCTATGACTTATACTGCAGAGTAGACTTCTCTCAAATAATTTCCTTAAAAATAATTAAAAAAATAAAAAAAAATTAATTTTATAAAAAACTTTGATAAATAACCAAAACATATTCATTTTCCATCTACTAAAAATAAAATTTCAAAAAAATGTATCAATTTAAATCAACATAGCCAAATTAGGTTAGAAACCAATACATCTAGAGAAGTCTACTAAATCGCTAAATCTCAAATTTTAATAATAAAAATTATAAAAAATAATTTGGTAAAAAAATTATAAACACAATTAAAACATAGACAATTGGCATCTATATAAAATAAAATTTCATGAATATGAATCAATTTATATGTTTCATGAGTATTCAGTTTTAAAGGGTTAGGGTTAAGGTTTAAAGTATAGGGTATAAGGGTGTAATTGTTAGGGTAAGAAAAACATTTATATGAATTCATAATTTATGGTTTGGTTAATGATTTAGCGTTGATATCTTGATTATTTTAACGGTAATTTGTGAATATGTTAAGTAAATTAATGTTTTGATATAAGTTTTAATCGAAAATATTTTATTTAGGATTTAGGGTAAGTAGATTTCTCGAGTAGACTTCTCTCGAATAGAATTATACTATACAGTAGACTTCTCTAGTAGACTTCGCGAGTACACTTCCAAAGTAGACTTCACTCGTGTGACTTATACTGCAGAGTAGACTTCGCGAGTAGACTTCTCGAATATACTTCTCTCAAATAATTTTCTGAGAATTAATTAAAAAAACATTATAAAAAATTAATTTTATAAAAAACTTAGATAAATAACCAAAACATATACATTTCCATCTATTAAAAATAAAATTTCAAATGGATCAATTTAAATCAACATAACTAAATTAGGTTAGAAACCAATACATCTAGAGAAGTGTACTAGAGAAGTCTACTAAATCATTAAATCGTAAATTTTAATAATAAAAATTATAAAAAATAATTTGATAAAAATTATTATGAACAAAATTAAACATAGACAATTGGCATCTATATAAAATAAAATTTCTTGAATTAAATCAATGTATAAGGTTCATGAGTATATAGTTTAAAAGGGTTAGGGTTGAGGTTTAAAGTATAGGATATAAGGGAGTAATTATTAGGGTAAGAAAAAATTCTATATGAATTCATAGTTTATGGTTTGGTTGATGATTTAGCGTTGATATCTTTGTTATTTTAACTGTAATTTGTGAATATGTTAAGTAAATTAATGTTTTGATATAAGTTTTAATCAAAAATATTTTACTTAGGGTTTAGGGTAAGTAGACTTCTCGAGTAGACTTCTCTCGAATAGAATTATACTACACAGTAGACTTCTCGAGTAGACTTCATAAAATACAGCGGAAAATCGAAATTATTTAACAAATTGGGCGGGAACTTTAATAAATTGGGCGGGAACTTTAACAAATTGGGCGGGAACTCAATTTTACCGGTTAAGTAGACTTCTCGAGTAGACTTCTAAAGTAGACTTCTCTCGAGTACACTTATATTACACATTAGACTTCTGTAGCAGACTTCTCGAGTAGACTTCCAAAGTAGACTTCTCTCGAAATTTTTTCTAAATATATAAAGAGAGTTTAACCTAATTGTGTTAAAAATAAAGTGTCTCTCTCTATCTAAAATAACGCATCTCTCTCATCTCCCTCTTCTCTCGCCATGAATCTCTTCTCCTTCATTTCTTGCTGTCATTCTCATCTCTATCATCTCTATCTCACCTTCAATCTCCTCTCACTTGCACTGCTTCACCTCTATAGATTCTCCATATAATTTTTTTCCATCCTCAATTCTCCATATAATTTTCTAACTTGTTTTTTTATTTGATTCTTTGACTAAAATCAGAGTAAGTAAGTGTGGGAAGACGAAGAAAGATCCAAACAAGCCTAAGAGGCCTCTATTTTTTCTCCGCCTCTTCTCTTATCGTATCATCTCCTTCTCTCTCCTTCAGATCTGCACACGACCTCCGTCGATCTCTCGCCGCCGTCTCCACCAAGGTTAGCCACCGACATCTCTTTCACTTCTTCTCGTAGTCTGTCTCCTTTTGTCTCTAATCTCTCTCTTTCTCTATGGATCCTGCTGTTTATCCTCGACGAGCGATGGAGCTCGAATTCATCACGTCGTCATTACATCTACGTCTGGCACGCGCTGTGCGGTTACTAGGGAGGTCTCCGTCCTGGAGCTCCTCCTCTTCCGTCGTCAACTATTGTCCGGCCAGAGCTCTCACCTGGGCTTAAACTGACGATGCAAGACCTCGCCGTCGATAAGATCGTCGATACCGGAATCGGATTTGTCTCGCCGGACATGGCGAATGAGTTTTACGAGGGTCTTCACTCTCATCTTCAAAACGTCGGTATTGACGGTGTTAAAGTTGACGTCATCCACGTAAGTTGACGTCTGAGCTAACAGAATTGTTTGGGGTTTTCCGTTTTTCATTTAATGGATTAAACACGTGGCAGATGAGAATAAAAACTTAACACCTGGCGTTTTTCTTTATTTTTTAATTGCAGATATTGGAGATGTTGTGCGAGAAATATGGCGGGAGAGTTGACTTGGCTAAAGCTTACTTCAAGGCGTTAACATCGTCAGTGAATAAGCATTTTGACGGTAACGGCGTTATTGCCAGCATGGAGCACTGCAATGACTTCATGTTCCTTGGAACTGAAGCCATCTCTCTAGGTCGTGTTGGTAAGTCTTCTACTGTAGGATACTTAAAGTATTAAAGAAAAGAAATCTAAAAAACAGGTTACATTTATTTAAATTAAGAAAATACTATTTTATTTAATTTTTAGGATTACAGAATTAAGTGTTGTATTAATGTTTAGAGTTTATGGTGTACATTTTAATCTACTTTGTTAACTTTTTAAGAAAATCTAGAATACTATAAATTTTAGATTATTTTATATAATTCTTCCAAATATGAGCTATAGTAAATGTATATTGTTATATATGAATTAATATTGTAGTTGGATTTTAAATTGGCATTAGGTGATGACTTTTGGTGCACGGATCCGTCGGGGTATATAAACGGAACGTTTTGGCTACAAGGATGTCACATGGTCCATTGTGCATACAACAGTCTCTGGATGGGAAATTTCATCCAGCCTGATTGGGACATGTTTCAGTCCACACATCCTTGTGCTGAGTTCCATGCTGCTTCTCGGGCCATTTCGGGTGGGCCCATTTACATCAGCGATTGTGTTTGGCACATCTTTGTTTTCTAACACCGGTTCTGGCTGATCATCATGTTCCAATGGTTGAGTTTGGTTCATTATCACATCACTTCCTGAACAGACTAATTATGGTGGTGAATGTTTTGTACCCCACTTGTAACAAACAAATTATAGTGGTGAAGGTTTAGTAAATTTTGATGTGATTGGAAAGTTTTTGTTGTAACCCATGAGTTAATATATAACAAGGATTGTGTTTTTTCTTACATAACTTCTCAATCTAGTAGACTTCTTATGTATTACATAACTTAAAGGTGAATCAGAGGGACATTATAATACAAAGTAGACTTCTCGACATGAGACTTATAATACAAAGTAGACTTCCCGAGTAGACTTCTCGGGTAGACTTCCAAAGTAGACTTCTCGACATGAGACTTATAATACAAAGTAGACTTCCCGAGTAGATATTAACTTACACAATGGGGGCGAGTATGACCATGTTGCTTGCAATAGATATTCTACCCCCCGGGTATGGCTCGTTGTGAGACTTAGAGCATCTTCACGCCTTTTATTATACCATCTCCCGAGTTTCTCTCTAATAAACTCCAGCAAAAATGTGATGGGAAATCCTTTGGCTTGCTTAACAGCCGCATTGATCGATTCTGCGATGTTGCTAGTCTTTATGTTGTACCTGTCTCCAGGGAAATGAACTCGTGACCATAACCTCGGGTCCGCATCCTGCAAATATTGAGCAAGTCCGGGGTTTACATCTCGGATTGCATCCATGTATCGGTTATAATCGTAAGACGTATGCGCGTATGCAGCCCCTTTCACCAAGTACATGAGTTGCTTCCCGTGAAAGTTTGTCACTATGTTTTGCTGAAGATGATAGTAACATATGCCCCGTGTTGCCCATGGTATCACATTCCTACATGCGGCAGCGATGGAGTCGTGCCGATCAGAAACTATGACAAGCGGATACTCATCTGAGAAACATCTACTCAATTTGGTGAAAAACCAATTCCATGAAGCATTACACTCAGAATCCACAACTGCAAAAGCCAAAGGAAATATCTGAAAGTTACCATCTTGTCCGGCTGCCACTAGCAAAACACCTCCATACTTTCCATTTAGATGAGTCCCATCAACAACAATCACTCGCCTCAAGTACTGAAAACCAGCTATGGAAGCTCCAAAAGATATAAATAGGTACTTAAACTGATTCATCTCATCGCATACAAGGTCGGTGACACTTCCCGGATTGGCTCTCACAATTTGACGCAAATAAGAAGGCAGCTTTGCATATCCATCTTCTGTTGTTCCCCTCACCAATTGTTGGGCATATATCAAAGCTCGATAAGATGTGGTGTAACCGAGGTTGAGACCGAACATCACCTTCATAGAATCTTTGATATGCTTTGGCACAATTCCATCGATTATGCCAACCCGCTCTATAAACAGAGCTCCAACGTACTTGGGTGTACAACGTCTACGGTGAGCTGATCGGTCTACCACAGAACAAGTATGATCCTTCATATACTTTGTCACCCAGAATGTGCGTGCTTCGTTCTTCACACCCGCTCTAAGCTTCCATGTGCATCCTTTGACAGAACATTTTGCTACAAACAGAATCTTCGTAGACTTATATACTTTAAAAGCAAATCTTCTCATCACTGCCACCAATCTCAACTCTGATACAAGCTTGTCCTTGCTAGAAAAACTTTGACCAACAAATATATTAGAGGACCAAGTAGCATTGGATCGATCAAAACCACCACAATGCTCTTTCAAACCCTCAACAACAAAAGACATATCAGTTTCATCCTCATCTTTAACTTTCCCGTACTCACTGTAATCCACATCTGAATCATCCAACTCATCTTTCACTTCCACATTCGGATTATCAGCTTCATCCTCATCTTTAGCGTTTTCACCCCATTCTTCTTCATCGTCTTCATCCCACTCTTCTTCATCATCAGAGCAGGGATCCGAATCTCCACCTACATCAGCATTCTCATGGTCTATTATCCTACTCGAAACGCAAAGGCGTACACCATGGATCCTACTCAACTCAATCAAGGTGTGAACGTGTCTATCATTTCTGACATATATAGGCGGAGAATCAGGAGGCATTTGTTGAAGCATCAGAGGTGGTAATGGATAGGATAACTCCACAAACTTTGTTTCTGTTTCCAGCATATAATCCTCTTGTGCCATTTCAAGAAGCTCACCATGTGTGCAACCATCTCTCAAAAAAAACATTTGCCCTCCTTTGCTATTATCCACCTCGAAATGCCACAATGATTCTTTCATCACCCATTCTCCATAAACCGCTGGTATGTGAGTCATTCTCTGTAAGAAAACAAAATCCAAAACACATTAGAAAGAAATAAACATTGAAAAGTAGACTTCTTGTATTTCTTCGAGAAGTCTACTACTAATATGCTAAATGCCTAATAACAGAAGAAAATTAATTAAAGCTCAACTATATTAAACAAACATGTAAAATTCATACATAAGAAAGACTAATAAATAACACAAACTCAAGAGTCAAAAAATAATTTTTATTTTTCATAAATTACAGATTAAAGAATTTTATAAGGAAATTAAAGAAGTAGACTTCATCTGAAGTACGGAGAAGTCTACTAAGTAGACTTCTTCGAGAAGTCTACGACTAATAAGCTAAGTAACTTGTAAAACATAAAACCTGATTTCACCATCCCTATAAACTATAAACACGTATAACTGATATAGAGGGAAGAACACTTACTAACACAAGCTCATGACCAAGAAAATCTTAAAAATTCATTATATATTTGATAAAAAGCGTTTTTTATAAAATATGAAAAAAGTAGACTTATAAGACGGTTAATGAAGTCTACTAATAGTAGACTTCGTCATTAAAAGTAGACTTCTTCAGAGAAGTCTACTCGAAAAAATAGACTTCTCCCAGGTCAGTTTTGCAATTGCCAAAAGATGAGTAGACTTCTCCTCCAAAAGTAGACTTCCCGGGAGAAGTCTACTTTCGGAGTAGACTTCATACAGGTCATTTTTGCAATTGACCAAACTTTGACTTTTTGGAGTAGACTTCTCCGAGATAGTAGACTTCTCGGAGAAGTCTACTCCTAAAAGTAGACTTCTCGAAGAAGTCTACTCCTAAAAGTAGACTTCATACAGGTCATTTTTGCAATTGACCAAGTTTGACTTTGGGAGTAGACTTCTTGAACCCTGGTGAAGTCTACTATGGGTTAGTTTTGGGGTTGACCAAACATTGAATTAATTAAAAAGTAGACTTCTTCTGAGGCCAAAAGAAGTCTACTTTTTAATTCAACTTTTCGTCACCCAAAAAAAGCCGAGTAGACTTCTCCAGCTGTATACTACAAAAAGTCAAAGTTTGGTCAATTGCAAAAGTGACCTGTATGAAGTCTACTTTTAGGAGTAGACTTCTTCGAGAAGTCTACTATCTCGGAGAAGTCTACTCCAAAAAGTCAAAGTTTGGTCAATTGCAAAAATGACCTGCTTTGAAAGAAGTCTACTCGAGAAGTCTACTCCACTTTTTTTGTTCTCAAAGGAAATGGAGTAGACTTCATCTGACCTGGAGAAGTCTATTTTGTTCACGCGGTCAATTGCAAAACTAACCTTTTCGTTGACTAGTAGACTTCTTGAAGGCCAGATGAAGTCTACTTTCGCAGCACAAATCTGGAAAACACGAAATTCTACTGAAAAATTGACTTACCACTCGTCTTTAGCTTCTTTTCTAGCTGATAACTTTGATTCTTGCCACCACCAAGAAGCCCAATCGCAATGAACGACCAATTCAGCGGATATAGCAAGATCTAAGAGCTTTAATTTTTTAATAGCTAAATTATAGAGTTTTTGGGAAGAAAATAGAGAGAAAATGGAAGAATGGAAGCATAAGGCAAGAGACAATGAGCTATCCAAGCTCAAAAATGGGTTTTTGGTGCAATTAAAGCTTCAAATTGGTTGAAAATGGTGGTTGGGTGAATTGATGATGATGGCATTTTCGTGAATAAGTGAGGAAGATGAGGATTATTTGGTAAATTGAATTTCCGAAAATTAAAGAAATTAATTTGAATTAATGGCAATTTCGTAAATAATTGAAAGTGAGAAGGATGGTTTGGAGAGAAAGTGGTTAATGTTGAAATGGGGAATTTGGTGAGTTATATTTGCAATTGACCTCAAATTTTGAGTCAATTTTGCAAACATCCCTTAACACAAAGATACTAATAATAATTTTGAAAAAACGCAACTTATTTATCTCCAATTGGCATTTATTCAGATTGCTATTATAGATAGATTAATGTGTTAAAAACATAAAGATCTTCATTATTAATTATGTATATTTTTATTAAATAAACGGTTATAACAAAAAGGTATATAATGAATAATAGAAAGATGAAACAATAGAAGATTGTTATCTCTTCTATTTTGAAATGCACAAGTTACTAGAAATGGTTTAATAAAAAAAACTGTAAATATATATTTTGTAAATTTTAAATCACATAATAATAAAAAATGGTTTTTTAATAATTAAGCTAATCGTACTTTAATAATTAAACTGTATAATGACTCAATAAACAAGAATGAAATATGTCTCATTTAAGTTGGTAATTCACTTCTATATAATGGACAATAATGGCTAGTTTCTAGCCACTTCACAATACATTCACGATCAAACCTATGACCACAACATAGTTTTACAACTTCAGATCCTACAACATAATCTTCCAAACAAATTATGCATTGAGTGTCTTTACAGTTGATATTCTCACATATGCATCATGTATAGATATCAACGGCCAAAAAAATTATTGTAGAATTACTTGCTGGTATGAAATTTATATCTTCTACTTCCAATGATCGTTGAATTACTTCATTTAATTGATTATTTTCTTCGAAGACGAGAGAGAGTCGATGCAGAATTTCGGCTAAAACTTGATTATTTTGCTGATTAACTTCTGCAACAATACGTAAACCTCGAAGAAACAAAAAAGAATTGAAGCAAATTCCTTGGACTATATTCTAGAGATAAAGTTACATCTCTAGCAATAATAACGACATTGTTTATCATTCTTACCAATGAATCAAAATCGATTCCCGATAAAATAAATGAATATAACAATTCATTTATAAAGAATCAAATGATCCTTTTTATGTGGTTTTCAAAAGACATAAGTGAAAAGAAGCAGTTTTTGATAATTGAAAAGAAGCAGTTTTGATAATTGAAAAGACGCAACCACAAATGACATTTCTTGAATTAAAATTGGAATTTATAAAAAAATACGAATAACAATTTTGAAAAGACACAACTTATTGAAAGGCAATTGGCATTTATTCAGATTGTTATTATATATAGAGGGAGCGATACAAATACTCAAAACTAAGAGACTTAGATAAAGCGATATTATCCTCAAAATTAAAACACACAAATGTTTGATCAATGGATTGCGCAATAATGTAAACTAAAGAATATTTCTAAGAAAAAAAAAACTAAATGCTGACTCCGAACCAAGCATATTAGGCCTAATCTTCGAGGTTATAAAAAAAAAAAATAATAATGAATATCGAGAACGAGTTTGGATAAGGAAAGGAATAAAGTCGAGTAAAGCAATATGATCGTTTGATGATCAAAAGCAAGATCGTAAATGAAGTTAAGTAACACAAAAATTTATAATCAAAGAGAACGAAGCAGAACATACCAAAAAAAATGACAGTGACTACAGTCGAAACAGTAAAAAACAAAAAATGAGAGGGAGAGAAGCCATTTTTGAGAACTGCTATAGGATAAAAATTCACATTTTCTTTCTATTAATGAAATGGAACAAGCGCAAGCAAAAAGTACAAAGAAAATAGACGATGCTTAAGAAGTGTATCAATTGAGAAAGGATAAAACGTTTGGTTTAGTGGGAATAGTTAATGAGAATAAATGACACATGTTGGATTAATGGAAGGATTAACTACAATCGTTGGATTATAATTATTTTTTCTTAAATAAAAAATATATCAATAACATTGTTAACAAACCGCTGGATGGAAACCAAAAACCATTTGTAGTCTTGTAGACCAACTTTCCACATATTTGAAAGATTTCTGAAGTAAGACCGATAATTCATACTAATAGAAAGTTAAAAATTCAAGTTTACTCAATAAAAAAAAAACCAGAATAAGAAAATTTATGTGAAAAACTCTTTCAAAGACTAAAGACAAACCTTGTAAAAGTTATTTGTGACGTGTTCTAACTTATCTTGTAGATATAACTTTACAAAAACAAATAATTCAACACATATAAGTTTTTTCGAAGAAGAAATCAGATAGATGGATTAAGAAATCTCTTTTTTTGATTCACCATTATAGCATGAATAATTATCAAATGACCCTTTTTATGTGGGTTTGCAATATAAATGATCTTCAAAAGACATAAGTGAAAAGAAGTAATTTTTGATAATTGAAAAGACGCAACCACAAATAATATTTATTTGCTGAGTCGATGCAGAATTTTGGCTAAAATTTGATTATTTTGCTGATTAACTTCTGCAACAATAGGTGAACCTCGAAGGAAGAAAAAAAAAGAGAATTAAAGCAGCTGGAGATAAAGTTACATTTCTAGCAATAATAACGGCATTGTTTATCATTCTTACCGATTCCCGATAAATAAATGAATATAACAATTCGTTTTATAAAGAATCAATTGATCCTTTTTATGTGCTTTTCAAAAGACATAAGTGAAAAGAAACAATTTTTGATAATTGAAAAGAAGCAATTTTTGATAATTGAAAAGATGTAACAACAAATGACATTTCTTGAATTAAAATTAGAATTTATAAAAAAAATATGAATAAAATTTTTGAAAAGACACAACTTATTGAAAAGCAATTGGCATTTATTCAGATTGTTATTATAGATAGATTTTTATGTTTTCACATTTTTAAAAAATAATTATGTTATATACAACTAACATATTAAAAATATAATTAGAAAAAATAAAAGTGATTAATTCTCTATATTAAAACTAGTTTTTTTAGTGTGTTACAATTATTCGATAAATTTTTTATTAAATTCAGTTTGTCCCATTAACAAATTTTTGTTATTTTGATATTCATCTTATATACCAGCTAGCCGGGCCTATTGAATACCAAATTTTACGTCATATTCACAAAACCACAATTACAAAATCAAACAACAGTGTATGACAATATTTTAAGAAAAAAAAGTAATTTTAAAATCCTTAAAAATCATTTGCGTATCAATGAAACGACTAGAGTTACAGTCGTTTTGATCCCGCAGCTACCATGCTGAGACACATGATGTGCATACTTGCTGAACAATGTATCGATATTAATGGAATCTCCAAAGTGAGCAACGAGCATTGTTTCAGTCACTGCTCTTATACAACCAGCTTCTCTGTGTCCTGCTTTAGCACTAAGTGATTGTAAGCTACAATCCTCGTTACTATGGCCGAGATCAAATCCATGTGTCTCCATGTCGTATATTTGGAAAGACCCTTCTTTTCTTATTATCTCCTTCACTTCTTCCTCGCTCGGATCATAAAAAGGTATTTTGAACGATTTCACTTTTGATGCACTCAAATGACCCTATAAAAAAAAAATATCAGGACAATATCGAATCTTTGAAACCATATATGCGTACGTGAACATGTTCAAATATGGATCTTTAATGATTTGATATACCTCCAAGACTAAGTCGCGGAGAGAGTTGGATAACAATGTCCAACAATGACAACAATCCCTATACAATGGATCATCAAGAGCGTTTCTTCCCATTAATGTGAGAACCATACGTCCATTAGATACCATTTCTTCAGAGCGCATTCTCAAAAACGTCGTAAAATCTCTTTGGAATTGATTTAAGTAAGCCGTGTATTCACTTAGAGGACTTGAAGTTGTTATGTACACACTCATGTTGTTCTTCTCCAATCCGTCCGGAACCTTACAAGTCCAAAAATTCCATTGTTATATATTTAAGGAAGTTTAATTGTCTATAAGTGGAAAGTTATAGTTAACAAAGTACTTATAAAAGACCTTAGAGAGGAAATGAATACTGTAAACTGAATGTACGAAATGGAGAGACTTTCGAGGGAAGAGCCTCGAGTAAAAGGAACCAGGGACTCCAGAGATGAAGCACGATCCTTCGCTTGTGAACTTGTTCTTGAAGAGAGTTATGAACTTGAAAGCTGTGTTGAAATCGTTACTAGGGAGATCGTTCAAACAACAATCTATTTCTAGCTGTTTTTGGTTCCATTCTTGACATAGCAAATTGATTGTGTTGACGATCTCAGACATCACTAGAAACGTGTTTTGTCCCGACGAACAGCCCAAATCGGCTACTTTGACATATTTAGGAAAGTCCAAGCTTGTCAACATTTCCTTTGTGTTTTTAACCAAGATTGGCTTGGTCATTGATAAAACTCTTCTCTGAAATAAACAAAGAAAGAGAAAGAAATCAAAAACTGTTTAAGACTTTAGGGGATTACAAATATGTTCTTAGCGTCTTCACGCATGGCCTGTGTGTCCCCTTTTAATTTGGAACTTATTTAACATTATTTTATTTAAAACCAAAAAAAAACTTTTTGACACTATTAACGTACTTTTGGTGCTTCTAATCAATGTGTTTCTTGAAGTAAATATTTGTAAATAGAAGATGAAAGAACCGTAATAAGAGAGTTCGCGGAGTAACTCTTGTCTCCATCTCCACCATTCATACACAGAGCACTCACAAAAGGATATTTACTACTACTCTCTTCATCACCATTATTTTCACTCTTACCATCACACCTGCGTCAAACACATATATAATATATATTCATACATCTATCTCAAATCAATATTCACATACGTACATATATGCTTTGAAGATGAATCGGAGAGAAAAACCTTGAGGAGGGATTGCTGTGGATGAATCTTGAATCCATTGTTCAAGATTAGAAACGATAACTATTACACCTTATGTTTTTTTAAGGAGGCTGCAACCTCGCACACTATAATTATAGAGGTGGAAGCTTGATGAAATATCTCTAACGTGAGACATAGTACTAGGAATAATTTAAAGTCCTCTTTTTAAAATGTTGTGGACCTGTGATGAATAGTACTGAACGCATGTATGTTGTCTTTCATTCGTTATGTGCCAAATTGGTCCGTGCCACAAAATTCACAAATGAATCTTTTCTCTGCCAAAAAAAATCTATGTGTACTTACTTAGATTTTTTCTTATCAAGAGTAGGAACTACTCATGTGGTGTATACTTTTCTTACATGTGAATGAAATAAATTTCCTTGTAAGATATTATTTACATATATTCTAATCCTAATACCCAATCTCAAGTGTGTGGTGCAAAATCTCGATCACCTAACTTAGACAATAATTTATCAAACACCGGTCTTTGTAACACTTTGATGAAGATATCTCCAACCTGCTCCTTGGTTGATATGTGTTCGACTTTGAACCACATCTCGTACTTGATGACAATATGCTTTAATATGCGAAGGAGATCTTTTAGCCATTTGAGTTAGCAAAGCATGTGTGCCATAGCACGATATTCTGCCTCTGCAGACGAAAAAGTCTTCCAAGAGATAAGTTAATAGCCCAAGAAGACAATTAATATTGGTGGAAAGAGAGCGCCAAGTTATCGGGCATGCAGCCCAATCAAAGTCATAGTAGGCTGTTAGAGTGAGGTCACTGTTAGAACGAAGAAGAATGAATTGTGCTGAACAACCTTTGAGATAACGAAAAACACATCTTCCCAATGAACAAGGAGAGGAGGAGACTCCACGAATTGAGAAAGAACATGAACGATATAGCTCAACTCGGTACGCGTGATGGTGAGGTAGATAAAGCGACCAACAAGACGGCAATATTCAATATTACTTAGGATTCTCAGGGTCGGACATGTTGCGAACGTTAATTTTTTACTTGAATTTGACAGAAAACAACATACCGTTTATCCCCCACAATACCGTTTTAGCGATAATATGAAGAGCGCATACTTGCGTTGAGAAATTATATGCGGGTCTAAATAAAAAGGCTTGTGGTATGCTTTCCATGTATAGTTGTTTCAAACTACAGGGACGACTGGATGAGTACAAATACATTTCATGCTCAATCTTAAAAAAAGGTAAATGTGCAATATGGAATACAAGAGATGCGGGAGAATATTGAGCCTTCAAAGACGGATCTCACCATACCATATGAACCGGTTTTGTCGGTCGTCGTTATTTGGGAATGAGAATGACACAGATGAAATCGCTTGTGAGTAGCATACTATCTATGACGACGATCGAATTCAAGTGGTTTGTGAGTTTGTGGTTCCTAATACTCTCACATGTTTTTTTGTTTGTTTTTATGAATGTTAAAGTTTATCAATAATCTGAAGCTGAAACTTACGTACTAACAAACAACTAAATTTTATTAATACAGGGAGCATTTAAAAACATGGCAGCAGACGTAGAAATATTAACAAACTATTATGATTAGGAGATAAAAACTTGTTTTTTTAGAACAAAATAAAAATCATTATGAGATAAAAAACTTAACCAATTTTATTCATATTTGTATTAGAACTCTAAAAAAAAAAAAAAATGCTTGTATTGTACATGTATTATATATGTATGTCCCACGATGTGAAACTAGAGGAACACCAATTTTTCCGAAATTTTTTTCACAAATACAGTTCGTCTAGATCGATATATAAAATATACCATATGTTCTTTAATCTATACTTGGCAAAAAAAAATTTCATTTTTCGCCTCCCTTCAATCTTTTCTTGAATCCATTCTAACTATTTATTATGCATAACGTTTTAATTATATTTTTCTGTAATTAACTAGATCAAATTGGAAATTTAATTTCCTACATTCGACGAAGTTGTGAAGTTGTTTATAATATCCTCATAGGGTTGGTTTAATCGCTCTTATATTGACGAGATAAAGACAGAAAACGTCACATATATAAATTATAACACGGTGTTAGTTGAAGCTACTAAAGTACTAAACTAAAGAAGAGCAGGCACACATTCTTATAACAATCTATTATATATATAGAAAGACTCGGACTGTTTATATTCCTCCTGATTTAATCGTATTGAATTGACTATATATTTGTTATTCTATCTCCGATGGCTTGACCTAATTGTTAATACATTCACTAGCTAAAGCCTAAAGACAATATATATATACAGGGAAGCAAAGGTTATTATGAGCAATCGTCGAGCTAGGTTGAAACCACATTCTTATACATCGTCTCTCTCTCTCTTCAATCGCCAAACTTAAGAATTTTCCGAAAATGCAGGTTCGTTTGTTCTTTTTTTAATGCTTTACTTCAATTTTTAAAATAGTTACAAAAACAAAATCAAAATTCCTCAGGCTTAATTTTATTCCCGATAGGATTAGGAAGCCTGCGGAAGTATCCATATACAATAGAACCTCTATAAATTAATACTCTATAAATTAATAATCACTATAAATTAATACTTTTTGCCGGTCCCGAGTCGGGCCAGTGTAAAAAAATGTAAATTTCGATAAAATAATAAGATAATAACTTTTTTGAAAGTCCTATGTAAAAATATGGTCCCAATAATAACATAAATTAATAATTATAAATCTAGGCATATATAAATATAGGTATAAATCTAGACATATAGGACTAAGACAATCTAGTAAAATATGAGTCTATTGTTGTTTGTTTCTTCTTAAAGTTGGATTCTCTCTGGAGTTCATCTCTAATCTTTCTTGTTGCATCAACAATTCCTGGTATTGTTTTCTCGGTTTGCATCCAAAAATTATGAAGAGTTCTAGAAGCCATAAGTGCTTCTTGACGCGTAACTAGTACAGGTTCCATATTATCATCTTCAACTTCATCATCAGCATTAAGGACGGTAGCCACAATTTCTTCTAAACTCTGAATTTCTGAGCATGTATCATTTTCACCTGAATAGTCGAGTATGCTGTTGACATCCATTCTATTCCGATAGTTGAGATTAATAATCACAGCTTCAAGTTCATGAATGTTGCTTGACTCATCTTCCACATTTATTGGTGCAGCATCTCCTGAACGAATTTTGCAGTGTCGAAAACAATTTGCTATTGTCTCTTGATGAACATTAACAGTCCAAGCTGAAACTGCAAAATTGATAGCATCCAAAACATTGATCTTACCTGGATCAGATTGACCCAACTCATAGCCTTCCAAAATCTCACGGTAAAATCTCCTGCGATAATGCATCTTAAAAGATCTTATGATTCCAGCGTCACAAGGTTGAATTTTTGATGTCATATTTGGTGGCAAGAAGAACAACTCAACATTCTGCAATCCTTCAATATTTCTTGGATGTGCTGGACAATTATCTACCACAAATAAAACTCTTCTACCATGCATTCTCATATCAAACCAGCGGATATATTCTTCAAAAATCACACTTGTCATCCAAGCTCTTTTGTTGGCACGGTAGTGACAATTCAAGTTATCCATGTTGACATTCTTGAAACAACGTGGCTTTGCATATTTTCCAATAATCCATAAAGGAATCTTTTCAGACCCATCTTCATTGCAGCAAATAACCACCGTTAGCCTTTCCTTGTCTTGCTTTTTTCCTTCAAGTTGTTTCGTTGCAAGAGAATGATCAGCTTGTAATCTATAAAACAAACCAGTTTCATCCATATTAAAAACATCTTTCATAGGGAATTTATCTATTGTTTCCCTTATAGCTTCAAGTTTCTTCTCCATGTCTTGTACATCAACAGAACCACTCTCTCCAAAACGACGAAAAGACTTGATGCCATGTCGTGTTTTGAATTTTTCAAGCCAGCCTTGAGAAAATTGTTGCTCCGAATCTTGTTGAGGGTATACAAGTTTCATTGTCTCTTTTGCCTTCTCCAAAATTAGCTCTCCAGACATATTCACACGATCTTGGTATTGGAGAAACCACTCAAACAGAACTTTCTCCATCTCTGGAAATTTTGCTGGTTTATGCCGCTTGGTATCTCTTCCTATTTCCAAGTTACTTGAAAGATATTCAGCTGATCGTTTGAGTGTGTTTGAGATTGTACCTTGACTAATTTTTAGATGATACTTTTCTGCAAGCCACAATTGCAAATCCTTTTGAGTGCATCCTGTATTATCTCTTTTGTACTCACATAATTCTTTGCGTATTTGATCCGTCATTGTTGATTTTGCAACACCTTTTAGATGGGAAGCCATTGCTAAGAATGTGTGAATGGAGAAAAATAGTTAATCAAAAGTATTATAACAAAGTCTCGTGCAAGATATAAACATACGTAAGGAACTTTAACAAAAAACAAAGAGGAAACTTATAAGATATTATTTTCAAAATGGAATATTAACATAAAAAAATATGTAAACAACAAAGTATAAGAAAATTTTAATAAAATAGAATTCTATAGAATTATGGACCAAACCGAAAATCTTTCTATAAATTAATAAATTATTAATTTATCGATAAATTAATAATTATTAATTTATCGATTAATTAATACCTCTATAAATTAATAAAATATCATAGTCCCAACATTATTAATTTATAGAGGTTTTACTGTATATATAACTATGAAAATTCAATAATCAAAGTTATTGCTTATATACAATGAGCTCGCCGTATAAAGCTTCAAGTTTATATAAATCTTTGCAGCAAAAAGTTGTATTCAAGTTGGAAGTTTTCGAGGAAAGAGTCAAACAGAGAGCTATGAAAGCTGTATGTGAGTTTCCAGGTATAGCCAACATGTACAAATCCGGTTTATGTATAAGTACTTTAATCTCTATGATTAAATATACTAAGAAATAATGTTTTGTTATTGTTAGGAGTCACTTTGATAGACGTGAAGGAACATGGTAAACTAAAGGTGACGGGAGATTTTGATAAGTATCAAATGACGAAGAAACTGAAGAAGATATATGAATATGTTGACATTATCGCACTTGAGCAAGATGGAGAATCGAAGGAAAAACCGAATCCGTTTAAGAAGCCTGAACCAATAGTGAAGAAGACCTCATCTTTCCGTCGTTGGAAGATAGGTTTCTTTTAAAGGAATCGAGTTGTTTGAGTTATATGGGCTACTGTATTCTAATGATATTTCATCTCATTTTCGGAAAAATTGTTTGTCCATTATTTGTAATAATTAATCATGTTGTGTTTATTTTTCATATTGGCATGCTGTTTTTTTTTTGTTAACGTTAAGGTTTTGGCGCCATCCGATTAATAAGTGGTGGTCATCTATATTAGTTAAGTGATATCGTCTCGATGATCGCTTCTCATGAACAAAACCTTCCTCTCATCGATCTAAATCACAAGGGATCGACAAAATATAGATATCAATGACATATAAAGTTTACGAATGTAAATTTATTTAAATAACCAAAGCGGCCTATTTTTTTTCTTTAGTTTGCGGTTTTCTAAAACTCAGAAGTTGCTTTGATGGAACGGAACAAGCGGCAAAACAAACTGTTTTTAAGTCACCCACAGCTAGAAAAGTGTACTTATTTGTTTTCTAGTTAAAAATAAATAGAGAATACATCACTTGCAAACAAAAAATCACCAAGTTGGACTTGCCTGCCTATTGCAACTTAGCTGATGACATTTTTAAGGTCTCAAAAACCTTTGCCTTTTAAATTTTTGACTATATGTAGGGATGCAAACAGCACTGTAGATGTATTGGCAAGACAAGCTAGATCAAATCTCCAAATATATATAATATCTTGAAAAACAAATATGTAATGGTTTTATTTTTCATCAACCTCAAAATCCGATGCTGACTCAAATCACCTAAGATTTAAAAGAAAATAATTCGAACCCATCATTAATCGAGTCCTCATAATTGTCTTTTTAATAGAAATTTTTTTTGCCAAATGCAATAAAATTCATCAAGCCCATTTAATTTTCCTAGCAATCCTTTTTCATCACCTATCATAGAAAATATCTAGATGTTTTAATTTTTCTGAATTTAATGTTATTAAGTTGGATACTACGTTTTCTAGGTTCGTAGAAATTGTGAGGTTTTTTCTTATGTGTACGTCTCAACTTAGTTGTTCTTATATTATCGAGAGAAAGACAACAAAAATATCGCATATATTATAAATATAACACGGTGTTAGTTGAAGCCACTAAAGTAAGAGACCCAAATTGTTTTTATTCATCTAGATTCAATCGTACGAAATTGATTATTTCATTTTCTAGCTCCGATGGCTTGACCTAATAGTTATTATATTCACTACCTAAAGAATAAATATCGTATAAATAATCGGGGAAGCAAAGGTTTATCAGCAAGCTAAGAGATATCAATCATATTCCTCTACGTTTTCTTCACTCTCCAATCGTTTTCTAATTTTTCGAAAATGCAGGTTCGTTTCTTTTTTTTTCAGAATAGTTTTAATTTTTAAGCATTTAAAATTTCATAATATTATCTACGATAGGAGTTCTGCAGAAATATACAAGCATATATATTTAATCAAGCTATTGCTTGTACAATGAACTGCTAATTTGCAGGAGGTAGTTGTATTCAAGTTGGACGTTCTTGATGAAAGAATTAAACAGAAAGCTATAAAAGTTGTCTCCGAGTTTCGAGGTACACCAAACACAGATCTATGATGGCAGGATATTCAGTTAATATACAGAAATCAGAAATTTAATCTGCTTTTGCTAAACACAAAAAGCAATAATTTCTATCTACTTCTTTTATTTAATAGCAATAATGTTTGTTATTGTTAGGGGTTACTTCGGTAGACGTCAAAGAAAAAGGTAAACTAAAGGTGACGGGAAATTTTGATAAGTTTGTAATGACGAAGAAACTAAAGAAGATATATCAATATGTTGACATAATTGGGGTTGGACCGGATGGAAAACCGGAGCAAAATCGCAGTCCGGTTAAGAAGCCTGTACCGAAAGTGAATAAGCCTATTTACCCCAAAAAAGTGACAAGGCCTACGACAATAAACCCTCGTCAGAAAACAGGTCAAGCCCAAAACTCGGATGCAGCTTGTATCATCATGTGAACAAGCCTTTTCCTAGTTTATTAGATTTCTCTTGAAAGGAATCATCTTGTGACCAGAATTTCTGGTTGTATTTTTTCTCATCTTCTAAAACAAAGTTTGTCTCCTTATTTGTAATGATTTTGTGGTGTTTGTTTACATTTTGGCATTATATTGTTTTTTTTTGTTAACCTAAAGATTGGATCATCCAAATCTTGTTAAGTTGAGTGATATCGTTTTGTTGATTGAGATTATTTAAAGATCGATTCTTATTGACAAGTTTTCCAAGCTCATTACATTCATAAATTACTAAAGACTTGTTGACCCAAAAAAAATATATTACTAAAGACTTGATTCTCAAAGAATCAAAGCAATTCACTAGAAATCTTTTATGTTGCAATCCCTATATTTTAGAAAAAAGTAGTGCATGAGTATGTTTAAAAGAATTGATTTAATTATTTACAGTATGTCAGTAAAGTGGATTTTTTTCCGGTAATTCATCGTGAGAGAACTTCATTATCAAACGTGTTTGAATATTTTCAGGATGAATTACTAATTGGAAAGACAAAAATTCAAATTCTAAAATAAAAGGTTGTCTCCTTACTTGTTGTGGTATTCATTACATATTGTTTTTGTTATATACCCTTAAGATTTTATCATCTAAATTTGTAGTCGTTGAATGATTTTTTTTTTGTTGATTAAGCTTGAATGATACCACTAGAAATTTTCATCTCCAAAGTTCAAAATTATGTTGTGAGTATATTGGATCATAGGTTTTTGATATACTCAAAATTTGTGTTACACGAGTTCTTTGTGTGGAGAACCTATCCTTCCACCTCTTTAGAAACAATTCTTAGGTCCGTTTGCACATCACTCAGCATTCTCCGATCGAGAGTCTACTAAGCCAATTTCTGAAACAGAAAATTTCAAATCTTCTGTAGTGTATCTTATAATTTCATGGGCATTCCATTTGCACCTCCCATAAATTTTCACTTGAACTACAATTTTTTATTTTCTTTTCTGAAATTTTGATTATAATAAACTGGCTACGTAGTTCATTTCCTAGCTTCGAAGATATTGTTAGGTTATTTCTTATATCCTTCACGTCTTGACTTTAATTGTTCTTACATTATCGAGATAACAACAAAAATGTCGCATATATATGTATATCATAACACGGTATTAGTTGAAGCCATTAAAGTAAGAGAAGCGGCCACATTCTGACCATCTTATTATATTGAAAGACAAATTGTTATTATTCTAACCATCTATTATATAGAAAGACTCAAGTTGTTTTTATTTTAACCATCTATTATATCAAAAGACCCAAAAAGTTTTTAATCTAACCATCTATCATATAGAAAGACTTTCATTGTTCTTATTCGTTTTTCATCGTACACAATTTTACTATTTCATTTTCTAGCTCCGATGACTTGACTAATCGTTATTATATTCACTAATCAAAAAACAAAATATCGTATAAATAAACGGGGAATCAAAGATTTTATGAGCAAGCTGCAAGGTTGCAATCATATTCCTCCATTACTTTATCTCTCTTCACTCTCCAATCTTTTCTATTTTCCGAAAATATGAAGGTTCGTTTTTCATTTCTCAAAAAAGATTATAGAAATTTACATTTCAATGGCTTTAAAATTATATATATTATGTGATAAGAGTTATTTGCTTATACCATGAAGTACTGCTAATTTAAATTGCAGAAGATAGTTGTATTCAAGTTTACAGTTTTTGATGAAAGCATCAAACAGATAGCTACGGAAGTTGCCAGGGAGTTTCCAGGTACACACCAACACTAATATATGGTTATATTAAACCAAATATGATGGCAGGACCTTCAGTTTACATACAGAAAAAGAAGTTTAATCTATTTAAGCTTTAAACAAATGAAGCAATAATTCATCACTTTGGCTCGTGTTTCCATTTTTTTTTAAATAATAGGAGTTACTTCGGTGGTAGACGTTGAAGGAGAAGGTCAGCTAGAGGTTAGAGGAGAATTTAGTACGTTTGAACTGACAAAGGAACTAAAGAAGATAGATGAATCTGTTGAGACAATCAAGATTGGACCAGATGTAGTAACGGAGCCAGAAATCAAGATCCAGCAGCAAGATGAAGGCAAACGACCTATTAAAATACAAGAAGCGAGTAAGCCGTCCAATGATTATCCCAGCAGCTCAAACTGGACAGGACCGCAAGAATATGGATGGTGGGATCAGGCAAAAGCTATGGGTGCGGGTGCGGCTGAGCAGGCGAAAGTTATCGGTGTGGGTGCGGCTGGGAAGGCAATAGATATCGGTG
>JAHZTW010000001.1:239634266-239809240 GCA_020283515.1 Alliaria petiolata | reverse complement strand
CAGAAAACGTCACATATATAAATTATAACACGGTGTTAGTTGAAGCTACTAAAGTACTAAACTAAAGAAGAGCAGGCACACATTCTTATAACAATCTATTATATATATAGAAAGACTCGGACTGTTTATATTCCTCCTGATTTAATCGTATTGAATTGACTATATATTTGTTATTCTATCTCCGATGGCTTGACCTAATTGTTAATACATTCACTAGCTAGCGCCTAAAGACAATATATATACAGGGAAGCAAAGGTTATTATGAGCAAGCGACGAGCTAGGTTGAAACCACATTCTTATACATCGTATCTCTCTCTTCAATCGCCAAACTTTAGAATTTTCCGAAAATGCAGGTTCGTTTGTTCTTTTTTTAATGCTTTACTTCAATTTTTAAAATAGTTACAAAAACAAGATCAAAATTCCTCAGGCTTAATTTTATTCCCGATAGGATTAGGAAGCCTGCGGAAGTATCCATATATATATATAACTATGAAAATTCAATCAAAGTTATTGCTTATATACAATGAGCTCGCCGTATAAAGCTTCAAGTTTATATAAATATTTTCAGCAAAAAGTTGTATTCAAGTTGGAAGTTTTCGAGGAAAGAGTCAAACAGAGAGCTATGAAAGCTGTGTGTGAGTTTCCAGGTATAGCCAACATGTACAAATCCGGTTTATATATGTATAAGTACTTTAATCTCTAGGATTAATAATACTAAGCAATAATGTTTTGTTATTGTTAGGAGTCACTTTGATAGACGTGAAGGAACATGGTAAACTAAAGGTGACGGGAGAATTTGATAAGTATCAAATGACGAAGAAACTGAAGAAGATATATGAATATGTTGACATTATCGCACTTGAGCAAGATGGAGAATCGAAGGAAAAACCGAATCCGTTTAAGAAGCCTGAACCAATAGTGAAGAAGACCTCATCTTTCCGTCGTTGGAAGATAGGTTTCTTTTAAAGGAATCGAGTTGTTTGAGTTATATGGGCTACTGTATTCTAATGATATTTCATCTCATTTTCGGAAAAATTGTTTGTCCATTATTTGTAATAATTAATCATGTTGTGTTTATTTTTCATATTGGCATGCTGTTTTTTTTTTGTTAACGTTAAGGTTTTGGCGCCATCCGATTAATAAGTGGTGGTCATCTATATTAGTTAAGTGATATCGTCTCGATGATCGCTTCTCATGAACAAAACCTTCCTCTCATCGATCTAAATCACAAGGGATCGACAAAATATAGATATCAATGACATATAAAGTTTACGAATGTAAATTTATTTAAATAACCAAAGCGGCCTATTTTTTTTCTTTAGTTTGCGGTTTTCTAAAACTCAGAAGTTGCTTTGATGGAACGGAACAAGCGGCAAAACAAACTGTTTTTAAGTCACCCACAGCTAGAAAAGTGTACTTATTTGTTTTCTAGTTAAAAATAAATAGAGAATACATCACTTGCAAACAAAAAATCACCAAGTTGGACTTGCCTGCCTATTGCAACTTAGCTGATGACATTTTTAAGGTCTCAAAAACCTTTGCCTTTTAAATTTTTGACTATATGTAGGGATGCAAATAGCACTGTAGATGTATTGGCAAGACAAGCTAGATCAAATCTCCAAATATATATAATATCTTGAAAAACAAATATGTAATGGTTTTTTTTCCATCAACCTCAAAATCCGATGCTGACTCAAATCACCTAAGATTTAAAAGAAAATAATTCGAACCCATCATTAATTGAGTCCTCATAATTTTCTTTTTAATAGAAAATTGTTTTGCCAAATGCAATAAAATTCATCAAGCCCATTTAATTTTCCTAGCAATCCTTTTTCATCACCTATCATAGAAAATATCTAGATGTTTTAATTTTTCTGAATTTAATGTTATTAAGTTGGATACTACGTTTTCTAGGTTCGTAGAAATTGTGAGGTTTTTTCTTATGTGTACGTCTCAACTTAGTTGTTCTTATATTATCGAGAGAAAGACAACAAAAATATCGCATATATTATAAATATAACACGGTGTTAGTTGAAGCCACTAAAGTAAGAGACCCAAATTGTTTTTATTCATCTAGATTCAATCGTACGAAATTGATTATTTCATTTTCTAGCTCCGATGGCTTGACCTAATAGTTATTATATTCACTACCTAAAGAATAAATATCGTATAAATAATCGGGGAAGCAAAGGTTTATCAGCAAGCTAAGAGATATCAATCATATTCCTCTACGTTTTCTTCACTCTCCAATCGTTTTCTAATTTTTCGAAAATGCAGGTTCGTTTCTTTTTTTTTCAGAATAGTTTTAATTTTTAAGCATTTAAAATTTCATAATATTATCTACGATAGGAGTTCTGCAGAAATATACAAGCATATATATTTAATCAAGCTATTGCTTGTACAATGAACTGCTAATTTGCAGGAGGTAGTTGTATTCAAGTTGGACGTTCTTGATGAAAGAATTAAACAGAAAGCTATAAAAGTTGTCTCCGAGTTTCGAGGTACACCAAACACAGATCTATGATGGCAGGATATTCAGTTAATATACAGAAATCAGAAATTTAATCTGCTTTTGCTAAACACAAAAAGCAATAATTTCTATCTACTTCTTTTATTTAATAGCAATAATGTTTGTTATTGTTAGGGGTTACTTCGGTAGACGTCAAAGAAAAAGGTAAACTAAAGGTGACGGGAAATTTTGATAAGTTTGTAATGACGAAGAAACTAAAGAAGATATATCAATATGTTGACATAATTGGGGTTGGACCGGATGGAAAACCGGAGCAAAATCGCAGTCCGGTTAAAAAGCCTGTACCGAAAGTGAATAAGCCTATTTACCCCAAAAAAGTGACAAGGCCTACGACAATAAACCCTCGTCAGAAAACAGGTCAAGCCCAAAACTCGGATGCAGCTTGTATCATCATGTGAACAAGCCTTTTCCTAGTTTATTAGATTTCTCTTGAAAGGAATCATCTTGTGACCAGAATTTCTGGTTGTATTTTTTCTCATCTTCTAAAACAAAGTTTGTCTCCTTATTTGTAATGATTTTGTGGTGTTTGTTTACATTTTGGCATTATATTGTTTTTTTTTGTTAACCTAAAGATTGGATCATCCAAATCTTGTTAAGTTGAGTGATATCGTTTTGTTGATTGAGATTATTTAAAGATCGATTCTTATTGACAAGTTTTCCAAGCTCATTACATTCATAAATTACTAAAGACTTGTTGACCCAAAAAAAATATATTACTAAAGACTTGATTCTCAAAGAATCAAAGCAATTCACTAGAAATCTTTTATGTTGCAATCCCTATATTTTAGAAAAAAGTAGTGCATGAGTATGTTTAAAAGAATTGATTTAATTATTTACAGTATGTCAGTAAAGTGGATTTTTTTCCGGTAATTCATCGTGAGAGAACTTCATTATCAAACGTGTTTGAATATTTTCAGGATGAATTACTAATTGGAAAGACAAAAATTCAAATTCTAAAATAAAAGGTTGTCTCCTTACTTGTTGTGGTATTCATTACATATTGTTTTTGTTATATACCCTTAAGATTTTATCATCTAAATTTGTAGTCGTTGAATGATTTTTTTTTTGTTGATTAAGCTTGAATGATACCACTAGAAATTTTCATCTCCAAAGTTCAAAATTATGTTGTGAGTATATTGGATCATAGGTTTTTGATATACTCAAAATTTGTGTTACACGAGTTCTTTGTGTGGAGAACCTATCCTTCCACCTCTTTAGAAACAATTCTTAGGTCCGTTTGCACATCACTCAGCATTCTCCGATCGAGAGTCTACTAAGCCAATTTCTGAAACAGAAAATTTCAAATCTTCTNGATGTTTTAATTTTTCTGAATTTAATGTTATTAAGTTGGATACTACGTTTTCTAGGTTCGTAGAAATTGTGAGGTTTTTTCTTATGTGTACGTCTCAACTTAGTTGTTCTTATATTATCGAGAGAAAGACAACAAAAATATCGCATATATTATAAATATAACACGGTGTTAGTTGAAGCCACTAAAGTAAGAGACCCAAATTGTTTTTATTCATCTAGATTCAATCGTACGAAATTGATTATTTCATTTTCTAGCTCCGATGGCTTGACCTAATAGTTATTATATTCACTACCTAAAGAATAAATATCGTATAAATAATCGGGGAAGCAAAGGTTTATCAGCAAGCTAAGAGATATCAATCATATTCCTCTACGTTTTCTTCACTCTCCAATCGTTTTCTAATTTTTCGAAAATGCAGGTTCGTTTCTTTTTTTTTCAGAATAGTTTTAATTTTTAAGCATTTAAAATTTCATAATATTATCTACGATAGGAGTTCTGCAGAAATATACAAGCATATATATTTAATCAAGCTATTGCTTGTACAATGAACTGCTAATTTGCAGGAGGTAGTTGTATTCAAGTTGGACGTTCTTGATGAAAGAATTAAACAGAAAGCTATAAAAGTTGTCTCCGAGTTTCGAGGTACACCAAACACAGATCTATGATGGCAGGATATTCAGTTAATATACAGAAATCAGAAATTTAATCTGCTTTTGCTAAACACAAAAAGCAATAATTTCTATCTACTTCTTTTATTTAATAGCAATAATGTTTGTTATTGTTAGGGGTTACTTCGGTAGACGTCAAAGAAAAAGGTAAACTAAAGGTGACGGGAAATTTTGATAAGTTTGTAATGACGAAGAAACTAAAGAAGATATATCAATATGTTGACATAATTGGGGTTGGACCGGATGGAAAACCGGAGCAAAATCGCAGTCCGGTTAAAAAGCCTGTACCGAAAGTGAATAAGCCTATTTACCCCAAAAAAGTGACAAGGCCTACGACAATAAACCCTCGTCCTGTCTCTTATACACATCTAGATGTGTATAAGAGACAGCTATGAAAGCTGTATGTGAGTTTCCAGGTATAGCCAACATGTACAAATCCGGTTTATGTATAAGTACTTTAATCTCTATGATTAAATATACTAAGAAATAATGTTTTGTTATTGTTAGGAGTCACTTTGATAGACGTGAAGGAACATGGTAAACTAAAGGTGACGGGAGATTTTGATAAGTATCAAATGACGAAGAAACTGAAGAAGATATATGAATATGTTGACATTATCGCACTTGAACAAGATGGAGAATCGAAGGAAAAACCGAATCCGGTTAAGAAGCCTGAACCAATAGTGAAGAAGACCTCATCTTTCCGTCGTTGGAAGATAGGTTTCTTTTAAAAGAATCGAGTTGTTTGAGTTATATGGGCTACTGTATTCTAATNTCTATCAAGTCCGACCTATTTTTTCTTTTTAATAATCATGAAAGTCAATAATAAGCGATTTGTGTTTCGAATCAAGAGAAATGACGAAAATTCATACCAAAAATCAACTTGAATTTATATGCATTATCTTTACTTTCATTTTGTTTTCGAAACAACTTATTATTTTGTTTTCAATATTGAGTAATCTCCCTTTCAGTCAGCATTATCCGACCGAGAGTCTACTACGCCAATTTCTAAAACAGAAAACTCCAATCTTCTATAGTGTATCTTATAATTTCGTGGGCAATCCATTTGCACCTCCCATAAATTTTCACTTGAACTAAACCATTATACATTCTTTCTTTTCTTTTCTGAAATTTTGATTATACAATAAACTGGCTACGTAGTTCATTTCCTAGCTTCGAAGAAATTGTTAGGTTATTTCTTATATCCTTCACGCCTTGACTTTAATTGTTCTTACATTATCGAGATAACAACAAAAATGTCGCATATATATGTATATCATAACACGGTATTAGTTGAAGCCATTAAAGTAAGAGAAGCGGCCACATTCTGACCATCTTATTATATTGAAAGACAAATTGTTATTATTCTAACCATCTATTATATAGAAAGACTCAAGTTGTTTTTATTTTAACCATCTATTATATCAAAAGACCCAAAAAGTTTTTAATCTAACCATCTATCATATAGAAAGACTTTCATTGTTCTTATTCGTTTTTCATCGTACACAATTTTACTATTTCATTTTCTAGCTCCGATGACTTGACTAATCGTTATTATATTCACTAATCAAAAAACAAAATATCGTATAAATAAACGGGGAATCAAAGATTTTATGAGCAAGCTGCAAGGTTGCAATCATATTCCTCCATTACTTTATCTCTCTTCACTCTCCAATCTTTTCTATTTTCCGAAAATATGAAGGTTCGTTTTTCATTTCTCAAAAAAGATTATAGAAATTTACATTTCAATGGCTTTAAAATTATATATATTATGTGATAAGAGTTATTTGCTTATACCATGAAGTACTGCTAATTTAAATTGCAGAAGATAGTTGTATTCAAGTTTACAGTTTTTGA
The DNA here is from genome assembly GCA_020283515.1 of Alliaria petiolata. Classification (NCBI taxonomy): domain Eukaryota; kingdom Viridiplantae; phylum Streptophyta; class Magnoliopsida; order Brassicales; family Brassicaceae; genus Alliaria; species Alliaria petiolata. The sequence continues at coordinate 239,802,873 of JAHZTW010000001.1, read as the reverse complement.
TGAAAGCATCAAACAGATAGCTACGGAAGTTGCCAGGGAGTTTCCAGGTACACACCAACACTAATATATGGTTATATTAAACCAAATATGATGGCAGGACATTAATTTAATCTATTTAAGCTTTAAACAAATTAAGCAATAATTCATCACTTTGGCTCGTGTTTCCATTTTTTTTTTTAAATAATAGGAGTTACTTCGGTGGTAGACGTTGAAGGAGAAGGTCAGCTAGAGGTTAGAGGAGAATTTAGTACGTTTGAACTGACAAAGGAACTAAAGAAGATAGATGAATCTGTTGAGACAATCAAGATTGGACCAGATGTAGTAACGGAGCCAGAAGTCAAGATCCAGCAGCAAGATGAAGGCAAACGACCTATTAAAATACAAGAAGCGAGTAAGCCGTCCAATGACTATCCCAGCAGCTCAAACTGGACAGGACCGCAAGAATATGGATGGTGGGATCAGGCAAAAGCTATGGGTGCGGGTGCGGCTGAGCAGGCGAAAGTTATCGGTGTGGGTGCGGCTGGGAAGGCAATAGATATCGGTGTGGGTGCGGCTGGGAAGGCAATAGATATCGGTGTGGGTGCGGCTGGGAAGGCAAAAGATATCGGTGCGGGTGCAGCTGAGGGTGTATATGGATATTTAGAAAGAAGAAAAATGCGAGAAGAAGATCGTCTCCGCAATGAATGGCTGAAGAAACAAGACATGAACCAAAAGAATGTCTGGCAGGAGCAGAATTGGATCTTGCAGGAGAAGGAGAAGAAGAGGAAACAAGATTTAGCAAAGAAGGAAGAAGAGATGAAACAAAAGAAGATCTTGCAGGAGAAGGAGAAGAAGAGGAAACAAGATTTAGCGAAGAAGGAAGAAGAGATGAAACAAAAGAAGATCTTGCAGGAGAAGAATAATAGGATCTTGCAGGAGAAGGAGAAGAAGAGAAAACAAGATTTAGCAAAGAAGGAAGAAGAGATGAAACAAAAGAAGATGTGGGAGGAGAGGGAGAAGATGAGGAAACAAGGTTTATCAAAGAACACAGGTGCTTGTATCATCTTGTGAACACACATCATATTTTTATTTAGTTTATTAATTTTTATTTTGATGTGGTGATCGGTTCGAGCTCCATGGACTACCACCATGTTCTTGGACTAGAATTTCATCTCATCTTCTAAAATAAATATTGTCTCCTCATTTTGTTGTGGTATTGTTTTTTTTTTTTAATTAACTTTAAGATTTGTGTTAACCATCTGATATGCAGAAGGAGGAACGACACAATATTCAACGGCTACAGGCAACACAGGAAGTTTTTGGAACACCATACGATCCACACTAGTAACCGGAGAAGCCAGTGGATCCACGCAAACACTACGAACCGGACAAACAAGTGGATCCACACAAACCCTACGAACCGGACAAACAAGTGCGCCCACGCAAGAGAACCGTAGGGAAGAAAAACAAAAAAAAGAATCAGCTGCAAAGAAAGGGAAGAACGGCAATTAAATGATCTATTCCAAGTCTAAAGAAGCTGAACATTTCATTATGAAACGTTTCTGAGTCCATGGACTACCGTGTTCTGGACTAGAAAATCCATCTCATCTTCTAAAATGAAGTTTGTGATTTTAGCTCCATGGACTAGAATTTTCAGGTGTTTAATTTTATATTGTAAAGAATGGGTTGTCTCCTTTTGTCTTTTTAGTAATTTTATGGTGTTTTATTTTAAATGTCGGAATTCTATCTTAAGATTTGATCATCCAAATTGTGTTAGTTGAGTGATATCGTTTTGTTGGATTGAGATTTAATTAAAGATTTGATTCTTATTGAAAATCATTATAAACAAAAGTTCCCCAAGCTCATTCATGACATTCATAACATGTACATGAGGCCTTGAAGATATGGTTCCCCGACAAAGGTCATTTCATTATGAAATATCCAAATTATGTATTTTAAATCAAGAAGAATAACAAATATATACATTTACATAAGAACTCAAGATTATATTTGTTCTTCTTCTTGATCTAAAAAATATATATATACTGTGGAAGACTCAAATAGTTTTTATTAGTCTTGTGATTGAATTACAACAAACTGACTCATTCATTTTCTAGCTTCGACGAAACTGTGAACTACTTTAAAGTTATCAGGCTGTGTAAAAAAAAAAAAAAAAAAAAAAAAAATTCAGGCTGTTTAATTTTTTTTCTCTTTTAATCGGCTTGACTTAATCGTTTTTATATTCGCTAGCTAAGGATAAAAAAAACTTATCTACTATTATATAAATACACTCATACGGGGAGGCCAAAGATAATGCAATCACGTTCCTTTACATCATCTCTCTTCATTCTCCAAACTTTTTATTTTTCTGAACATGCAGATGCAGGTTCGTCTTTTAATCGTCATTTAAAAATTAATCAATAAAGTTAGACGGATATGTTCAATAATTTTTTTTTTTTACTCATAGTAATTTTTAGACCTATAAAGGGGCTCAAACTAATCTGGAGGGTGCAGCCCACGGATAGACTTTTTTTTTATGCAAATAGGCCGAAAGCAAGATTCATATCTATGTGGATGTTCACGCAATGTGTTTGAAGCGTGTTAGCGCCCCAATCCCGTCTTCTTACCACTCGACCACAAGGCCCCAGACTATATAATTATTCAATAATATTACTTGTTTATATAGTAAACTATATAATTATTCAATTTTATTTACATGCTTAATGTGCAGAAAACTGTATTTAAGTTGGAATCTCTTGAAGAAAGAATCAAGAAGAAAGCTATGAAAGTTGTATGTGAATTTTCAGGTACCAATGATTTTGGTTATAAATGATTTTACATAGATATAAATAAATTTATTTACGCTAGCAATATTAAAGCAATGTGTACTATTTTCATCTATTGATTTTTATTTTTTTTTGGTTAGGAGTTACTTCACTGGACGTGAAAGAAGAAGGGAAACTTAAAGTGACCGGAGGATTCAATAATTTTTAAATGACAAAGAAACTGAAGAAGGTATGTAAACATGTTGACATAATCGCACATGTTGACATAATCGCGGTCGGGCCTGATACAGAACCGGACCAAAATCGCCATCCGGTTAGAAGGCATGAACCCATGCCTATACTTCAGCCTCGTCCGCTTATACGTCAGCCTCGTCCGTCAGTACCTGTCCCTCGAGCACCGAGAGTTAGATCCGAAAACTCAGATCCTTGTATCATCCTGTGAATTAGAAAATTATTTCTTTCAAATTTGTTAGATGTCTCTTAGAAAGAACAAAAAAAAAAAACAATGTTCGAGGTCCATGCATGAGCTACCTCTTCTTGTTTATTATTGCATCTTCTTGCTTATTATCTGTAAACAATATACAAGAAGATATTATTGCATCTTCTTGTTTTATCTGTAATAATTTTGAGATGTTTTTCGTTTTTTCTTTTTTTTCAGTTTAAGTTTTGAGTCATCCAATTTATGTTAGGTCAATAGTATATCAGTTACGGATTGGTTTTTCTTGGATGCACACTTCAATAATCTTTTTTTTTGGGGAGTAAAATGTTGTTACTTAATTTTTTTAAGATGGTGAGTTTCACAAAGAGTATAGTAAGAGTTGGAGCATAAGGCCACTCGTTGTCTACAACAATCTCCATTGCCCCAGGTAACAGTCACTAAGATTGTCTTCGATCATAAAGTTAATTCTTCTTGTGAATTGAAATCGTATGTGGTTGCAAATGTGACCAAACATGACTTACCGGTCTCTGATTCTAGTAGCTATATATGACTTTGTTCTAATATCAGAGGCTCAAGTTACAGATTGAGCTCATATCATGAGGCTAACCCAATCCAAGACACAGCTCATGAGACTTTTGTGGAAGATATTCCTTCTTAAGAAGTAGTTGGTGCTAAGAGTCCAAAAAAAAAAAAAAAAAGTAGTTGGTGCTTCATAATTATATGCATTGTGGACAGAGATGTTTCTATTGTGTGCCCGACACTGGTTAACGAAGTTTCGGTTGGAATATTCTTGATTCAAACCGATACTCTGCTTTGGAATCTTTGGAAATGGTTGATGATCCACATGACAAGTCCGACATGGTGAACATTTTGGCCCTTTCTGTATTTCTTCGTGATAGATCGGTAAAACCATATCCATCAAAACTAAAGAGATGCAATCATTTTTCAAAGCTGATGGACGTTGAAATCAGGATGGACGTGGCTGGCTAGTTGTCTCCCTATCGTTGTTATTTAAACCAATCGAAACGGAAGATTCGATTGTCTCTTTTGCATTTTGGTAATCTAAGTTTCTTATCTTTCTGTAATCTTTTTCAAATACTGTTGTACTTTTTTAGTAAAATATAGAAGAAAAAAAAAATCAAAGAAAATGCAAAAATCTATATCGACGGGGTTCCACATATCGAATGAGGCTTACGAGGATATTTCGTTTCTTGACTTGTGATGGTAGAATATTCAAGTCTTCTTGAGAAGTTGAAAATTGTGATGGTAGAATATTCAAATATATATATATATATATTCTAGAAAATAACACCATTTTCTATTAAAACAAAGTTGAAAATTAATCTTTTTAAAAAACTTATTTACCGAAATATCTTTACTAATGATTTGATAAGACTAATATATGAGACCTTGATGTATTTTAGATGGATCTTCACCCTATTTTCAGTTTGTGCTCTCTATAAATCTCAAACTACACACACAACATTGCAATAAAGATGAACTCTTGAAAGGAACATGAGAACTTGATAAATTTGTGGTGTAGAATATTCTAGAAGAGAAACATGTTACCATCCCATAACCTCTGTGTTACTTTCATTAATAACTACGACTACTACGCACATTTTTAACGTGGACTATTAATCAGGTTTGCCTTTCCTTTCAAGTCGCTGGAGAGTAAATGATGCTTGTCTCATAGAAATCATACTTTTCTAAAATAGAGAATCAATTAAGCAAATAAGCTTCACGAAGACTAAATGTGTTCATATGTGATCATGGAGACTTGATTCATACCTCTTTTATTATCAAATTTACCGTTGTATTTCTTTCTAATATAAAATACTACTAACTCTGTAATTGGATACCAAGCCAAAAAATAAGATATAATTTTTTGTTTACACGGTAAACTTCACCAATGGGAATATACATATTCAATGGAGATTATATACAAATTTGGAAGTCGAAAATTTAAATCTTGGTGCACAACTATTCCTAGTCCTACACTTGGAGACTTAATTCTATTAAGTCGCTGCAAACTTGTCAATATGTCCATTTTGGTTTAGTCAACTCTAATCTCGGTTTCGGGGTCCAGTTTTTGGTTGGACTTGAATCTCCACCAAAATAAATAAATGATTCATTTCTAATTTTATAATACGATAAGTAAACCCAATTTTAGTTATTATAATAACTTCTATTTTTTTTGTAAATTTAATAAAACTCTTTCTCGAATGAGTATTAGTTGCAATTCTTTTTAAGAGTGTTATCTTATTTCTGGAGCCTTTTGAGCGTGTAATTCGACAGATAAACTATAAAAGATGAAAACAAGTTATTTGAACATTAAATTAGATAATAAAAAAGTTTAATAAGTACTGCAAATATGCGTGGAGAAAATACAAAATAAAAAACAGTTATTATATATATAAGACATTTATAACTAGACTCGATTTTTTCTTTCTCTACGTTAAAAGGAAACAACGCTTGTCTTTTCCGCATGACTTAATCCAATTATGTTTCCGTTTTTATTGAAACTGCTTATTATATAAAGGGAACAATTTCAAAGCTCATTAGCAATCCAAATTCCAAGACATATACTTATTCTCTAATCATTAATTGAAGAAAAAATGCAGGTTCGATTCTTTATCTTTTTACTAATATTTTTCTCAACTTGAAGCTTGTGATCAAATATATTCTTCCGAATTTTCTTTGCTTATATATATATATATATGTATAAATTAACAATAGATCAAACGTCATTATACTATCCTATTTAATTGTTGATTGTGTTTTCTATTTTTTTTTTTTTATGACAGAAAGTTGTGCTTAAATTGGATGTTCATTGTGAAAAAACCAAACAAAAAGCTATGGCGACTGTCTGTTGTCTCTCAGGTATACGAACACTCAACACTGGTTAATTTATAATAGTTTATTATACTTTAAGCCTCAAAATTATCTTAAATAGTTTATCAAGTCATCATTATTTATTTATTTGTAATTAAGGAGTTGAATCGGTGGACGTGAAGGAAGGTAAACTAACGGTGACCGGAGAGATTGATGCTTTTATGATTGTGAAGAAATTGAAAAAGATCTGTTATACCGAGATTATCACGGTTGGACCGGCTAAAGAACCGGAGAAGAAGCCTCAGCCAAAAACGGAATCAAAACCAGAACCGAAACCACAAGTGATTTGGCAATATATGCCCCCATGTCCTCCACCTTACTATCATTGCGATGATAATCCCAATGTTTGCGTCATCTTGTGAAAAGAAAAAATTGCACCAGATTACCCAATTCTACTATAGCCATCAGCTTCGTAGTAGTCATTTGCTTTGATTTGTTGTTGCTGTAATACCCCAAATAGTTCAAGAGAATTTCTAAAATATTGTTCGAAAGAGAGAAACAAAAATTTACGTCTTTGAAAGTTATATCTTCAACTACAAAGCCAGTATTTTTTTTTTTTTTACGTCTTTGGTGTTTCGATCTAAACATGAATTTCAAAAATCACAAACAAATTTGATTTACCAAGTTCACTTGATAATTTGCGGATTTCGGACGAAGTGAACAATTAGAAAAAAATATCTAAAACTTTTGTACCAATTAGCGCGGTACCTTCTTTCCGAACAAACAATGTTTTTTTTTGTTCAAACTCGTTTTATATAAAACTTAATCTCGAACTACAACAAACACAAACCAATTACTCTTTGCCAAAAAATAGAATCTTGAAACAAAATTAAACTGCAAAGCAATAAAAAGATAGATTATGCAGTTTGAATCAGAGATAGAAACCGGAAGCTTCTTAAAAAGGGCTTTAAAAACGATTGAGAACCAATCGATCTTCCATTCTTCTACCATTGAAAGCAAGTGAATGATATTTTTAGCTCGAATTTCCATGAATGTTGAGCTTTTGCAAATATACTCTATGGAGGATGGCAAATAAATTCTCTCCCAAAGGGGAAAAAAGGTTACCACGTAATCAAGCTTCTTGGATAAGAAACGCTCTAGATCTCGACTTGTTATGGGAAAGTGATGGAGTTACAAAGACAGAACCGGAGAGAAGAGCTCAAACCGGACAAGGATATCGAACCGGAGATACGTTCAGTGATTGGTTTTCTTTTAATTTCTTTTCTTAAGTTATTTACATCTTGGAGTCTTGCTGAGTCAATAAGAAGAATGTGACTTCCTGTTGTTTAGGAATCCACTTCTTCCATTTTCCCATTTCCCGTAATTGTAGGAGCAGAGTCTCCACGTTGTTTCAATTCTTTATAAATCAATGAAAAGCCAAAAAGAGGCAATATCAATTGCCCAAAAAATATCGTGTTCTTATTTTTCTGCAACAAATTCTACTTGCTCTGTTTTCTAAAGCTTTGACAAAAATCATCGCTAACAGAAAGGTATGGGCCATGCCCAAAATTATACAACTCGATGCAAGTGAAGTCCACGGAAACACAATGTCCCGTTGTCCGACGCCGGCGAGGATTAGGACTTGGTGCTCCGCTTGGCCGAAATATTGGGATGGGTGTGAAATTCTCTCCCCAAAAGAGGAGGTGGGTAAAAGTGATCGCTCCCAAAAGGAGGAAGTTGACCTCTCCCATAGGGAGGAAAAACATCTCTCCGGCACAATGGAGGAAATTTTAACACAATACAATCCCGAGCCGTTGACAATAAAAAAAACCCATGTGTATTGCTTGATGGGCCTTTCCACAAGTGAAAGCCCAGTGCCTTAATTGACTGACCTAGGCCCAAGATAAGAGTTCCATCGGAAAACATCCCATCAGAAACCCTATCGGCACACGAGATCGACACAAAGCCGGAGGATCTCGGAGAGGACGGCCATAGGAGAAGTTTGGTCTTCTGATAGATCGTCGGAGCTGAAGCTGGCAGCGACTTTTTCGTTGGCGCAGACGGAGGAAACAAACTTTGGGGAGAGTGGGGCGTCGGAGGAGAAACGACGAGATCCAGTGGAAGAGATGCACGGCGGATGAGAGGGAGCAGAATAGCAAAGGAGGCAGTCGCCATAGAGGGGGAAGAGCCCGACGGATCTGGAGGGTCCGAAGGCTCCGGCGGCTGAGAGGCGAGAAATCTGAAGCAAGATGGTAACTATCTGAGGCTGAGGGAAAACGGAGTTCCGATCTGCAAGACGCAGCATACCGACCGGAGAGATCGTAAGAACTCATCAGACATCACGGTGGAGGGAAGGAGGAGAAGCAGACGACAAAAACCGGCGAAGGAGAGGGGATGACGTCGGTTTCAAGGGAAAACTGCTCCAGGGGAACAAGAGTCTAACGGTGGCCGGAGAAGAGGTGACGACGGAGGTTCATTCTGGATAACTGAAAAAAAACCTTGAGAGTCTCTCGCTAGGGCGAACGTAAGCTTTTTCTTCGTATAATCTCTTCTTCCAAACCTAATGGAACAAACAATGTGTATGTACAACAAAATCTCTTCTAACAATATTCCGATTAAGGTTATACATATATATTCCGATTGAGGTGGAGAACCAATCCTTCCACCTCTTTAGAAACAATTCTTAGGTCCGTTTGCACATCACTCAGCATTCTCCGATCGAGAGTCTACTAAGCCAATTTCTGAAACAGAAAACTTCAATCTTCTGTAGTGTATCTTATAATTTCATGGGCATTCCATTTGCACCTCCCATAAATTTTCACTTGAACTAAACCATTATACATTTTTTCTTTTCTTTTCTGAAATTTTGATTTTAATAAACTGGCTACGTAGTTCATCTCTCTTCACTCTCCAATCTTTTCTATTTTCCGAAAATGAAGGTTCGTATTTTTTCATTTCTCAAAAAAGATTTAAGAAATTTACATTTCAATGGCTTTAAAATTATATATATTATGTGATAAGAGTTATTTGCTTATACCATGAACTGCTAATTTGACTTGCAGAAGATAGTTGTATTCAAGTTTACAGTTTTTGATGAAAGCATCAAACAGATAGCCACGGAAGTTGCCAGGGAGTTTACACACTACAAGAAAACAATCAAATACAGACGGACGTAATCGTCGGAAATCCGTCGGAAATGGTCATTTCCGACGGAAATAGATCGTCGCATCTAGATCGTCAGAAAACGTAATTCCGTCGCAATCCCGTCGGAAATTTCCGACGGTTTATGTCCGTCGGAATTTTCCGACGGGATTGCGACGGAAACTATTTCCGACGGGATTTCCGACGGAATCAGTTTTCGACGGGGTTGCGACAGTGTTCTATCGGAGAAGGCACGACGGGAAAGTCGTCGGAAAGCTCGTCGGAAATCGTATCCGTCGGAATTCCGTCAGAAATCGTATCCGTTGGAATTCTGTCGGAAATCGTATCCGTCGGAATTCCGCCGGAAATCGTATCATTCGGAATTCCGCCGGAAATTTGAATTCGTCGGAATTATTTCCGACGGATACGATTTCCGACGGAATTCCGACGGATACGATTTCCGACGAATAATATAATATTTTATAAAAAAAATGAAAATCAAAATTTAAAATAAAATATATATAATCGAAAATAAAATAGAAATTAAAAATAAAATTTGAAAATATAAAACTAATTGTTCCAAAAAAAACAAAAACAAATTACAGATTACATAACGGTTTTTAAAATTCTCCCGGGAACTTTCTTGTAATAAAATCTTCCATAGCCGCGATTCTAGTGTCTTTTTGCACCATTTGATTCTTCAACTCCTCGACTTGTTGGTGGAGTGCGGATTCTCGTTGAGAAGAAGTGTATCCCTTCTTATAAACTTCGGGAATACATCCTAACCCGAAGAAACGACATTTGCTTTTCGGAGTATGCTACAAGAAAAAAACAAAATTATTAGAAAAGTGAAATATTTGCAAAAAAAAAAAAATATTTGTAAAAATTATAAATATAAAACAATTGATTACCTCTAAAACCAAGGCGTCAATTTCCTCACGAGACAGCTCTTCGACCGGCGTCCCTTGCTGTGACAGCTGAGTTATGCGTTCTTCTTGGAGCCTCTTTATCTTCTCGACAAGATCAATAGCAACTCCATCTTGTAATTGACCGGTCACCTTGTTGGTGTGAGACACTTGCACAAATTCATACAAATTAACGGGGACACCGCCGTTTTTTGCCGCCTAAAAAAATTTGTAACGGAAATAAAATTAGTAAAAACAAAAAAAAAAATGTAAACAAATTTTTTTTGGTATAATTCTTACCAAATTGTCTGCTAGTTTAACAAAACCAGTGGCTCCCGCATTATGCGTTGCTATCCCTTTACCACCTCGTTGGCTCATTCTGTTTTTCGAATTCCTTAAAGAGATTTTTTCCGTCGAGGCATCGGCCCAGTAAACTTGGAACGCTAACCAACAAGTATTGTTCAATCCTCTAGGACATTCAAGTTTGCCCTTCTTCCACTTCTGCTTCCACGCATTCATGTGTTTTGAATAGCAGATAGCGGCCTTGCGGTGGAAGAAGGCTTCAACGGTAGGGGTGTCGACACGGTCCCAATTATAATCTTGCTAATTTTTTTTAAAAAAATAGGTTAGTTATAAATAATTTTTCAAACATAAAAAAAAATCATAAAAAAATTTTATGTAACTTACAGCAAAAAAGCGAAGCCACATTTGTTTCTCATCGGAAGGCATATCCGAATACTTTTTGTACGGTGTCTTTAGCATCGTATGAAGCATCTTCAAAATAGATTTTGTAATATCATCTTCATGGCCAAACCAAGTTGCTTCATTTTCACGTTCAGGATCGAGCTTCGTCATACGATGACGCCCCGGTTGCTCAATAAACTCATTTATGTCCATCTGAATAGGAGGAACATGAGTCTGAGCGGGAGTAGAACTCGAACCGGGAGCAAAGGCCGGGGACTCGGGAATATGGGGAGATAACCGAGGGGATTGGTTATCGTATGAAACGAAATTTCCATATGTTGACCTAAATTTTTTTTAATAAATTTAGATTTATTAATAAAAATAATAAAATTTGCAAATCTTATATTAAATTTTTGGTTTTTTTATACTAAGTAAATGTTTAAATCTAGTATTAAATATAAGATTTTTATTAGATGTTATTTTTTAAAAACGAAATTAAATTTATATAATTACGTTTTATTACATATTATATTAAAAACGTTTTTATAATTTTTAAACATTTTCATCAATAAATATGTTTAATGAGAAAAAATTATCAAAAATATTTGTATATAATTTTTAAATATTTTGTATATATTAGATTTTAAAAGTTTATACATTTATATAATTATTTAATTGGTTATATAATTATAAAAATTTATATACAAACATTTATATTGTTTTGTAAATAGAAATATTTTTACATAAAATTAATATTTACAAAACAATAAATTATTATAACAACAACTAAAAATATTTTACAAAATCATCAAAACCACCAATCTAACAATTTTAACAAGCTAAAAAAATGTAGATCTAACAATTCTTAAAACCCAAACAAAAACACCAAACCTAAAACCAAAAAACGAAATCTAGATCTAACCTCTTAGATCTAACAATTGTAACAATCAAAAGCTATAAATCTTAAATCTAACAAACAAATATTCGATTATACAAAGAAATGGAAAGGAAATAACTTACATTATTGGGAAAATGAAGGAAGAGGAAGAGGAGATGGGCGGCGGGGAAGGATGCGGCGGAGATGGCCGGCGGGAAAGAAGGATTCGCCGGAAAAATCAGCGGACTCGGCGAGCAGAAGAGAGAATCATTTACCATCTGGACGGTACCTAACTGTTCATCTACATCCGTTCTAGGTTCCTCAAACCTATCTCCAATATAATGTTCACTAGTACTAGCATAATTTACCATTGAATCATTTTCTCCATGCGAATACCAAATCTTATAACCCGGTATAAATACTCGCCTAACTAGATGATTCTGAACATTAGATACCGAAATAAATCTATGATTTCCACATTTACTACAAGGACAATACATCTTACCAGATTGCAATGTTATGTACTGGTTTGATGCGAATTGTATGAATTGATGTAGACCTTCGGCAAACTCATTCGTAAGTACTCCCGTCACCGGATCGCTCAGACTTTTATCCATCCAAGATCGAAAATAATCAAAACGATTAGAGGAAGACATTTTATAAAGTTTATTTACCTTTGTTATGAATGAGGGGAGAGGAGAAGGTTGATTTAAATAGAGAAAATTAAGCAGATTTCTGACGGAATACCGACGGATTTCCGACGGAATACCGACGGGATTCCGACGGAATCTCAAAATTACAACGGCTAGTTCAACGGCTATACAACGGCTATATTCGAAACGGCTATTTTTCTGACGGATTTCCGACGGGTTCCTTATTCTGTCGGAAACCCGTCGGAAATCCGTCGAAAATGATGAGAAATTTTTGACGGGTCTTTCTCCGTCGGAAATTACCGACGGAATTCCGACGGACTTTGTGTCCGTTTGATTTTTCCAACGGTTTTTCGACGGTTTTGAATTTCCGTCACAATTCCGTCATAAAATTTCCGACGGAATTTGTCCGTCAGAAAATCCGTCAGAAATCGACATGTTTTCTTGTAGTGACAGGTACACCAACACTAATCTATGGTTATATTAAGCCAAATATGATGGCAGGATATTTAGTTTACACACAGAAAACAAAAAGAAGAAGTTTAATCTATTTAGGCTTTTAAAAAATTAAGCAATAATTCATCACTTTGGCTCTTATTTGGACTTCAATGTTATGACACAAATCCATCTAACTCTCAAAAAAAGAAGATGCATTCTTTGTAAAAACAATTTTTTGAGTTGAATAAATTTTACATTCTCTTCAAAAAAAAAAAAAATTTGTTAGGAGTTACTTCGGTGGTAGACGTTGAAGGAGAAGGTCAGCTAGTGGTGAGGGGAGAATTTAGTACGTTTGAATTGACAAAGGAACTAAAGAAGATAGATGAATCTAATTAACATTGGACCAGATGTAGTAATGACATGAATCAAAAGAAGATCTGGCAGGAGCAGGTGAGGAAACAAGGTTTAGCAAAGAACTCGGGTGCTTGTATCATCTTGTGAACACACATCATACTTTTTTTCTCTAGTTTATTCAATTTTTATTTTGAGGTGGTGATCGGTTCGAGCTCCATGGACTACCATGTTCTTGGACAATAATTTCACCTCATCTTCTAAAATGAAGTTTGTCTCCTCATTTTGTTGTGGTATTGTTTTTGTTAATTAACTTTAAGATTTGTGTTAAACCATCTGATATGCAGAAGGAGGAACGACACAAGGTTCAACGGCGACAGGCAACACAGGAAGTTGGTGGAACACCTTGCGAACCACACTATTAACCGGAGATGCATCCACACAAACACAGCGAACCGGACAAACAAGTGAATCCACGCAGCCACTACGAACCGGACAAACAAGTGCATCCATGAAAGAGAACCGTAAGGAAGAAAAACGAAAAAAAGAATCAGCTGCAAAGAAAGGGAAGAACGGCAATTAAACGATATATAACAAGTCTAAAGAAGCTGAACATTTCATTATAAAACGTTTTTGAGTCCATGGACTACCGTCTTCTGGACTAGAAAATTCATCTCATCTTCTAAAATGAAGTTTGTGATTTGAGCTCCATGGACTAGAATTTTCAGGTCTTTATGTTGTAAAGAATGGGTTGTTTCCTTTTTTGTCTTTTTTAGTAATTTTGTGGTGTTTTAAGATTTGATCATCCAAATTGTGTTAGTTGAGTGATATCGTTTTGTTGATTGAGATTTAATTAAAGGTTGATTAGTATTGAAAATCGTTATAAACAAAAGCTCCCCAAGCTCATGACATTCATAACATGCACATGAGTCCTTGAAGATGAATCCCCGACAAAGGTCAAAGCTCCCCAATCCCGTGAGAATTTCAGAAATATTATTTTTATACCACTTTTCAAATATATAATTATTTGTTGTTTATTTTCAAAAATACCAGTTTTATACACGTTTTATAAAGGTTTATAAAAATAGGCGGTGTTTTTGAAAATAGCAACATGCAGTGATATTTTTGAAAAAATAATATCATAATAAAAGTGGTATTTCTCAAAAAAATTCACTTTCAAATTGTCTTCGAGACAACTTCTTATTTTGTTTTCAGTTTAAGTATATTTCCAAAAATATTTGTAATTCTCCATTGTAGAAATCAACTTTTACTGAACTTATCAATTTGTTTTTTATTTTTTTTAGAATAATTTTCAGTTAGTTTTTTTAATGAACGTTTTGATGTTTCAGTATACTGTATCATATTCATTAGAATCACCAAGATATATAATTTTGTTGTGAAAGTATAAGTTATTAAATTTAATATATCTTAGGTTTCTGTTCGCGAATTCTGCAACTAGAAGTTTTCATCTCTAAGGTTCAAAATTCTGTTATGAGTGTATTGGGTAGTAGGTTTTTGATATATCCAAAGTTTATGTTACATGAAGTCTTTGGTCGAGGACCTATGATCATCTGACACAGTAGGAGGAACAACACAAGGTTCACACACAAAAAAAAAATTTGAGGGATACGAGAAAAAAAAAAATTGAAAATTAATCTTAAAAAAAAAAAAGAAATTATCGAAATATCCTTACTAATGATTGATAAGACTAATATATACCTAAAATAAGTTTTCAACATAATAAACTATTTGAAATTTTATAATTCATTTAGATATATTTGGTATCGCTTATTTATTCACCATTTATTCTAAATGAATCTTCACCCTACTTTCAGTTTGTGCTCTCTATAAATTTCAAATTATACACACAAATTTGTAGAAACCGATTGTAGAGTTCTAAGATTTAACAAGAATACCTCTCTTATTAATTTTAAGGAAAATCACTCAAAACCTTAACCCAAAAATTCATAAGTTGTGCTACAAGTTAGCACTTCCTTATATAGGGAAATATAATTCCAAAACCCTATTTAGATAACTCTTAAAAGAAAAGGAAATCTCTTATAACAAATATGTATATTTAAATTCTCCTAAATATACTTGGCTTGATCATCAAGTTATTTCAAGCTTACAACAACATTCTCCTCTTAAGCTTAAAATCATCTTCATTCATATCTTGAACTCCAATGAAACTTCTCATCTCCTTGAACTTGACTCTTCCAACGGCCTTAGTCAAAATGTCTGTCTTTTGCTCATTACCTCGAACATGCTCAACGTTTATTTGTTCGTTCTCGACACATTCTCGGATAAAATGGTACCTAGTGTGTATGTGTTTACTCCGACCATGAAACACAGGATTCTTGGTGAGAGCAATTGCTGATTTGTTGTCGATCTGAATTGTCACCTTCTCACTTTCCTTTCCGGTTACATCGGCAAGAAGCTCCTGAAGCCAGATTGCTTGCTTGGTAGCTTCTGTAGCAGCCATAAACTCAGCTTCACACGACGACAAAGCCACAATCTCTTGTTTTGTCGAACACCAAGTGATTGGAGATTCACCGAGGTAAAATATATGTCCCGTTGTGCTTTTTCCATCATCGACATCAACATTGTAAGAGCTATCACTGTACCCCAAGAGACGTACCTTGCTCGTGCGCTTGAAGAAGAGACCAAGGGAGCATGTACCACGCAGATACCTAAGAACTTGCTTCAAACCTGCTCCATGAGATTCCTTCGGTTCTTGCATGTACTTGCTTAAAACTCCAACGCTATAGGATAAGTCTGGACGAGTGTGTAGTAAGTACCGAAGACATCCTATGCTTCTCCGATATTCTCCTTCTTCGATGCCTTTTTCTCCTTGTGCCTTGGACATCTTCAGATTTATATCCATCGGTATATGAGTAGGATTACACCCTTCCATTTTAATCTCTTCCAATATCTTTTGAGCATATCTCTCTTGCTTTAGAACGACACCTCCCTCAAATTGTCTCACTTCAATCCCAAGATAATACGTAAGCAATCCGAGATCACTCATCTCAAATTTGGCCGCCATCTCCTTCTTGAATTCAAGTATCGATGCCAAAGATGAACCGGTAACAAGCAAATCATCTACATACACAGCGACGATAAGGAGCTCTTCTCTTTCCCTATTCCGATACAATGAGGGTTCCTTAGAACATTTTTGAAACTTCATCTCTTTAAGAGTCATATTCAGCTTGGCGTTCCACGCTCTAGGTGCTTGTTTTAGGCCATAGAGAGCTTTGTTTAGCTTATAAACTTTGCGTTCGCTACCCTTGATCACAAACCCTTCAGGTTGAGAAACATGCACTTCCTCCTTCAGCTCCCCATGTAGAAACGCCGTCTTAACATCCAGATGATGTATTTCCCAACCATATGAAGCCGAATGACTGATGATGAACCTAATTGTTTCTATACGAGCTACAGGTGCAAAGACTTCATCATAGTCGATGCCGTGCTTCTGAACATATCCTTTCTCAACCAATCGCGCTTTGTGTTTGTTAATGCTCCCATCTGAATTCCGTTTGATCTTGAATACCCACTTTAAGCCAATTGGCTTAACTCCGATTGGTAGATCAACTAGATTCCAGGTTTTGTTCCTCTCTATTGACAAAATTTCGTCTTCACATGCTTTCACCCAAACTTCTGATTCTTTGGCTTCATTAAAATCCCAGGGCTCTTCATCCATAGGCAGCAGGAGACGATCCAAGTCTTCATCACGCGTGACATAGTTAGCTAAATGTTTCGGCTCAGACCTAAATCTCGTGGATCTCCTCAACATGGGTTGTTGAATCTCGTCACCATCATCGTTATCAGCTTATTCATCCTCGACTATCTCGTTCTCTTCTTCTTCCCCATGATGATCGTTACTTATCTCATTCTCGTCAGAAGCCCGAGTAACGTTATTACCGTCTTCATCTACATCTGCTTGGTCGATCACACTGACCCCTCTATTCCCAAACTCTCCCAAATCAATAGAAAATATCGCAGAGCCTCCGAGGTTTCCTGGTTCGATTTTCTTCCAGTCACATCCTTTGCTCTTGTCAAACTTTACGTCTCGACTTACTATGATCCTTTTACTTGAGGGATCAAGTAATCGATATGCCTTCGATCCAGGCTTAGTTCCTAAGTGTACAAGGACTCTCGATCTGTCATCCAACTTCTTTCTTCCCACATCTTCTGTTCTTGCAAATCCGAGACATCCAAATACTCTTAGATGATTAAGGTTTGGTTTCATCCCTTTCAGCGCCTCGTATGGAGTTTTATCAAGTAGAGACCTCGACGTAATTCTGTTGATCAAGTATGTGGAGTGCCTTATAGCTTCACCCCACAGATAATTTGGCAGCTCCATGTGCTTTAAGATGCTTCTCGACATTCCCAAGAGCATTCTGTTTCGTCTCTCAACAACTCCGTTTTGTTGAGGAGAGTAAGGGGCAGTTAAATGTCTCATGATCCCATATTTTTCGCAGTAGGATTGAAAGTCATGAGATGTAAACTCCCCACCTCTATCTGTTTTGAACGTCTTGATCACAGCCTTTGATTCCTGTTTAGCAAGTATCTTAAATTTCTTGAACTTTTCAAGTGCTTCACCCTTTTCTTTCAACAGAATTGTCCACATGTAGCGCGAGAAGTCATCTATGATCACAAACACATATCTCTTTTGGGCCGGCGTGCAGGGTGTGATGGGTCCACAAAGATCCCCATGAATGAGCTCGAGAGCTTGTGTAGCTCTGTATGTGGTTGCTTGTGGAAACGGTTGTCTTGTCTGTTTACCGCGCAAACATGACATACACGTTTGTCTCTCGATCTTGATGTTTGGTATGCCAGCTACTAAATCTTTGCTTAATCATCCGCTTCATCGTATCTGTGTTGACGTGGCCTAGCCGTGCGTGCCATGTAATTGACTCACTTGAAGCCAACTGAAGGCACTTGATGCTTTCAACTTCCAACAGAACTTTGTATAGCCGGTTTCTGGACCTTGTTGTTCTAACAAGTAACTTCCCAAAACGATCATAGATCATTAACTTTTCCTCCAACATTCGTATCTCACACTCTGCCTCAGTAGCCGGACCTAGACTCACGATGTTACTCCTCAAGTCTGGTATGTAGTAGACGTTATGTAGGTCTTTCTTCTCACCATTCCCAAATACAAACCTTATTGAACCTTTCCCTTTTATGTCTATACGGGAATCGTCTCCAAACCTAACCTTTCCCGTAATACTCTCATCAAAATCATAGAAAAAACTTCTATCTCCACTCATGTGGTTACTCGCCCTGTTGTCAAGATACCATGTGTTATTAGTATCTAGCCTCGTCTCAAAGCTGCTCGGTTTTACCTTGTCTTCTTGGAGATATACGACTTTGTTCATCATTAGTTCATCAGCCGATTGAGTATCTTCATCCTTTTTCTCCATTGCTTCTTGAAGTTTGAGTAATCTATCGGGGCAATCCGAAGCATAATGGCCTTGTTTATCACATCTGAAACATGTGATATGAGAAAGGTCATATTCTTTGTCTTTGTCTTTCCCTTGATTCCTGTATCTACCTCGTCCTCTACCTCTCAAAGAGCGACCTCCTCGTCCTCTTCCTCTGTAGCCTCCGTAATTATTTTGAGAAGAATCAGCATTATCATACATGAGTTTGCCTTGATCCTCAGTTTGCTCCTCCTCCTCTTCACTGATTCTTTCTTCGTATGCCTTTAGGCGACCTACGATGTCTTCGAAGCTGGTTTCGTTGAGGTCCAGTACTTGCTCGAGAGAAGCTACTATGTGAATGTATTTCTTTCGAGGAAGACTTGACATGAACTTCTTGACAATCATAGGTTCTTCTAGTTCTTTGCCTAAGGCAGCCGATTTTGACGAAATTGCTTAAAGTTTTCCAACAAAATCGTCAATCTTCTCGGCCTCCTTCATCTTCAAGCGGTCGAACTCGGCCATTAGGGTTTGCAATCTTGCCTCCTTAACCTTGTCCGCTCCTATATGCCTCGTTCTTATAGCTTCCCATACTTCCTTGGCGGTCTCCAGATCCCCAACTTGAAGAATAAGAGATTCGGGAATGGATTGGAATAGCAAAGCTATCGCCATATCATTCTTTGTCTTATCAATGTTTCCCTTCTCAACTACCTCCCATGTTTTATGAACTTTGAGTAATACCTTCATTCTTATGGACCATACTGTGTAATTACTCGAGTTCAACATAGGGCACTTGATGGAGGAAGATCCTCCTCCCTCCTTCATCTTTGACGTAGGTTTGTCATCTTCTCCTATCGTCGGAATTTTGTCGTCTCCTTCTGCCATTGAAGCTCTGATACCACGTGTAGAAACCGATTGTAGAGTTCTAGGGTTTAACAAGAATACCTCTCTTATTAATTTTAAGGAAAATCACTCAAAACCTTAACCCAAAAACTCATAAGTTGTGCTACAAGTTAGCACATCCTTATATAGGGAAACATAACTCCAAAACCCTATTTAGATAATTCCTAAAAAAAAAGAAATCTCTCATAACAAATATGTATATTTAGATTCTCCTAAATATATTTGGCTTGATCATCAAGTTATTTCAAGCTTACAACAACAAAATTTGCAACAAAGATGAACTCTTGAACTCTTGAAGGGAACATGAGACCTTGATAAAAACATGTTACCAACCATAATTTACTAAAATAGAGAATCAATTAAGCAAATCAGCTTCACGAAGACTAAATGTGTTAATATGTGATCATGGAGATTTGATTCATACTTTGTAAAGTTTTTTTTTATCATCAAATTTACCGTTGTATTTCTTTCTAATATAAAATACTACTAACTCTGTAATTGGTAGTAAATGTTATAAAAAAAAAAAAAACTCTGTAATTGGATACCAAGCCAAAAAATAAGATATATTTTTTTGTCAATAGAATATCCATATCCAATGGAGATTATATACTCCTTCTGTTTCACTATAAGTGATGTTTAAGAATTTTATACACATATTAAGAAAAACATAAAATCAATAATTTTTTTTTGTTTTTTTCTATAAAAACCCATCTTTTAATGTCTAAGTAAAAACAATTTAACCAATGATAAAAAGACTACAAAATACCATTGGTAAAAAAAATTAAAACAATTTAACTTTGCATTGAAACTATAAAACATCAATTAAAATAATACAAATTTTTTTTATTTAAACATCATTTAAAGTGAAACAGAGAAGAGTAAAAATTTGGACATCGAAAAATATAAATCTTGGGGCAAACTTGTATCACTGCTAACTTGTCAATATGTCCATATTGGTTTATTCAACTTTAATCTCGCTTTCTTGGTCCAATTTTTCATTGGACTTGAATCTCCACCAAAATAAATACATGAGGTTAGTTAACTAAAGAACAAGGTTAGAAGAGTTTTTTTGTCTAATTTTCTTAATATGTGTGAAAAAATTCAAAACATTATCATTTAAAACTAGACTCGTATTTTTTTTCTTTCTCTACGTTCAAAGAAAGCAACGGTTGTCTTTTCGGCATGACTTTGTCCAATTATCTCTCCGTTTTTTGTTTCAACAAAAAAATGCTTGCATGCAATGCAAGTCGCAACTGCTTATATAAAGGGGACAATTCCAAAGCTCATTAGACATTAGCAATCCAGATTCCAAGACATACCTATTCTCTAATCATTAATTGAAAAAAAAATGCAGGTTCGATTCTTTATCTTTTACTAATATTAACCTCAACTGCTTGTCAAATATGTATAGATTCTTCCGAAATTTTCTTTGCTTCTATGTATAAATTAACAATAGATCAAACGTCATTATTATACTATCCTAATAAATTGTTGGTTGTGCTTTCTATTTTATTTTTTTATGACAGAAAGCTGTGCTTAAATTGGATGTTCATTGTGAAAAAATCAAACAAAAAGCTATGGCGACTCTGTTGTCTCTCAGGTACACGAACACTCTCAACAATGGATCATTTATAGTTTATTATACTTTAAGTCTCATAATTATCTTAAATAGTTGAGTAAGTCATCATTATTTTTTTATTTGTAATTAAGGAGTTGAATCGGTGGACGTAAAGGAAGGTAAACTAACGGTGGCCGGAGAGATTGATGTCTTTATGATTGTGAAGAAATTGAAAAAGATCTGTTATACCGAGATTATCACGGTTGGACCGGCTAAAGAACCGGAGAAGAAGCCTCAGCCAAAAACGGAATCAAAACCAGAACCGATAACACAAGTGATTTGGCAATATATACCCCCATGTCCTCCACCTTACTACTATCATTGCGATGATAATCCCAATGTTTGCGTCATCTTGTGAAAAAAACAAAAATTGCACCAGATTATATCCATCTCTACTATAGCAGCCATCAGCTTTCGTAATATAGTCATTTGCTTTGATAAGTTGTTGTTGTAATACATCAAACACCCACTACTAAATTAAGGATAAAAGATAAAACAAGGGTCGGCCGTGTACCAAACCAAATGAGACATTATACAAAAAAATTTCTTATGTATATATAATAAGTCTGATAATTTTGGCTGGCCCATAAAAGTTTTTGATTGTCCATTATTGATGTTTTTTGGTTTTTTCTATGTGATAAACAAAAAATCATACAAATTAGTCCAATTCATTAAATATACAAAAAAAAAAGAAAAATTTAGTCACGTTTCAGGCCGGCTTCTATTTTTTAATTGTTTTGAGTCTTTCAGACCTCTAAAATCTCAGGCCAGCCCTAGGTAAAACTATTCATACAGAGAAAAATAAGAAATGAGAAACACAATGAGTCAAATAGAGATGAGTCGATGAATAAACTCAAACACTAGTACTTATTATTACTTATAGATATTGGGCCATATGATTTAGAGACCTAAATGACTTAGGTTTTAATAACTGGATTTCACAAATGGGTTTGGGCTTCTAGATAAGTCTCTCAGTAAATAAAAAAAATAAAAACAAAACCAACGTAACATAATTTTTCTTTCTTTTCACCTGATAACATAATTAACAATCAATAATAAATTAATCATAACTCTTTAAAACAAATTACAAATTAAAACAATCCTTCTTTCTTTTTTTACTGCATCAAAGTAATCCTATTAATATCTAATATTCCACTTTTTCTCTTTTTTTTTTTGGTTTTCATGTTAATATTATTAACTTCGAAAAAGAATTACAAACTACAGCTACTCCTCTTACTACTACCTCTAAATATCCGCTTCCTGGAGAAAATATATCTCATGTGATAAAAAATAAAATAAGAAAAGACAATCTTAAGAAGTTGTGATACAACCAAAATAGTATTCAAATATTCTGCTGCCAAGTTGAGCTATATTTTGTGTTCAAGTTGATAAACTTTTTTTTTTTTTTTGGCTCAACATCAATTTTCATTAACCCATAATATGGAACCAGATCCGTGCTTGATGGTTTAGAAAAAATGCATTTACCTTATGACACCAAAATTTTTAAACATGGCCATTGGCCACATACTTTTATAATTTAGGTTTATGTATTTTGTTAAATACAATGTATTTAGAATTTTGAAATGTTAAATTTTTTGGTAGACACTAGTCGAAAAGTTGAGGTGGGTCCGCGTAGCAAAAAAATGAGAATTATTCGGGATCAATTTTGTAGATTTTTAATCATATATGCGTTTATATATGAATAAGTGTTACATAAAACAATTAAAGAAAGTTTGTTAGGAATTTATTTTTGATATTTTTTCAACTTTTAGATACATATATTTGAAAATTATTCTCGCGAATGTAAAGAATAAATTGTTGTAGTCCAGCCGTAAGTTGAGTTATATCCACTTGAACACAAGATATAGCTAAACTTGGCACCAGAACCATCTCAAAATATTGATAGTCACTATTGAAATTTTTATTAAATGTATATATAATATGGTAAAATAGTTTTTAAAAACAATATGAGTCCCAATTTATATAATCGTTATGAATCGGAATCCTATTTGACTGCTTACTCGAACGTGCTAAAAAACGGTCCTGCTTAGCACTACAGTATAACTTAAGTACATTGCATGTAATTTATAAATTAAAAAAAAAATCTTTAACTACTCTATCAGTCACTCCATTCCCTTCCTTTGGATAGAACACCAACTTGAAACTATCAAAGCCTACTTCTTACCCTTTCATCATTGAGATGAGCTGCTTGAAATTGGATTCAGAGATGAAAATCCGGTAAACAAACCTAGAGATAGTGAATATGGCCCATCTCATCTCATTGCTTTAACTTCTGTCTCAATCACCGTTCTTACACTTAGCCTTTGTAGAGATTTTTCTCCCATCCACAATGCTTTGCCCTCGTGATTTCTTAGGACCCAGCGCGCCAAGATCACATTGGTTTTCATCCTTTAGCCAGACTCCATCAATATTTCACTTTAGTTCCAAAACTTTTGGGTCGTTACATCATTTCCACTTTTACGTCCCAATACAAGTTCATATAGATTTTAATGTTATTTTAGCAGGTGTTCTTTAAATTAATTAAAGACTCAAGATTTTTATCACATTTGACGTCCTAATACGGTTTTATTATTTTGATCCCATTTTCCTCACGGTCAACATGCAGCACATGTACCACTTGTCGTCTTGTACGCTTTGGGATGTCAAAAAATCTCAACCAAGTGAGAAAAAATCTTCTTTAATCCTAAAGGGGTCTTACGCGTTACTGGCAGACTTTTTCAATATTTATAATTTTATCAAATTGATCAGCAATAAAATTATTGTGTTGATGAGGAGACTAAAAATTCAAAATCAACCAAAACCAAATCGAGATCGACCGAAATTATAAAGTGAGATCAAAATTCTATGATAAAGATATCATAGAATATCATTCAGGAAATTTAGTTTTATTTCTAAAAAATATTTACATTTATATATAATATATATATATATATATATATATATATATATATATATATAACTTAACAATATGGTTTAATTCTATCTCAAGTCAATGTATTTTGTAACTTTTTTCACATGAAAGACAATATTCTGTTCTTACGTACTCTCCCGATTCTTAAAACACTTACACATTTGATGGAACCTATAGAATCTCGCTGAATTTTCTATATTTTTTTAACAAAAATTTCAGAGACCGGTTCCTTGCTCTTACAGCTTCCCTAAAACTTTTACTCATCCAGAGATTTGATCCATCTCTGATTTCTCTCTAAGCTCATCAACTTTCAGTTTTACCAAAACTAAGGCCGTAAGATCCTTTATGTATTTTAACAAAAATAAATAAATCTTTCATACAGTATATGAGTTGGCCGAATTGCTCACCAACCCAACATTTAGTCTAACATATAACAACGTACCTTTGCTATCTACGAATTTCTTATATTTATTCCGATTGTGGATCTTTACATAGGGTCTCCAACAAACATTCTATTTATAAAGGATCTTTTAGGTGTATATACATATTGAGAAAGAAAATAAAGAATATATCCATAACGATTCAAAAATTAATTGCATAACCATAGCACTATTTTGTTGGACGGAAATGCTTATACTTCAGATATTCTTTTATTCAATCTGTTCTATACCGTTTAAACATAATAGTATAACATGTGAAAAAACATATATATATATTTGATGTCAAGTTTGAAATCGATCAAACTATATACTATATGAACATAGAAAATAATATAAACTTGTTACATTCTTTTATTCAGTTTGTCTATACTATCTAAATATAATAGTATAACATACGAAAAACATATATATCAAATTTGGGATCGAAAGAGGGATTAAGGCAGGCGGAGAAGGCGACGGAAGGAAGAGAAAAAGATATATGGGAGATAAGCTTGAGAGAGCTAGAGTTGCCGACCTAGATGACGAAACCAGAGGTGAAGAAACGAGAGGTTACAAAACAAATAGATCAACTATACTATACAGATATGAAAAACAGTATAAACTTGTTACCATTTGAAAATATAAAGAATGATAGAATCGGTATTATATATATTATACAAAGAATATCATAACACCACTTTTGTTATGGTCATTCTATTAAATAAAACATATGTGATATGGCTATGCAGCCGAATTTCCCATTTATAAGTGGTCGCGTTTCTAACAAAATAAAAAGAAAAATAAAAGAAAATTAGATCTTTAATCATTTAAAAAAAATATCAAACTTTTTAATTATCTTTATTAGATTAACATAAAACAAGAATCCAAATAGTAGGTTCCGGGTGTATGTTTTCATATGATTAAAAAGGAAATCTAAGGACAAACAACTTTTAAAATCCAACATCTTTAAAATTTGTAAAAAGAGAATCGTTAAGGAATTCAATCTCAGTTTTGATATCGATTTCAGTTTTCGTTGTGATGTGATAAAACTTTTCCAAGAAACAGAATTCAATCTCATATTTTTTTTTCTCTTGAAATATTTATATATATTCACTTCAAAAAAAAAAATTTTTATTTAATTTACTGATGGTTTATTAATCGTTATATATATATATATAAACTAATCAATTATACTTATGTTTACAAAATTTAAAATATGCATAAGATTAGCCGTACTGATGATCTTCGGGTTTCAAATGACAGAAATCTGTGTTGCAGTTGAGTGTTCAAGAGGAAAGAATCAGGAAGAAAGTGTTGGTGACCGTTTCTCGGTCTCCAGGTATATTTATAAATTTCAATTTTTTACAATATGATGATAATTACTTCCAATAAGTTGAGAAAACAAACATTTTTTCATGATTTTTTTTGAATTTTTATAGGGGTTACTTCGATAGAAATGGATGACAAAGCCGGGAAAATGACAGTAGTTGGAGAAGTTGATGTAGCGATAATCGTGAGGAAGCTAAGGAAGATATGTAAAGCAGACATCGTTTCCGTAGAAGTTGTTAAACCACCTGAGAAAAAGCCTGAACCGGAGAAACCGGTAGAAGTTGTCTATCCGGTTCCGTGGTACCAACCGTACCAATACCATTGGTCCTATGCAGATTCTCACTGTCACTGGGTCTGATTAGTTAAAACGGTAGCTTTAAATTTTTTGCTGTATATTTTTTTGTTGTAGCTCTATGAGTATAGCTGTTACTTTTTAAAAATAAATGTTTGCTGTAGGTTAATATCTTAAAAACTATATTAAAAAATAGACTAAAAGTACCAAATATGTATATAAAATAATAATTTTATTTTATATTAATATTATTTATAATTGTATTTATATAAGATATATATGCAATTATTATAGAAATTAATTTTTAAATTTATATATAATATGTACAAGAACATGTGTAAATTTATGGACTATATACGTTAGTTTATACATACATATATTTACATAACATATATATATATGTATATAATAGTTGTATATAAAATATATGAATTAAAGAGTACGATAAGACACAGGGCTTTCCAAAGATAGGTAGATGAACACGTAGTTTCTCATGGTTAGCCGTGAAATCGACACACAAAACTCTTCTAACACCAAAATTTTTTTTTTTTTTTTTTCTCTCTTTTTCTCTTTCTTTCTTTGGTTTTTCTCTTCTTCTTTTCTCGTGCACTTCTATTTTTCTCTTTTCCCTTTTGACTTCTCGACAAAACCCCACAAAATAGATTTAGGGGGGTGTATTCAACTTAACATTTGAAGTGATTTGCAATGATTTAATTTTAATGATTTTAATGAATTTTTATATGATTTGGTTGAATTATGCAATTTGTTATAATTTGTTATATCAAATCCCACCTAAAAGCATGATATTTGAAATTTTATATTTTTAACTAGGAAACTCCATCAAAACATTCTAAAATCATTCCAAATCTCTTAAAATATACTACTTAAAATATTTTCAATAACAGTGGATTTGATTTGCTTTTTATAAATTCTTGATTGAATAACATAGGATTTAGTAAGACATTTAGAAATCATTAGTTCAATAACATAGGATTTTAAAAGAACCAGCAAATCTTCTAAAACTTCTAATCCAATACATCCCCTTAAAGTCTTTCTTAATTGAACTTAAATAACTAATTGAGCTTAAATTATATCCTCATAAATCAAAACTTTTAAAACAGACCCATCACACAGAATTGGGGTATTACAACTGGTATTACAACTATTGTATGTATAAAATATTTTGTAAATACTAAATAAAGTAAACAAATTAATGATTGGAAATAGAGCAAATTTCATTAATGAGTTAATGAGTAGTAATATACATTTTGCATTCTTTAAGCAATAGCCTAAAATTCCATGAACCTGATACAATAATCAGCCTCTTCTCCTCTCTTCTTAATATCATCGTCATCATCTTCCTCGCTCACCGTTTTGACAATCCCGATTATATATTTTATCCTGCTACATCTATTTATAGTTTCTCCCTCGAGATCTTCTGGTTTAGTCAACGGAGTCAAGGCATCTTGAAGAGATTCTACTAAGAGGTGGGCGTTTGGATTATCGAAACGGTTTAGATCGGGTATTTTGAATATCGATCGAGTATTTTGGGTATCGATCGAATATTATTAAATTTTGGATCAGATTTGGTTCGATTCTCTCTAGGCTCAGATTGGTTCGGATTTAATTTTTTGAATCTTGTTTTTTTCTCGAGTTCGGTTCAGGTTCGAATACTTTTATCCGAAAATAACCAAAAATAACTAAAAATATTTGAAAGCAACCAAAAATCTAAACATGAAAATTTAAAAGTAACCAAAATAAGATCGATTTTAAAGCTAACTAGATATTCAAAATTCAAAACCAAAATAAACATTCAAGTTCTAACTTCAAATTGTCACTAAAGGACAGAAGTACATATAACATAAAACAAACAAAAAATATTCCATTACATAAAATCGGATAATTCGAATTCGGATACCAAATCGGATATTACCTGGTACCCGAACATTGAAGATTACTTCCAATCAGATATTTTGATGGATCCGAACCAGGCTTGCATAGATACCGGATCAAATTTAGGATTCGTGTGTTTTTAATGGATACTAATTGGTTCAGATCGTATTCGGGTCAAATATAGGATCCGTGTTCTGTTTCTTGGTCAATTTGTGATGATACCCTTAATAATCCTTTTTTTGTTTGATCATATAAAAGTTAATCTCAAGTAGCATATACCGTAATATCTATCACACGTAACTAAATGTTAAAAGAAAAATGTACTTTTTAATAGTATAGATATTAGAAAAAGAGCCACCTTTACTTAAATTTATTTCAATTGTAGGTCTTAAATCATTCTATTTATAAATGGTTGTATTTCTAACGCACAAAAAAAATCTATAATCATTTGAGAAAAAACAGACTTTTAATATAAAAAGTTATTAAAGTAAACATAAAACAAGAATCTAAAAATAGTATGTTCCGGATGTGTGGTTTTTATGATTAAAAGGCAATCTAAGCACAAACAACTTAAAATCCAACATTTTAAAAATTTGTAAAAAGAAAACCGTTGTGACTTCAATCTCAGTTTTGATTTCGATTTCAGCTTTCGTTTTGATGTTGATACAACTTATCCAAGAAAGAGAATTCAATCTAGAGAACTTGCTTGAAAAGTTCTTATTACGTGACAGAATAGGTCAATAGGGTCAACAAATAATGTTGTCCGGGTCGTACACGCGGCCTTATGAGTAGTGACACTTCTTCCGGTTGCTTTCGTCGTTGCCTCGTTACGTATCCAAATTCATGAATTAATAAATTAATAGATATTGACCCCTTTACTCTTTATGTGGTCGTCGTTCGTTAACCTTTTGTTGTTTAAAAAAGGGAAAAAACACAAAAAAAACTTTTGTGGGTCATATATTAAATTCCTCGTAAATTCCTGTGAAATTTCTATATAATAGATATCTCAAGACTTGCAATTGTCATCAAGAAGCTTCGACATCTCAAAACTATCTCTACTCTCTCCTCTCATTCTCTCTCTCTTTAAAAATATATCGGAAATTTCTGAAGCATTTTCTAACAGTCTTCTTGAGCCATGACTGCGCAGGTACCTTTCATATTTTCTCTCTTGAAATATTTATATTTAATTTTACTGATGGTTTATTAATCGTTATATATATAGAAACCAATCAATCAATCAATCGTTAAATTTTAAAATATGCAATTAGTCGTGCTGATGATCTTCGGGTTTCAAATGACAGAAATCTGTGTTGCAATTGAGTGTTCACGAGGAAAGAATCAGGAAGAAAGTGTTGGTGACCGTTTCTCGGTCTCCAGGTATATTTATAAATTTCAATTTCTTACAGTTTGATGATAATTACTTCCAATAAGTTGAGAAAATAAACATTTTTTCATGATTTTTTTTAATTTTAGGGGTTACTTCGATAGCAATGGATGACAAAGCCGGGAAAATGACTGTAGTTGGAGAAGTTGATGTAGCGAGAATCGTGAGGAAGCTAAGGAAGATATGTACCGCAGACATCGTTTCGGTAGAAGTTGTTAAACCAGCTGAGAAAAAGCCTGAACCGGCGAAACCTAAACCGGCGCCCGAAGTTGTTGCCTTACCGGTTCAGTGGCACCCGTACCAGTACCAGTCTCCCTATGCAGATACTTACTATCAACCATCATACACGATGTCTAAAGTTGTGGTGGAGGAACCAAGAAATACTTGTGTGATTATGTGATTTTTCTAGATTTTATTTCAAATAATGTTAGTTATGTATCACTTAATTTTGATGGAAGAGTGTGTATTCTTTTGGGTTACTTGCTGTAATATACATTTGTAACATTTCTCGTATGAGCTTATTTTGAAAAACAAAATTTAGCGTCTGTCTATGTAAAATCCGGTTTTTCAACTTTGATACAGAATCGATCTGAACCCGATATGAACTGAATCGAATACGATTCGAAAATAAAAAATACCCGAATGAGATTTATAGTATAAAATCGAAATAATCAAAACCCGAATATACCCTATCTGAATCCGAACGGGAACCGAATACCCAAACCTAGATAAAACTAATTAAGCTTTATACGCTTTGTTAACTTTTTACTCTTAATCATCTAGTAATAATTAATAATTGATTACTCTTTTTTCCTCCCGGTTTCATTCACGTAGACTTTTCTAAATATGTATATATTTTTGTTTTCCAAAAGGTTTAAAAATGTTTTCTTTACTTTTGTCTTTAGATACCGAAATCGATATGTTGCGAGGGATCGATTGGTTGAATCGACTTATAATTTGGACACAAATTCGATAGATATATATATATATATATACACACATAATTATGTCGCTTTATATTCTTTGAACATCGTCCACGTAATAGTGATACATTCAATTGTATAAAAACAAAAATAATTTTAACAAAAAGTAAGAAAATAATCTCATTCAGTTAGCGAATGAGATTAAGAAAGAGTCAAGATCAAAAGTCTTCTTTAACAAAAAGTAAGTAAAAAGACAAATCCAAAAGTCTGCATTGACTTGGGGGGGGTTCCACATGTCGAATGAGTCTTACGCGGATACTTCGTTTCTTGACCCGGTGATGGCAGAAAATCCAAGTCTTTTTTTCTTGTTTATCACTTCATCTAATGAATTATATAATATTAGAACCGGAGAGTTAACTTTACATCAAGACCGGTTTACAAAAATTGCCTCACCACAAAGGCCACCAATAAAAAACTTAAGCTAAAATAACACATGAATTACAAAGAGGATGTGACTCTCTCATTGTCAAACAAACCATGAAGCCGAAAAAGATGGTTTTATAGCCACATATGACTAATGACGGTCTTGGGCCATAACACTTTAAAAGCAGCCTCTCTATTCGATTCTACTGATTCTACTTTCAACTTTCAATCCTTCATCGACCTCAAAATATGTAAAAGCTCATACGATTGATACCTAAAAGGCGGTCACTCTTTTGGTCTAATAACTACATCTAAAAGGTTCGAAGCTTGAGAGGCAAAAACTATCCCATTCAGTTTATGGCTTAACCATGCTTTCCATAGCCCAAACTAAAATTTTAACCCAAGAAACACCTAACAACATTTTCCTCTAAGACCATGACGTACCTATGTTGCACTTGAACTATTCCTTTGGAGAAGCTTCCCACGAAGTTAAGCCCTCCATTCTTTTTTGTCTAAGATTTGAGGCTGAGAGACTTTCAACACTCTGAGCTAGGAATCAATGAGAAGGATCCTTCCTGATCTTCTGAACCATATGGAGAACCGAGAACCTTTTCCTTTCAAAAAATAAGTTGTTTCTGTTTTTTTCAAATGACTCATAAGATCCATGAAAAAACTCTCCTCACCTCCAAAGCTATGTTTTCTCTGTCTTTTTTTAGACAAGCAAGTAAAGCATATTTGTATAGATAGATCCCTCATCAAAGCCATTTTCAGAACAAGAGAAATATGAAAACTCCCACACTTATCTTGCTGTTGTACAACTGAACAAGACGTGGTGTAATCGATTTTCCATCTAAGCCACAAAACTGACAACAAGGATCAATTCTTATTCTTCTTGATGCTAACTTATCATTCACTGACAAAGCATCACTCATAGTTCTCCATACAAAAGTTTTTGATTTTTGAAGAAATTTAAGTGGATCACATTTTCTCTTTAATTCTGTTGATTAAAGGAATTTTGTATAACTAGCCTAAAATATCATATATTTTTTTGGAAAATACTTCACTTTCAGTTTCACAAATATTAAATGTGTTAATATGGGATCATGGAGACTTGGTTCTTTTTCTTCTTAGCAAATTTACCATTATATTTTCTTCTAATTTAATAAGATAAGACAAAAAATATGTATATCATCTACTCATTCAAATTCTCACCACCGTTTGGATATGAATGTCAGAATCGTGGAGGAAGATTTGATTATAATCTGAACTTCCTCAAAAGTCAAAACAGTCCTTGTTCCTTGGTTACAACCAAAAAAAAAAAAAATCAAACCAAACCGAAACAAAATACCAAAACAGAGGACTAAAGATTAATTTATATACCCACAAGTCTCAAGAGCCCCAAAACATCAACATTACTACTCTTCTTTCCACATCTCTACCCAGTTCTCTTTTGCCTCTTCGAGTCCAAAAACAGAGTTAGTCTTGGTTGGGTCCAGGTTTGTGGATAAGCTACCGTACGCGATCCCAAGAGCAGACGCACCAAATGTCACAAGTGTGGTCAAGAACGGGACCCACAAAGGCACATCCCAGACGTTTTTATCCTTCAAGAACTCGAGTAATTTCAAGATTGCCACTCCTAGGCCCAGTGGTGTCCCCACAGATACCACGATCCTCCCCATCATCCTCTCGAACACTTCTTGAGGTATAGGCGGGTCGTCTTCCGGGTCCGGGTCTGGCCGGCCGGGTTTTTCAGAGCTTTTAGAAGATTGAAACTCCTTAGGGCTGGCGTGGAGCCTTGTTGATTCATGTCTGTGTTTGTTGTTAGGGATTAGGGTTTTTGGGGTTCGGAGTTTGGTTTTGAGAGCTGTTCTTGAGGGAGATGATAATGGTAGTAAGTGGTGTGAGCACAAGAGAGCTTTCATCTTCTTTCTTCTACTTCTAATGTTTTTTTTGTTTTCTTTTAAGTTTCCAATTGTATATTATCTTATCTACAAGTAATGGTTTAGTCTTTAGGGTGTGGCGTATTTTGTTTTTATCTTTGTGATATTATTTTCCTCGCCAGTGGCCACACATTTCCCACTATTTATCCTTCGTTCCAAGAAAATAATATGCAAAAAAACAAAAAGAGAATTCGTTGTACCATATGTTCAAATTTTGAATTTTAAGAACATGGAACGAAATTTCCGAAATTTTAAATTCGTCTTTGTTAATTTCAGTTCACAATCTTGAAAAATGATCGATAAGAAAAGTCTTTGAGTCTTGTTATTATTATTTTTGGTTCACCTAGTTTTACGAAGCATTTGATCTTGGTAGCTTCACGTACGATTTCCTCAGCACCTGCAAGGCAACAACGCAAACAAAGAGCAAAGGTGAAAAGTTAACTTCCAGCGCAAGAAAGACGTTCCAAGAACGATTCTTGAGTCGCACGTTACGTACCCCACTAGGAGACATATAGTAATAACGGTCATTGCTGTCTGGAGAGAGCACCGAAGGAGGTTGTGAAGGTGGAGAAGCGTAAAGTGTCGGCCGGAGAAACGGAGACTGACGGTAAGGTGAATTTAACGGTGACCGGAGCAGAGTAGAGATCATGATGTTCGGCGACAGTGGACATGAGCGATACGGCGAGATAGGAGATGCTAGCTCCGAAGCACACGTGGCAGTTTCCGGCGATTGTGGCCTCGAATTTCCAGACATTGACATGTTTATTGTTATCCTAGAGAAGGAAAAAAACAAAAAAGAAAGATTCCGAGTCCGGTGAAAAATACTGTAAATTGCAATTTCTCTCCCATTATGATTTGATAAATGGTGATCATACCGCTTATGAATGTCAACATACCGATCTGTCTCATCATAAATTTCTTCCTACAAGGTGTTCATAAGATGGTTGTTTCAAAAAATCATTCACATATATTATGATTCAGTAATCTAACCATTTATAAAGATTACCTGTATAAGTTCCTCCATGACATCTTCCAAAGTTATTATGCCGATGACTTCTTCATCTTCATTAGCAGTACTACTATCAATGTATCGGACTGGACTTTGATGATTAACGTCACTTGAGTTCATCACAGGAATGCTAAGAACAACGTTGCCTTCTTTATCAGCCGTTCCTGAAATAAGAAAAGAAACTTCTCCTCTCAATACTTTTATCTTAATTTCGGATTTTAAGCTCTCTCATATATATATATATATATACACGTCTCTAAACCATTGATGCTCTTTTCATGGGCAGGAGTGTTGGTATTGGTACAGTGCTTGGTCCTAACGACAGCAGCCATGTGGCTTCGACCTGTTTGGAAGATGTTGAGGATGTCGTAGAGAGGTGAATTCAAATTGACCCTGCTTGCAGAATTTTGGAAGAGAAACAAATAAGCTTTGATCGGTCGAGCTTCGAGAGCAGTTTAGTTTGTTTGTTTGTTTGTTTGAAGAGCCTACCTGGGCATTTTTCTGATGGGGAGATCTATGATTGGTGTCTCGTCTTCAGGACGGAGTTTGATCAAGTTCTTAACCTATTCAAAACTCATGTCAGCAGGCAAAGTATTTTTTCTCAAGATTACTGTGTAAAATAGATTTGTTGCTTACTCACCAGAATATATCCGATGATAACAGTTGGATTCACGGAGTAGATAGGGATTCGGCTATGGCCTTCACTTGCTATTAATCCCATTGTCTTTCTGTGAAGCACAAAGAGGAGGATAAGAATAAAGAACTTACTGAATATATATTGTCGAAAAGCAGAACGAAGAAGAATTCAAATAGAAGAACTTACTCGTCGAGCCTGGAACTTATATCGAGTGAGAATATCTCGGAGACTGGTGTCATTGCGTCTTTGGCACTCTTCTGAGACATATCCAAAGCTCCTGATATGATTGTTGTTTCGTCGTGAGTCAGTTCTCCGCCTCTTCCTGCCTAATTATCAGAAGAAAAGGACACATATAAGAAGAAGAAAAGACATTGGATTTAGCTGACATATTGTTTCAAGTAATCAAAACAAACCTCGTTTCCATGCATAAACACAAATGACTTGAGCTCTGCTCGCCTTAAAAGTGTAGAATGCCTTCTCCCAAGCAACAAATCGAGTAGCTGAAGCATTGAAAGCAAAATAACTCTTGAAGTATTGTCTCTGCTTAGTTACAAAATCAATTGATTCTAATAAAAGTGACTGAATTACCTTGCTGATTGGATAAGCTAATGGAAAGAAGACTATGACAATAAATCTAACCAAAATCGATAGCTTTGCTCCAATGCTCAGCCCGTATCGAGAGCATACAGCTTGAGGTATAATCTACGACAATGGAAAAATAACAGTAAGATTTTGAGCAACTTTAACAAATCAGACCAGCACAGAAAGCTAATTTAAGTTCCGTTCACCTCGCCAAATGCAAGTATGAGAGTCACGGATATCAGAACAGAACCCCAAGCTGGAAGCAGGGAATCGACAAAGACTGGTAAAGCCTTTTTGGATTTTAGCATTAGAAACACAGTCAGTAAACACTGAATCATAAGTTTTGAAAAAAGCTAAAGTAAGTTGTATCTACAGATATATGAATAAGCCTGATATACCTCCATTGCCAAAGCATTGCCTATGAGAAGTGTACACAGGAGAAGATGCTGGTTTTTAACAAGTGGCAGGATCTTTTCTGGTTTGAAAAATGGTGTTAGTTTTGAATATGAAGTAGTAAAGTATGAGTAGGGTCAGTTGGTTCATGACACTGACCAGCGTTTTTGCGCTCGTTGGGTTCACCAGCCTTGATGATGACCTCGAGCTCGACGAGACTAAGGGACATGAGCCCAAGAGTCAGTCCTGACATTAAACCTGCGAAAGCAACTAGAGCAACACATGCGATTAGGTAAAACCAGAACATAGTCTCACAGCAAGGGACATCATTTGCGGCCATTTCTTAGAAAGTATTTTAGAAAGCAGAGACTATAAATATTGAGACTGAGAGAGAATGAGTTTGCCTATCATAGGAGCTTAAATAGTAGCCGAGGATGACATAGTAATACCAACTGCTACACCAGGAGAACAGAATCCAAGAACCACCGTCCAAAATTTTATATTAAAGAAGTGATCTCATTCTGCGATCAGCCATTACATAAGGTGCAAAACAATCCCTTTTGTAACAACTAAGAACCTTTGCACTCACAATCAAATTTCGGTCATCGACCCACAAAACGCAATTTTTGATGTCCACCTTTTGTCTCCAATCATTGTCAATTTATCATGCTCCAGGACCTGATAGTAGACAGAGATATCAGAAAGTCTTATGAAGTGATGTTGGCCAAGACAGCAAGTACACAATTTGGTAAGAGTTTGAGACAGTGTTACACAAAAAGAGAACCAACATGGGCATGTCATGCTCACTCAGTCGATATTTCAAATCACTTATCTGATGCAATTCTTAAACAAAAGGCGTGAGGAGAACAACATGCAACAACTCGCATTGTCATTTGATAGCGAGTGAAACTATACCAAATAAGGCCAAATGTTCTTGTGATCCTTTCCAGTTTCCACCAAAACTCATTGACGTCGGGAAAATCTACTTAAGTAATTACAGGATCTTCAGAAACACTAATCCAACAGAGTAAGTTCCAAAAGGAGCAGGTGGTTATTGTTGCAGAACATTGATGATACCAACAAGATAGTGACTGATTCACCAAAGAAAGAAACAAACAAACAATTCAAGGGACAACAACAATAATAATATTTGTAAGGGTCAGATATAACAAGTGACCCCCAAAAAAAGGAGCCTAGAGAGGATTTAAAATAGTTCAGAAGAACAATACTAAGAGAAACTCTTTTAAAAAATTAGACAACTCCACCAATAAGTGGAAGATACATGCTACATTATTCAAATCAATTAAGCACATAACAATCAATCAAAGATTATATAATATGGGAAGAACATCGTTATCTTCTTTAGATTTCTGCTAACAAATCCTCTATATGAACTGAATCATCCCCACTAACAAATAATTTATTTCATCCGTAACTTTTTTATGAATTACATACTTATCAACCCCTAAAATTTGATGAGCGATTCATGAAACAAAATTCTCATACGAAAATTCCTGAAACAAAAGACTCTTCGAGAAACTTGACACTTGACACTACCTAGATCATACACTTCGACGAATTGAAAATTTTGTGTATAACCAAAGAATAAATTTATCGATGATTGTAGATAGGGTGAACGATAAACAGATGCTCTCAAATTTCGCATCAGATTAATCTAATTCGTGCCACTACCTTGGACTCGCAAAAGACGATAGTTTCCGAGACAACCCCAGATCGAAGAACACCAAATTAGATGTGATGCAAAATTTAGAAGTATCGGTCGATCAAACACACAATCTACGGCCATGGAGATAACGAAATATTCCATAAATTTTTAAAAGCTCTTCTTCCTCCTTTTGGCTTTTTATTTTGTTAATTCCGGCGACTGAACCAGCAACGTCTCCGTTTATCTTCTTCACCTGAAGACAAAAAAAAGTTCGTAAACGACATCGTGTCGTTCGTCTCTGAAACGACGGCACAGTGTGTTTATCTGCAATCCTCAAACGGGAGGAGGTGTTTACGTCTAAACCATCTTCCAATAATATAATTGCACGTAGATTACGTTTAACTACGTTTTGGGCTTTCTTGCATAAATAGTAGGTATACTTGGGTTTTAAAATTGAGCCAATTATTCGGGGTACTTTAGTTAATTAAAAATACTTAACGGCTAAAAGTTAGGAAAGGGTTATTACTTATTACTTCCTCTGTTCCTAAAAGGATGTAGTTTTAGAAAAAAAATTTGTTTCAAAAAGAATGTAGTTTTCAATTTTTTATGCACTTTTTATGAGTTAATAATGATAAATTGTAAATTTCAATAAAAGTAATTGAATTTATTGAATTGCTATTGGTTTAAATTTATAGGAAATTGTTAATCACAAAAAATCATACATTTATTATCAAGTTTTAATGTGTTTTCTTAATATGTGTAAAAATCTTAAAAATACTTTCTTTAAGAAACAGAGGGAGTAGTTGATTATTATATTTGAAATTTGAATTTGATAAACCAAACATTTTTCTCTCTTCACTGTTATTCGCACAACATTGTCTCTTCTCTTCTACTCTGATGCGAGTTGGAATCGAAGCGTAGGGATTAGGGTTTATACGTACGATGTGACGAGAGATGAACGGCTCCGTTTCCGACGTGAAATAGGGATGCATCGTTAAATTCAGTGTGAAGATCGAAAAGATATTTCGTTTGGGGTTTAGGTAGCGAAAAAATTCACAATTGAATCACGGAATCAAAAATTGACTCCTACGATGTACTCTTGGTTATGAACGGTGCCGTTTCCGACGTGAAATAGGGATGATTCGTTAAATCCAGTGTGAAGATCGAAGAGATGTTTCGTTTGGGGTTTGGGTAGTGAAGAAATTCACAATTGAATCACAGAATCAGAAATTGGATCCTACGATGTACTCTTGGTTTGTTTCTTATTGCGCAATTTCAATATTTCTTGATTTGGTATCCTCATCTTTGTATATTTGCTCATTACTTTCTCATGAATTTTTTCTTTACATGAACTGAGAATACATAATTATATAAATGTGATCTCATTTCTTGCTTTTTCAGGTTCGAAATTTTCTCCAAAAGAGATTTTGTATTTTGTACAATCTCACACCATCACCATTTTCGTCAAAGAGTGGAAAAACCATACAGATTCTTCGGATTTTTTTCACATTCTTTGTTCTCTAGATGCCTTAAATTACCATTTGCTATGTTGGTACAGGGCGTGGCTAGTGTGTAGGTACTAATGCTAGAGATGATGGAGGATCCTTTCTTGAAAACACTTCATGTTAGAATTTTAATGCAACATTATCTCGTTCAGATTATGAATAAGTAAACCTTCTCTTATTTCTCATTGTACAGTGTTATTGTGGTAGATGAAGCTCACAAGTGCTCTATTTTGATCGACATTTTACATGTTAGGTTAGTGAATGTTAAGGAGCTTAAAATGCTTTTTAGTTTTGTTGTGATTGTGATTATGAATAGGTTGCATCTACTTAGTTTCTCATAATGATGCAACCGTGTTATGCTCAAATTGATGAAAAGTATGTGATAAATTGAATGTGGTGTTGTTTCGTATTACTTTGGGTTCATCGTATTTGAAGCTTGCAGTCCCCTTAAAGCTAGTGGAATGGTGTTTTGGAACTTCCACTATATAAAGAGAGCATATTGGTTTCATCTTACACAGAACTAAGTCTTCAATTCTCTTTATGTTATTTGGTACTTACCAGTGTGAAGATCGAAAAGATATTTTGTTTGGGGTTATTGGTTATACCATTTAATTCAATGATCATATCATTTCAGTAAGATTCTTTTTTGAACTTTCAAGTACTTAAATCGTATAGAGCATTATTATGATTCCCAAAATACATTTTTCTTTATTAGAACAAGGTGTAACTAGTGTGAAGGTTCTCATATAGTACTCATGCCAGAGATGATGGAGGATCCTCTCTTGAATTAGTAAATGTAAGGATTTTGTTGCATTGTTTTTAGATTGTGAATAAAGGTATAAAGTAGCTTAAAACTTTCAAAATTTATACCATTTTAGTTTTGTTTTGATATTGATTATGAATATGTTGCATCTACTCAAGTTCTCATAATGAATTAGATAAGGTGTTGTTTGGTATTGTTTTAGGTTCATTGAAGCTTGGAGTCTCGTTAAAGTTATTTGAATAGAATCTTGGAAATTCAACTACAAAAAAAATATATATATATATATTGGTTCTATCTTATAGAGAACTAAGTCTTCTCCCTTTCTCTTTATTTTTATTCAGTACTTATTACTCCGTCTGTTTTTAATTAAGTGTCATTTGGAGAAAATGTATCTGGATGTATTAAACTCAAAACACATCCAGATACATCCAATTACATTGCAAATACATTTCTCCAAACGACACTTAAATCAAAACAGAGAGAATATAAGTTTATCTATTGTCAAAAAAGTTCTCTGCATCACAAATACATTAATAACAAAAACATTCCACGGACATCATTAATAACAAACATACAAACACCAGAAAAATATAGGACACCAAAATCATTATCTCAAACAAATTATTACACCAACATTTTAAAAAGAATACCAACAACAAAACCATAATCTCTAACCAAACGAGACACACAAAATATCACAAATATTTCACAAAAAAAAAATACAAAATCATCATAATCTCAAACCAAATAGTACACCAGCATTGCACAAAACAAAAAAAAAATTACCAAACAACAAAACCATAATCCCAAACCAAACTAAACACACCAAAATTACCACTAATAGCACAAATATTTAACAAAAAACACAAAATCATAATCTCAAACCAAATAGTACACCAGCATTTCACGAAACAAAAAAAAATTACCAAACAACAAAACCATAATCCCAAACCAAACTAAACACACCAAAATTACCACTAATATCACATACATTTAACAAAAAACACAAAATCATAATCTCAAACAATCGCTAACAATTAAGCTATTTATGAAACAGAGCCAAACTCGTTGGGTTTTAGACTGTGCAGAGGATGAGGGAAGTATCTGGGAGCTCTACCGTTGGTTCAGGAAGCTAGAGATGTCATCTACCGATGGGATTTGCAAGAATTTTAAAAGTAATTTCTTTTGAGAATATGAGTTGTGTACGTGCTTATAGTAGATACTCTTATCATTTGTAAAATCATCAGGTTATGTGATCAACAAGCCTATGGAATATACTAAAGCTAAAGAATCTCCTTCAGACGAAGGGTCACAGACTCAAATCAATACTTCCCCAATCCATTTCGGAAGCAAATATGTTACAAAACCTTCGTTTTTTCTACGCTTTACCAATCATTCTACGCTTTAACAATCAGATGACGACGACTTGACACGTGGCAGAGCGTCTGGGGATATTGAGGACCTCCTCGACGATGTCAGAGTCTATAGAACCACGGTTCACATGTAGAGTGAGTTCCTTGAGGATTGCTGAATTCTCTAGGAAGTACTTTACCAGCTTCATTTCTGCAGCATCTCCCGAGATTGGAGTTTTGAAATCAACAAACTCGAGCGACGATAACAGACATTCAGGAACAGATGGACAAGTGATTTGATTCATCTCCCCATGAAGCATTATTACATAATCATCCAATGCCTGAGGGGAAAAAACAGAGGATTCAAAACAGATGAGAAGATACACAGAGATGAAAATAAAAATAAAAACTCATTGGGCTGAGCATATCATCACCAGGATAAGGGATTTCAAGTTTGGGCAGCTCTCAAGAAAGGTTGGAAACCAATTCAAATAGGATACACAGAATGTAGCATGCAGGCGGGACAAGGAACGAAACTGATGCAGCGGTTCTAATTTGGAATAGTCATAAATGACCTGAAACCAAACAGAAAGCGCTTAGAAACTTCTTTTTTTCATTATAGAAAATGTACATGGCCAAAGAAAATTATACCTTGAAAGTGCATGCATCTACCGTCATATCCCTGACCCTCGAGATCCCGGGCACAAAACCGCGGATGCGACTTGTCCTGGCTGAAACACTTGCATCTTGCAAAGAAATAGGCTCCGTACCAAAGTCGAGAGAAATATCCAACTTGGCATTGGACTCCAGATTGTTTACTACAAAGCTTTTTGATACGTTATCAAAGATGGTCAAAAAGCGTAGCAGAGGAGCATCAATCTCAGCTCCCAAAACAGAATGGTAAGTTGTAGTTCGACTAAACTCAAGCTTCTTCAGTGACCGAGAGTGCACCCGATAGAATCTTGGATCGCTCCTAGCTACGAGAACCTCTAATTTTTCCAAGGCAGGGCATGACGAGACAAGTTTCTCGAAAATAGCCTCATTGGGATATACCAATTTTAGCAGATGCATAGTCTTCACACGAGGCAAGTTAAAAAACTCGGCATCAGGCAAAGCCACCCGCTGAAGTTTCAAGAACACCAGTGTCTCACAGGTAAAAAGGCTTGTGGGGATCTCGTTAACATAATGAACACTAAGATCTAGATGCTGGATCTTCCGCTTAACTGCAGCATCAATCCACGACTTGAGATAAGATTCATCATCTACACCGTGTAAAACATTTAACTTGACTTTGCGTATGCAAGAAGCCCTATTCGAATCGAAAAACCTGTCACAGATACTCACAAAGGCATTGGTATCTGGGAATACGAAGAAGTCTAACTTCAAATCAGGAACCCAAAGCCAGAGACTTGTCCATCTTGTGGATAAAGCGCTCGTAGAAACAGCTTCGTCTGTGGGAAGATGAGAAAGGATGTGACAGATCAGAGGATCAGGCAACTGGCTTATCCTATCTTTCTTCAACCTCTGACTCGACCCTTTGGAACAAGCCTGTTCGGCTTCTTCCCCTTTCCCAAACATGTATTGATTCTTCTGTAGACAACTATTCTGCATAACACAAGTTGAAAAACGAAAGTTTTAGAGAGAGAGAGAAGATTTCGAGGCGTGAGTATTGCTTGCGAGTTGCGACCAACCTAATCTCTCGGCCAATTGAATCAAAAAACCCTAGAATAGCAATCTCAGATGTACATCCCAAAAGTTCTAGCTCGATACCGATTAACGAAGAGAATGACTGAAGAAAGGTTTAATTAACGAAAACGCTGGGAAATGTTTTGACGAACCTAAATCCGAACGTCGGAGCGAGAGACTGATTTCGAATTGCAGACTGAACTTTGCACAGAGGAGTGAGAGAGAGGGTGAAGAAGAAGATGGTGTTTCCGGCATTTTGGGCCTATTGGGCTCAGTTTTTAGTCAGCCCATTAATCCTTGCAGGTTTATTTGTAGTGTGACTACACACTGTGCCGTCTTACAGACACTACACTATGGGGACTGGGGAGATGAGTGACTCAGCCAGCAACGTCTCCGTTTAATTATCGTTAACGACATCGTTTCGTTCGTCTCTGAGTAAGACGGCACAGTGTGTTTAAACGTAAACGGGAGGTAGTGTTCCGTCCTGGAAACAGCTCCCAATAGATAATGGACACGTGTATCAGATGGCTACTTTCGCTTACGTTTCACCCCGCCGTTGATTCGAAAATTTCCCCCAAAAAGGTTTCAATTTTACTTCCAGAAATTTCGAATCCCTTATCGAAGTGGGAAAGGGAAATGAAACCCTCCCTGCTTTAGAATTGTGAAACTGCGAGAAGAGAAGAAGAGGAGAAACAATGTCGAAGAAAGTTAGCGCGAACGCCATGGATGACGTCGATCGATTGTTCCAGTGTTTCAAGTGTGGGATTTCTCCGCCTGGTTAAGCTTCTTCCCTCTCTCTCTCTCTCCCATAAATTGAATCATGTTGTTCTGTGATAAGGCTCGAAGTTGAATTGAAAAGCCTGGTTAATGCAATTTATCACTTGAATCCCATCTCTTCTACAACGAACTTGTTACTAAAAGTTTTGAGATCTTTCTAGTATATATATATATATATCAACGAATGTATATATATCAGTTGAATGATGGTATATATATGTGGGGATTTTTCAGCGTCTGCTATGAGAGAAAGGAAACGGAGCAAAAAAATGTTGAATCCAGAGAATAAATCTCCTGCAAGTTCTTTGTCTGGGAAGGGACAAAGAAATCAGATCGACGGAAGTCTCAGTCTAGTAGACTCTCTTGTATGTATTAATGAAACCTTATAATTTTCACTTTGTCGTGTTCATTGTGCGTTTAGATTGTTGTAGAGTGAGTGTATTCGGATTTTCTTCTTATGTCAAATCTCAGTCTGGTTCCATGGATGTTAAAAAAAAGACTGTTGGGAGGCAGTTTTCTCCGATTGTATTCTACGGGTCACCTAACGGAGTTCCTCCGAAAAGACCATTGAGTTTGCTAAGGCTCTTGCGTGAGATACGTATTGATCTCAGTGAAGAAAGGAAAGCAATCTCCAGGTATATATATGAATAAGCCGGTGCTGGCTTTTTTGGAAGATCTTCTTCTACCTTTACAAGGTTTTTTAAATGTAGTATATCATGGAACGGTCTTTGTTTTTCTTAGGAAAGGAGTTTGGGCTACGTTTCCTCGGCAAGATGAAGCGATCAAGTTTGAAAAAAGGCATGAGAATGTGCGGGTGTTTAGCTACCAAGAGCATTTTAGTGGGCAAAGAAGGTTTCTGGTTTCAAGCTATGAAGAATTCTGGAAGAGGTTCCTTTTCTTTAACCTTCTTTGGCATTCGTTGAGTATTGCAAGACAGGAGGACCACGTCTCTCCGGTGCTTAAATTTGTCTTTCTTCTTCTATGTCAGATACAAATCTATGGATCCAAGGCACCGACACCATTATGAAGTGATTCAAGAGGTATCTTCTAGATCTCTCATTCCCTGATGCTGCTATAAACTATTCTAGTCTCTTCTCCATAGCTCTCACAAGAGTCTGACTTTTGATTCACTGGATTTGATTGCAACTGCTTCTCAGGGATTGCCGTGCCATATGTACTTCGATTTGGAGTTCAATCTGAAAGAAAACGAAGGGAAAAATGTTGATGAAATGGTTGATATCTTGATATCAGTCATTTTAGAAGCCTTGCGTGAGAAATATGCTATTGAAGGACAAGAGGACTGGATAGTTGAGCTCGATTCTTCAACTAAAGGTACAGTAATATGCATGTAGTTGATTACAAGTTTTCCTTTTTGCTTCAGCTTTATCCTCTGAGCTATCGCCTAGAAAATGCCAGTTATTGCTAAATTGTTTTCCTAAGATATTTCTGTATAAGAAGGTTGGTTCTCTTGGATTCCCTTAAAAATTCATATGCCGATAAGTTTCTTTACATTAATATAAGCTTTATATGCAGATAAGTTCTCTCGTCATTTAGTTGTCATCATTCCAAAGGTTGCCTTTAAGGACAACTCACACGTTGGTGTTTTTGTAAGAGAGGTATGCTTCAATTGATATTTTTGAAAAGATGGTTTCCTAAGTGGCGCTAGTTGGGAGGTTATGTTGGGCATTACTCATTTTCATCTTTATGTTTCTTCAGCTATGCTCAAGGATAGTAAGTGCGAAGGAAAATGATGAAAGGTTGCGAAA
Source organism: Alliaria petiolata (assembly GCA_020283515.1). NCBI lineage: Eukaryota > Viridiplantae > Streptophyta > Magnoliopsida > Brassicales > Brassicaceae > Alliaria > Alliaria petiolata. The sequence goes on along the minus strand of JAHZTW010000001.1, from coordinate 239,758,173 downwards.
GTTGTTTGTTCACAAAGAAGCTAATGATTCGGCATCCCTACTTTTTGTGGATACTGCTGTTTACTCTAGAAACCGTTGCTTCCGTCTTGCACTATCATCAAAAGCTGGAAAGACGTCGGTTCTTCTACCTACAGGACGGTTCAAATGCAAGGATATGGTAAGTCCACCTTCAGTCAAGTCTCTCCTTTTTCCATGTTGCTGTCTCAGCGTTGACTTCTTGTTTTGCTTGAGTAATTACAGTATCTAACAAGACCATTGGTAAACAAACAGGGTGAAGAAGATGTTTTCATGACATCCTTAATCTGCAACGTGGCATCAGACTGTGAGAAGCTTCTGGTTTGCAAGATGGAATCAGACTGTATGAAGACACTTTGCTTCGACACTGAGGTAAGTTTCATCAGTTTTGCCTCGCACTTGTGCTTTGCAGCTTCCAATTGCACCTTCCTTCCACACATACTTGAGGGATGATTCCACAAGTGTTTATAGAACTTTTTTGGAGATGACAGGTGAACAATAACAGTATTGTAAGAGACCAGAGAGCTCATAAATTCCAAGTGGATGCTTGCACAAGTGACATGTCAACATCCTACTTCGAGGGCAAGTCCCCGTTCCCGCTCCTTGACCAATTCATAGAATCCATTGCTTCCACCGGGAATGTCTCAGGTTTCAATATATCTTTGTGCAACATTTTGTATTCTGGAGAGATCATTTGCAGTGCTAGTCTTCTTAAAAATTATGCTGTCGTACTTAGGTAAGATAAGGTGCTGGTACTGGTTTTCAGAAGACAGCCTGATTGTGTACAGCATGTCAAGAAACAGATACTGCGAACGAATTGGCAGGGAACATAAAAGCAATCATGGTAACATCTGTTTTCAATCCATTTATGCTTATGAGTTTCGAGCATTCTCTGTATCCTCACCTATCAAAGAACATATTAACATCAACTATAACAAACTTTTTTTTGTTACAGTGATGTACATTGTTGATGTCAAAAGGGGAATCTATTATCAGAAATGCTACGATCCAGACTGCCGAGGTTTGTCTCGGTTAAATAATCTAAAAGCAGAACCTTGTTCCTTCACCCTTGCTTTAAGGAATTCACTAAGCTTCTATACTGTCTGCAGATTATCGATCTCCGATACGTCCAGTTCCAGATAGTTGCTTACCTGAAGATATTGTTTACCATCAAGGAGAGACACAGAATTTATGTGATAACCGTTACTCAGAAGGAGAATGTTACATTGATAACGAATGCGATCCAGATAGTGTTTTTAGCAAAGGCTCATGGTGGCTTGAAGCGGCTAAAGTCGCAGATGATCTTGAAAGCAAACCCAAGACACTGGAACCTCTTACCTTGGTCAGTTTGCTTTACCGGTTTTCAAACAAGGAACAAGTCTTGGATGTTGATGTCATGTTCTTGACTTGACTTGAGATCTGTCTAATTTTTTCTCGAGTTTATTAAAAGAATAAGCCTTTTTGTTGGCACACAGGAAAATTTCGAGGAAGATGATGACTGGTGGTTAGCTGCAGAAGAGTCCCTAAAAGAATCTCATCTTTAAGTCCTTCCCAAAAATGCCCTTTGATTTAGACATTTGTGACCCAACCAAAGTCCAGAAGAATTAATCTGTGGGTTCGTCTTATTCCATTTTCTCTCCTTAAAAACAACCATCGTATCCTCCAAATCCTTAAATCAACAGATCTCTCAAAAAAAGAAAAATCAATGGCCTCACTCCCAGTTTTCATACCGGCCAAGTCGTTTCCTTCGATCCTCTCACATGAAACCTTGATCAATCACTTTCAAACCAACCTTCCCACACATTCCTCAACAATCACAAGCCCTGTCCGCCAAAACTACACCGTTTCACCACCTTCCTCTCTCCTCCTCATGCCTTCTTGGTCATCTTCTCCTTATCTCCCTTACATGGGCGTCAAGCTCGTGACCTATTTCCCTCAAAACTCCTCTCAGAACTTACCTGGCATCCATGGATCCTACACACTCTTCAGCTCCACCACAGGGCAAACCCTAGCTTCAATGGACGGTACCGTTCTAACCCTTTACCGTACTTCCTCTGTTTCAGGCTTAGGCTCCAAAATCCTGGCTAGAGACGATAGTCAGGTGCTGATCATGGTTGGTTCCGGTGCTCTCGCGCCACACCTGATCAAATCCCACCTAGCTGCGAAACCAAGCTTGAGAAGAGTGATCATATGGAACAGAACTCCCCAAAAGGCTCAGGATTTAGCTGAAACTCTCTCCAAGGATCCTCAGCACAGCGAGATCTCGTTCGAGAGCCACGACTCGTTAGAAGAAATCATTCCTCTGGGAGATATCATAAGCTGTGCAACGAACTCGACTGTTCCATTGGTCAAAGGCGAGTTCTTGAAACCCGGAGCTCATCTCGACCTTGTTGGATCGTTCAGCCATGAGATGAAGGAATGTGACGACGACGCGATACAGAGAGGGAGTGTGTTTGTGGATAACGATACCGCGATGGAAGAAGCTGGAGAGCTCGTGGGAGCGTTCGAGAGAGGAGTGATCAAGAGAGAAGAGATCTGTGGGAATTTGGTTGAGCTGATAAAAGGAGACAGAGAAGGGAGAAAGAGTTCATCTGAAATAACGGTTTTCAAATCTGTTGGTTCGGGCACTGTGGATCTCTTAACTGCACAACTCGTTTACGAGAATTATCTTAGCCGTTCTTGAGTAGTGAATCTTTTTTCGAAAGTTGTCATTATTGTCCTTCCAAACGAAATAACATATTGATGATATGGTTGTGTCGAGGATGCATTTCTTGTCAAACTTTAGAATTGTTGAATTTCGGTCACAGGTGAAGAAGCAGCATCAGATCTTGTTGCTATATGATGAACTCACCTCAGGTCTTGTCTATAGCATTAGCGATAATTTTGGCTGGAGCCGGTTTTCCGCAAGTGGTTTTAACTGAAACCATCTCGGCGTTGCATATCTTTCTTAGCTTCATTAAGCTTAAACGATAGTAGATAAAAATGAAACATGTAAGAGATTATCGAGGCAAAAATAACAAATCGCCGACTGTGGGGATCGAACCCACGGCCACGTGATTAAAAGTCACGCGCTCTACCGCTGAGCTAAGTCGGCATTTAATGATTGTGAAGAGGTCTATTAATTAAATATCTAAAACTGGATTTCATTAAGGATTAAAAACAGTTGGCTACCGTAAAGTTACTTTGAGATATTACAGTTAGCTAACTTAGCTCACAATCATTAAATGAAATCCAGTTTTAGATATTTAATTAATATAACTCTTCAGAGTTATTAAATGCCGACTTAGCTCAGCGGTAGAGCGCGTGACTTTTAATCACGTGGCCGTGGGTTCGATCCTTACAGTCGGCGATCCAAATTTTTTTTTTTTTTTTTTATGATCGTTTAAAAAAATATCATTTTGTGATTTAAGCCCAAAACCCTAAAAGAAAAACACACCTAAATTGTCTCCCTCTTCCATCTTCTCTCTCTCTTCTATATAGAACGCCAACAACACGAAGTCGGAGTTTTCTCGCAAACCTTACTCCTTCCTCGTCGCGATAAACATGGTGACGGAGGAGGCAGGTATGGGGAACACGGTGATGTGTCTGTTAACAGACCCAGAAGGAACTGCCTTAGGTTCTGCAATGTATATCCCTCAGAGCGCTGGTCCTTTGCAGCTTACTCAGCTCGTCAATAACTTCCTCAACAACGTAACCATTTTTCTCTCTTCTTTCACTTCTTTCGAATCTAAAATTCATTCAAAGAAGTGATTTTTTTGGATTTTTTTTTACTAATCCTGATTGCCGAATTTTCCAAAAATGATGCTCCGAATTTTGAAATTTTGGGTATTTGTTATTTATTCAGGAGGAGAAGTTACCTTACAGTTTCTATGTATCAGACGAAGAGCTTCTTGTACCTGTGGGAACTTACTTGGAGAGAAACAATGGTAAAACACACTCATAAAAGCAGTTTGGCTTGTGTGTCTTATGACTCTATGAAAAATTCTGTTTATGTTCTAATTCATGTTACTGCAAAAAATTTGTGTGTTTCAGTGTCTGTGGAGAACGTTTTGAAGATAGTTTATCAACAACAAGCTGTCTTTCGAATTCGTCCAGTTAACCGTTGCTCACAAACAATTGCTGGTATGTCATGAGAGAGTACATGGTTCTGTTTTTTCCTTCTAGTAAAGAAGTAATCAATGTGTCAAATTGCTTACTGCGTTTGTTGTTTTTAAATCATAGGTCACGCGGAAGCTGTTCTTTGTGTCTCGTTTAGTCCTGATGGTAAGCAGTTAGCAAGTGGTTCAGGTGATACTACTGTCAGGCTTTGGGATCTCAACACTGAAACACCATTGTTTACTTGCAAAGGTTCGAAATTTTCCACACCATCGTTTCCATAGATGCGTAGTGATAGTTCATCCTGATGATATAACATATAATCTTTTACAGGACACAAGAATTGGGTTCTCTCAGTTGCTTGGTCTCCGGATGGTAAGCATCTCGTGAGTGGTAGTAAATCCGGTGAAATCTGTTGTTGGAATACAAAGAAAGGAGAACTTGACGGCAGTCCACTTACGGTAAAAGTCTTTTCTTTTTTCACTTGATATTTTGTTATCTTGTGGTATGTACATATGTTTTGTGGTTTGTTACTGATGACTGTTGATCTTTACATTTTTTTTTCTCTCTCAGGGTCACAAGAAATGGATTACTGGTATCTCGTGGGAACCAGTCCACCTTAGTTCTCCATGCCGTCGATTTGTAACTTCTAGCAAAGATGGGGATGCTAGGATTTGGGATGTTACACTGAAGAAATCTTTGATTTGTCTCAGTGGACACACACTTGCTGTGACTTGTGTTAAATGGGGAGGAGACGGGATTATATACACAGGGTATGTTTCTGATATGTGTCTAATGTGTATTGACAGATAGTTCAATGTAGTTTTATAGTTAATAGCTTAGATGATTTAGGTGTTGGTAACGGGTGAATCTCTGATCTGATAACCAAATAATGAAAGAAACTTAATTTGCAGTCTCTTTATCTAGATATATTCACTCGGTACTTGCCTCCATGTTTAAGCTCCATGGTCACTTTTTAAGTACATAATTCTATGTTCTTCTCTTGAATTCTATTCAAATATCTCTGTCTTTTGTTTGGCAGTTCCCAAGATTGTACGATAAAGATGTGGGAGACTACTCAGGGGAAGCTCATTCGTGAATTGAAGGTAAACTTTTAGCTATATCTGAAATATTTTCTGGTCATTTTTCCTCTGAATTAGTATCAGATGCGTTCCTTTCCTGCCCACTATCTCTAGAGACAGTGCCAATGTGATTTCAGTCCGAATGTGTTATAAATGGCTTATGTGTTTTTCTCATGTTCTGCATCTTTTTACCCGTAGCTTGTTCAGATTCACCTACTATCATTTTTTCTCTGATACTTCTGTTACTTTAGGGGCATGGGCATTGGGTTAACTCCCTTGCATTGAGCACAGAATACGTTCTTAGAACAGGAGCTTTTGACCACACTGGAAGACAATATCCTCCAAATGAAGAAATGAAAAAGGTAACGCTTCTCAGTTCTCTCACTCCACTCCACACTTGAGATCAGTTTTTTTCTTCTCTTTTACCCTGATTCTGATCTCTCTCTTTGGAAAAAAAATCTTTTGTTACAGGCGCTCGAAAGATACAACCAGACAAAAGGGGATTCCCCTGAAAGATTAGTCTCAGGTTCTGATGATTTCACTATGTTCCTTTGGGAGCCATCTGTTAGCAAACAACCTAAAAAGCGCTTGACCGGTCATCAACAGGCAAGTTACGTTTACAGTTTCACTCTTTTCACCTACTCTTTGAGTTCCGTTTCTGATTCTTTTACCTTTGGTGTTGGTCTATCAACAGCTTGTGAATCATGTCTATTTCTCACCTGATGGGAAATGGATTGCAAGTGCTTCGTTCGATAGATCGGTTAGGTTATGGAACGGTATCACAGGACAGTTCGTTACAGCTTTCCGGGGACATGTTGGTCCTGTGTATCAGGTCAGTTGGTCTGCAGACAGTAGATTGCTTTTGAGTGGCAGTAAAGACTCTACTCTCAAGGTAAACACTTGGTTTTTTATATCTATAAAATGCCACTCCTACTCTCTATTCCTCAGATTCTGAATCAGAAAGTTTGTTTACTTCCACAGATATGGGAAATTAGGACGAAATCCTTAAAACAAGATCTTCCTGGTCATGCAGATGAGGTATTAACAACTTTTAAAACTAAACTTTTTTAAATGGAGTTTTCAATCTCTTTCCTCTCTTGATTTTTTGCTGAACCGTTTGTGTGTGTTTTGGGTTGTGTAAAGGTTTTTGCTGTGGATTGGAGTCCAGATGGTGAGAAAGTAGTCTCTGGTGGTAAAGACAGAGTTTTGAAGCTATGGAAGGGTTAAAAAGGAAAGAGTTTTTTGTTTACATAAACCAGTCTAAACCAATCATATATATTTATTATTTACATATTTTAACTCTTTCCAACTTCTTTATGGGCTTTTTTTATCTGATGCTTAGTAAAAAAACCTTTTTACCCACAAGTTGTTATTGTTACGAAGGTAGTAACATTGAAAACGTTTTACATTAGCTTTTACATGAAATCGTTCAGCACATGATATCTATGTTGTGGTTGATAACTCAAAACTCAAAAGCCTATGATTCAACTTCAATCTAATAGCTCGCGAAGATTTTGGAAAATAAATAATCAAACCCGGATTATACCGATCATTTTGTTTCGTATATTTTGTGGTTAACCGAAAATTAGCTCACGAAATCAAATACAAAACCCCAATCATCTAGACCGAATCCGGTTAGTCCATCACAGCATCTCTCTCTCTCTACGTGCAACATCTAGAGAACAGCATATATTCATAGCTTTGAGACGGTTTTTTAGGCAATTCTTTTTTTTTATTTAACATATATTTGACCTCACAGAAAGTTAATTTAAAAATTATGGGGTCCGATTAATATTACAGGGTGAATTTAATATATAGCTTCGGATAACTCAATAATAAAGAATGGGAAATATAATAATGTAAAATTAGATCCATACATATTACATACGAAATTTGTGATTTTTTTGCCTTTACAAACTTTTATATGATTTATTGGATAACTATTCGAGTATCACGCTAACTATTATAGTATCATGATAACTATTTGATTACTATGCTAACTAATATGACGTTCATTTAGCATATTATAAAGATATCGAGTTAACCCAGTTATCATATAATACAAAAATGAAATTACATGTTAAATCCGATATCATATCATAAAATTATTGTTTTAACCTTGTTATTGTGATAACCATCGTGCTAGTCTTGTTATTATTACATGAAAAATATGAGTTATTGATTAGCTAACTTTGTTAACTTTACAAGTTATGCGAAATTATTTCGATAACCACTTATCTAACTATCAAGAGCAATATCGTTAACAAATTGTAGTCCACCAGTGTTACCATTGCCGCCGTCGCTATCATCACCTTCGTCGCTATCATCACCTCCGTCGCCGTCGCCGTCTGTCGCCGCCGTTGTTATCATCACCATCGTTATCGCTGTTACCGCTACCACCTTTACTATTGTCAGATTTTATAAACAAATATTATAAGGACAAAAACGTCTTTTTATTATGAATAGTGTGTGCCAGATTTGTAACTTTTTGGTCGGTTAATTGTCAGATTATTGAGGGTTAGATTTTGCAATTTCTGTTGTTTAATTTGGATCCTATTCAAAAAAAAAAAGTATTTGTATATATACATGGTGGCCGCCTAATGGTAGTAAAAGGGGATTGGTTTTTTTGTGCCCCGGATTCAAACTCTCTTTGAGACGGAAATATATATTCTTTAAATCGAAATATAGAAAGGACTAACTCCGGGTATTAGAAGAGATTATTCCACAGTTAATTCAAAAAACAAAAACAAAATATATATATACATGATATAATCATAACACAAAAAAAGGTGACTTGAGGTTGATCTTAATCGTTGTCGCTGGCCAAACCCATAAGAAACAAAATGAGGAGAGGGGCCAAAGGTTTTAGAAACGATCCTTGGCTCGTTATCCTTTGAAACCAACCAAACCCACAAAAATCAAAACATGGTCATGAAAGATTTCACAATCAAATACCAAGTGATAATGACAATCACATCATTTTATTCTTCTCTCACATGACCCCTCTTTGTAAGGACCAAAACCTTTAGTTGGTTCTCTCTATCATCCCATCACCTCTGCCGAAAGGAGAAAGAGATATCAGAGAATTCTTCCAATAGAGACAACCAAATCGATTCATAGAATGAGTTTGGAATTGGATAATCATCAAAACTCTCTCTTTGCCTTGTTTTTTTTCCTTTTAGACATAAACCAAACTATTAAAACCAAACTATTGAAAGGCAATGTATCCATTAACCAAACATCTCTCTCATTTCATTCCTTTTGGATGTCTTTTCTACAAAAAAAAAAAAACCCATTGAAAGATGATACATCAAATATGAAAAAAAAACATTATAGTGGGTGTGGTCCAAAAATCATAAGATTTCATCTTTATATATTTCCTTTATTTACGTCTTATCATATGGTCATTGCCAAATCAAAACCACATATTTTTTCATGTCTCCAACATTACGTCTAGTTTATTAAGTTCTAACTTCTAGTCTTTTTTAAAAAAAAACCAAACCAAACCAAAACTTTTTTTTTTTCAGATACGTTATTACAATACGAATTATGGAAAAATAATTTAAACGAAAGACAATCCTTTAGCTCTCTCAAATAATTAGATAGTCAGTGTTTGTGATTTGTCATCGAATTTGGTTTTATATGAGCATTTTAAATTACATCTTTCGACCGTTAATTAAGTCGTGATTGTTTTTAACGCGAATGTTTGCGTATTTAGTGTAATTACTATTTATAATATTTAAACGCTAGCGCAATATACACAATCTCAAAATGAAAATATGTACGTAGTTTTTCCGTTTTGGTATCTCTAGATTCCCTACTAGCATCTAAAATACAAAACAAAACGGACGCTACCACAAAATTGCAGATCTAAATCCCATAATTAGTTTGGAACGTAAGGTAAAATTAAACCAAGTGGTGGTGGTTTTGTGGTTCTTATTTGAGTAGGAGTTGCCATGTTGGTTTAGGCCAGTGATCGATTCTTTTTAAGCGTGAAATTGTTAAATCATTCTCATTTCTCACTTGGCCACACGGATATGAACAGTTGCTTTCGGTCTATTTGAATATCCGGAGAGAGAGTCTATCTATAGGCTGCACCTCTCTCAAAGATTAATTGTGGCCCTTCCATAAATCTGGGATTCCCTAAGTTATATATAAAAAAAAGTAAGGTTAAACGAGCTCATCAATATTAAAACTTACCTCCCTCTTTTTCTCTCTCTTTTTACTTTGTGAAAAAAAAAACCAGAAAAGGAAAAGTAAAAAATGTGTAACTTTTTTTTGAGAAAAAAAAATTTAACTTTGGGAGTGAATACTATAGTGATATTCGGGTTTGATTCCTTGTTTTCTTTCTAGAAGCATATATCCTTCTTTTTTCTATCTCGTCTTTTTATTTTTTTGAAAAAGAAAAAGAAAAGTTTACAAATTACATGTATTATGAAGCCATATTCTTTTTGGTAATCATAGATGAGAAACCTTTTGTGCTCGTAAAGGGTTATATTCTCTATAGTTTGTTGCAAAATGAATAACAAATGGAATATTATTGGTACTATACCTTCCCTTTTATAAAATAAAGGGTCATGCTTCAATATTGTCCAAGAATTTTTTTGATTCCGGCCCCTCGATGTGAAAAGACTAATTTTGTGTGTGAATGAACAAAGTATTGTCATTAGTAGACCTTAATAGTTTATGTACTGTAGTAATTATTATTAGTGTAGCAGTGAATGTTATGATTATAGTGGGAACTAATGTAGTTATGTCTGGTAATAAGAGTGATGCCTTTTTGCTTCAGCTTTTATATAAGAGCATTGGATTGGATCATCTTTTCTGCCATTTGTCTATTGTCCACCTTCCACTCTTTTGATCTGCACCCTACAGAATTCGATCACGTGACATACATTAGTCACACGTGCTCCTGTCACACAAACCATATTGACTTATGATTTTTTATTTTCATTTATAATATATATTATATATATTAACACTTAAACTGGTGAAAGTTTAAATTTAGGTAAAATGACATGGCAGCTACTACTAGTTTAAGTTTTTTTTTTTTTGAATTAACTGTGAAAGTTCTGCCCGTAATCTTCTTCAATATCTGGAATTAGCCCTTTCTGTATTCCGATTTAAAGAATATACATCCGTTCCAAAGAAAGTTTGAACTCGGAGCACAAAAGAACCAATCTTCTTGTACTACCACTAGGCCACCACCTATTTGGTACTACTACTTATTTAAGTTGCAAATTGCAAGCTGGGATTTTATGTTACACCAAAAATTTCAGGATTATTTGGTCCGTTCTTGTCAAAGTGGAATTACATTTCATCTTTTAAACAATTTAAGATCAGAACGGATGGGATCCATAAAACACAACTTTGCTAAAATTTGATAAGATATTTATGATAGTTAGTGCGTGAGACAAAGGATCCGATTAAAAAAAAAAAAAAGCACAATAAGGATCCGATTAAATGTTTTACTTAAAATGCACGGTCAATTAATTAAGAACGATTTATGTTTAAAAGGTTTACGCTGCATATTGTTAAAGGTTAATTGAATATAATCTTGAAAGCGATTAAGTAAATATGTAAAATGGATATAAAAGTTTCTAAGAAAATAACTAAACAATAAATGAGTAAAAAGTACGAGGTTTTGGCTAAGAAGTAGCTTGAATCGAATCGCTTCATCCGCGATCTAAGTAAAGCCGAGACGAAGTGTTTACATATATACATACGTGTGTGTGTTTGTGTGCATATATATCAATTTATAAAAGCTCTTACTGTCGCATATACTCGTGTAGTCATGTTAACTAAATTATAATTCATTTCCGTTTGTAGTTCATGAAGGATAGAGGAGGGCATGAGGAATGAGGAGGACTTAAAGCCAACAAAATTTAGTTTACGTTTTTTTTTTTTTGTCAAACTTTGATTATATTAAAACTTAAACATGGATTACATAAGTAGCAAGCAGATGAAGACTATGTGCAGAAGAGTAGATACTACATAAATTAAAGACAAAGCGTTAAAAAGATAGGTTAAATAGTTTAAATCATAGATAAAAACTGAAAGTTTTTTCAAAAGGGATTCTAAGATGATCGATTTGAAAGCGATCTGCAGTTCTTTAGTCATTAAAGACAAGCGAGCAACACTAATAGCTCGAGATGCCGTCAAGTCTGAGCGTTTAAAGATGTTCTCCATAAAAAAAAAGGCAAATTCGGAGATACTTCAGTAAGTTGGCAATACTCCAGAATAGTAAGATCGAGTTCAGAGATATAAGTTGGCAATACTCTCAACTCATGTCGATAGATTTCGATGAAAACCAAATTTCTGATCCGGTATATTTAGCGATAAACTTTTAAAAAGGTGAGTTGAGACAAATCCAAAAGATAGCGAGTCATTCCCGTCAAATGACCGTTGAGACGCACCAGGGTACATTTGGCAAAAAATCTCAAAAGACAAATTGGGCCAGGCCTACAAATAAGGCTCGCTGGGAGAGGCTGATGAACCGAGATGGATGGTGGAAGTGGAGGTGAAAGCTTTACCGGCGAGATAAATCTCGAGAAAGGAAAAGATGCGATATAATACTTTATAGAATTTATAGAATATATAAAATATAAATTGAATAGTAACTACAACAAGTGTGGTACAGATATAATAAAACTCGAATTTGATTTTTTATAATATTTTGAATCATCTAATTTTTTTCAAATAAAAGATAATATTTTAGTAGTGATTGGGACTCTAATGGAGAGGATTACTTCAGCTATGTGACTATAATTGGAAGCAACCATATCAAAATCAACAAAAAATGGGAAGCAGTGAGGAATTAGTAAATTACGAAAGCAAGAGTTTATGACCAACAAAAGTGACAGAGGACTTGACGATCCAACTCGAGTCGTTGACTTTCTAGAGGTAGTCAGCTGAAATTAACCTGTTTCCCACTCACATGACCAACACATGTTTCAGCCTGTCATTGGCATTGGATAAGAAATGGGAGAGCATGTGACGTAAGGTGGTCCTGCCTTCACCTGATTACACACTATTCCGCAGTACACCGAGTTTCCCACCACTTATGTGGATTTAAAACCACTTATGTGAATTAATGTATCATGTATGCTGTATGCATGTTTTAGAAAAAATGAATAATGATGCAAGATTTTACGTGGAAAACCTTTAATTTCTCATTAGTTGTGGATTTGAATGAAAAAAAAAAAAGTTTGGTTTGCTAACTACCATAATTGTTGTTCAAAATATTAGATAACCAACATTTTATAAANTTTTTTTGAAAAAGAAAAGGAAAAGTTTACAAATTACATGTATTATGAAGCCATATTCTTTTTAGTAATCATAGATGAGAAACCTTTTGTGCTCGTAAAGGGTTATATTCTCTATAGTTTGTTGCAAAATGAATAACAAATGGAATATTATTGGTACTATACCTTCCCTTTTATAAAATAAAGGGTCATGCTTCAATATTGTCCAAGAATTTTTTTGATTCCGGCCCCTCGATGTGAAAAGACTAATTTTGTGTGTGAATGAACAAAGTATTGTCATTAGTAGACCTTAATAGTTTATGTACTGTAGTAATTATTATTAGTGTAGCAGTGAATGTTATGATTATAGTGGGAACTAATGTAGTTATGTCTGGTAATAAGAGTGATGCCTTTTTGCTTCAGCTTTTATATAAGAGCATTGGATTGGATCATCTTTTCTGCCATTTGTCTATTGTCCACCTTCCACTCTTTTGATCTGCACCCTACAGAATTCGATCACGTGACATACATTAGCCACACGTGCTCCTGTCACACAAACCATATTGACTTATGATTTTTTATTTTCATTTATAATATATATTATATATATTAACACTTAAACTGGTGAAAGTTTAAATTTAGGTAAAATGACATGGCAGCTACTACTAGTTTAAGTTTTTTTTTTTTTGAATTAACTGTGAAAGTTCTGCCCGTAATCTTCTTCAATATCTGGAATTAGCCCTTTCTGTATTCCGATTTAAAGAATATACATCCGTTCCAAAGAAAGTTTGAACTCGGAGCACAAAAGAACCAATCTTCTTGTACTACCACTAGGCCACCACCTATTTGGTACTACTACTTATTTAAGTTGCAAATTGCAAGCTGGGATTTTATGTTACACCAAAAATTTCAGGATTATTTGGTCCGTTCTTGTCAAAGTGGAATTACATTTCATCTTTTAAACAATTTAAGATCAGAACGGATGGGATCCATAAAACACAACTTTGCTAAAATTTGATAAGATATTTATGATAGTTAGTGCGTGAGACAAAGGATCCGATTAAAAAAAAAAAAAAGCACAATAAGGATCCGATTAAATGTTTTACTTAAAATGCACGGTCAATTAATTAAGAACGATTTATGTTTAAAAGGTTTACGCTGCATATTGTTAAAGGTTAATTGAATATAATCTTGAAAGCGATTAAGTAAATATGTAAAATGGATATAAAAGTTTCTAAGAAAATAACTAAACAATAAATGAGTAAAAAGTACGAGGTTTTGGCTAAGAAGTAGCTTGAATCGAATCGCTTCATCCGCGATCTAAGTAAAGCCGAGACGAAGTGTTTACATATATACATACGTGTGTGTGTTTGTGTGCATATATATCAATTTATAAAAGCTCTTACTGTCGCATATACTCGTGTAGTCATGTTAACTAAATTATAATTCATTTCCGTTTGTAGTTCATGAAGGATAGAGGAGGGCATGAGGAATGAGGAGGACTTAAAGCCAACAAAATTTAGTTTACGTTTTTTTTTTTTTGTCAAACTTTGATTATATTAAAACTTAAACATGGATTACATAAGTAGCAAGCAGATGAAGACTATGTGCAGAAGAGTAGATACTACATAAATTAAAGACAAAGCGTTAAAAAGATAGGTTAAATAGTTTAAATCATAGATAAAAACTGAAAGTTTTTTCAAAAGGGATTCTAAGATGATCGATTTGAAAGCGATCTGCAGTTCTTTAGTCATTAAAGACAAGCGAGCAACACTAATAGCTCGAGATGCCGTCAAGTCTGAGCGTTTAAAGATGTTCTCCATAAAAAAAAAAGGCAAATTCGGAGATACTTCAGTAAGTTGGCAATACTCCAGAATAGTAAGATCGAGTTCAGAGATATAAGTTGGCAATACTCTCAACTCATGTCGATAGATTTCGATGAAAACCAAATTTCTGATCCGGTATATTTAGCGATAAACTTTTAAAAAGGTGAGTTGAGACAAATCCAAAAGATAGCGAGTCATTCCCGTCAAATGACCGTTGAGACGCACCAGGGTACATTTGGCAAAAAATCTCAAAAGACAAATTGGGCCAGGCCTACAAATAAGGCTCGCTGGGAGAGGCTGATGAACCGAGATGGATGGTGGAAGTGGAGGTGAAAGCTTTACCGGCGAGATAAATCTCGAGAAAGGAAAAGATGCGATATAATACTTTATAGAATTTATAGAATATATAAAATATAAATTGAATAGTAACTACAACAAGTGTGGTACAGATATAATAAAACTCGAATTTGATTTTTTATAATATTTTGAATCATCTAATTTTTTTCAAATAAAAGATAATATTTTAGTAGTGATTGGGACTCTAATGGAGAGGATTACTTCAGCTATGTGACTATAATTGGAAGCAACCATATCAAAATCAACAAAAAATGGGAAGCAGTGAGGAATTAGTAAATTACGAAAGCAAGAGTTTATGACCAACAAAAGTGACAGAGGACTTGACGATCCAACTCGAGTCGTTGACTTTCTAGAGGTAGTCAGCTGAAATTAACCTGTTTCCCACTCACATGACCAACACATGTTTCAGCCTGTCATTGGCATTGGATAAGAAATGGGAGAGCATGTGACGTAAGGTGGTCCTGCCTTCACCTGATTACACACTATTCCGCAGTACACCGAGTTTCCCACCACTTATGTGGATTTAAAACCACTTATGTGGATTAATGTATCATGTATGCTGTATGCATGTTTTAGAAAAAATGAATAATGATGCAAGATTTTACGTGGAAAACCTTTAATTTCTCATTAGTTGTGGATTTGAATGAAAAAAAAAAAAGTTTGGTTTGCTAACTACCATAATTGTTGTTCAAAATATTAGATAACCAACATTTTATAAAGGTCAATTTAAGTTCTTACAATAATTCAAAATTCAATCTGGTGCTGAAATCAGAACTGGTGAAAAAATTGTCTGGTGCTTGCCGTGAGAATATGTGATTACGACCGTCGTTTTCAGCAGAAGATAGGGAGTGGAGTATAAGTTTCCGGGTGTGTTGGTGACAACAACATCCTCCGTCTCACAGCCGCCGGTAGGATCGAATGGTCAAAATCGGAGGTTGTCCCTCAAATCCGTCTTGGTGGATTTTTGTTCTCTCTTTTTATAACGATTCAATTTTTTGCTTTTACTCCGTTTTAATTTCTAATTTGTAATCGATGCTTGGTTTGGATCAATTTAATTTTAGTACTATAACATATTTAGAAAGAAAGAAAAACATAATATATCATAAAAATAAAGAAATAATTATATTAAAAAGTAGTAATTATGTTTCTGTAATATAGATAATAATTATATTTAAAAATAATTTTTATTTCTAAGTTTGAAAATAGAATGAAAAAGTTACTAGACAATTATATTTGAAAATAATGCAATTATATTTCTAACTAAATTAGAAAATTATTTACAAAATAATCGTTATTTAGAACTATATTACATTACTATATTCAAAAACTATATATTATATTTGTGCATGGATGTATATACATAAAAAAATAGTTCATATTCTACATAACTTAATATGTGCATGTTATGTGAAAATAACGAATTATAATATTCACGGATCTTTAAATCTAATTATCCATATCGGAATTCAAAAACTTAGAATATCGTATTTTTCGAGTCGGATTGGATTTCTGATCGGATCACAATATTTTGCCCAACCCTAACTAGTTTAGTTTTCTTTTCATTTTTTTATCACCTTTACAAGCTTTCAAGTTCAAATTCAATGCTCTATTCTTTTGTTAAGAGTTTTTTATTATTATACGCAGTGGTTCAATTGGATAAATAAAGAAAGAAAGAAATTCTCTTAAGAAAAACAAAGATTTTATTCAAAATAGCAAAGAAAAGAATGGATCGATGAAATTCCGAGTGATATATTAACTCCATATCTCAACTCAAAACATTTAAGGGAAAAAAATGATATCTATAGGAGTTAGTAAAGAATCCATCCCATGTTGTCGTTTACTTCACGTGTCATGTAATGGACCCATCCCTCTTCCTCTTATTGGTTTTTTAATCGATTCCATAATTATCGATCTATCAAACCATAATGGTGTATTGTGATGTGTTATAGAATATATATTTTGCGAGATGTAACTCCCAATAGCTGTGAGATTATTCTAACGGAGAAGTTTGTAAGTGTCGTTTCAGAAAAAAAGCTTTGTTTTTGTTTTCTTAACCTCGCGTTAAAGCTTTTTATTTATTTAGAAAAGACAAGTTAAAGCGTTATGTTTAGTGAGTGGCTTGTTGTTGATCATAATGGGTTTACATAAAACGGTACTGAAAAAAGCTATTTTCGTCTTCGATGTCTATTTTTAGACCATTCACTTACAATTTAATCAAGCTCATTAAAAAATCTGCCGTTACAGTTACTTTACTTTTGGCAACATATGTATATTATACATTAAAAATTATTTGTGGTCAAGGAAAAAGTTTATTATACGCAATGGTTCGGTTGTCTATTTATAGACCATTAAACTTATAATTCAATCAAGCTCATTAAAAAAATCTGCCGTTACAAATTACTTTACTTTTGGCAACATATGCATATTATACATAAAAGTTTATTTGTGTAAACAAGTTGATTTACAAGCATATGGTGTTATGTTAGAATATATTTAAATCATTTGACAAAAAAACATATATACGAGTGAAAAATAGTGGACGTATAATTTATACTATAATGATTTGTATTGTTGTTGTCGATATGTTACTATCTGAATTAATTAAATTCGATAAAATGCATGTTGTTCAAAACATTAATAAAGATTAATATAACAATTTTTTTATGTGAGGATTATTTTTGAATGAAAATGAATCAATGGTATCTATTTATGAATTTTTAGAATTTCCACAAGAATTTGTTTTTTCGCCGGAGTGAGAACCAATGTTTATTTTCTTAAGGACAAATCTATCAGAATCGTCGGTGTTATTTTGAAAATACATGTTACGTTGAGATGGAGCGGGAGGCGTAAATCGCACGGCCCAGACGCGCGTGAAAATAACGGATGATTCCAGAGAAAGGAAACAAATAAATACGGAAGCAGAGAATCATTGCCCATTTGTAGACGAATCACAAAAAGTGTTAAGCGTTTCCATCGCAGAGAGGAGCATATGACTATGGTGCGCTTTTTCTGCTAGCGTGCGCCAAAACAAAGTGGTCCCTACTTTTGACTTGATTTATGAAGTCAAAGAAAAAGCAGCTTTTGTGGGATAAGATGTGGAGAGAGAGCGAAAATCTCTGTATCTAATAAAATTCCACTACGAAATTACGAGAAAACAAATAAAATAATTGAAAATAAAGGAGAGAGTGACTAGTGAAGCAAGTGCTTTGTTTTTTTGGTTCGAATATTACCCATTTATCATTTTATTTCAGCACACGAATTTACAATTTTCTTACGCCTAATGAATTGAGAGGTGTGAAGGAGAGAGTATGTCGTGCCTTTTTACCTTTTTATAAGATTTTACGAATTTTTTTTTTAATCATACAAAATTCTATATCAGTAATAAGATTCGTTTGTGAGGAGGATTCTAGAATCGACCTTTTATATATGCTATTTCAATACCATTTTAATTCTCGGAGTCTTGTAATTTACATGAACAAAAAAAGAATAATATTATTTACTCTTGAAAGTTAAAACAATCTACTATTTTTTCTTTGACGTTGTGTATACCTCGTTTTATTGACACAGGAAATTTTTTTTATATGTTGAGACTTGAGACACATTGTCACTTATTTAAACCAAATGACAAGATAACTCAACATTGTCAAAACCAAACTTTTATTTATAAGCAACATAAAATAATTATAAAAATGATATATATAACATATGATCAACTTTTTGTTCTTTTGTTAGTCGATAATAGTCGTCCAATCTTGTAATCACTTTCTAACAAAAAATAAAAATCTTATCTCTTGATCTCCATTATTTTTAAATAAATATAAATATATTCTCATTAGTCATTCCTCTAATATTCAATAGTCGATTTTAGTTATTTTCTAGCGTGTCTTGATATATTGTGACCAAACATCATTTATAACTTAGTAAAACTAAATTTTTACCTTCTTTAAAAAAAAAAATTAAATTTTTACCTTGTGATCTCCTTATAAATTCAGAAAATTCCAAAAGTTTTAAATAAAGTATACAAATATAAAAGGTATAATTTTTCCAAAAAAAAATCTAGCAACTTTGATACCGGTCATCAGCTTGTCTCTTTCTGATTTTCGGATATTAGCTACCAAAACTTATGTACATACCACTAGTTGATTAAAAAAATCGTCTTAATAAGAGTTTCAAGAAAACCAATCAACTCTATCTTATTTTTGGTTCATGTTGATTTTGAGTTTATTGCCATAAATTTTCTTTTACATAATTTGTTTGTTAGGTAACCATCAAACATTTCTCAAATTATAAGAACTTTATCATAAATTTGGCTCCTATCTATACATCTTCGCAATAAAGTTTGTGAGTACCTTCTTATTTTAGTTAAACTGTTAATAAATCACTAATCATATATATTATTTTATTTTCTATATTGTTTTAATTTTTATGTTATGATTGTATGAAATTGTTTTTATTATTTACTTTGACTATTTAAATGTCACTAATCATAATTCTTGTCAAATTTCCATCTCTTACTACAAATTTTTATCACTTCTAAATTCTCACTGCATTATTGTCCTTCATTTTTCTACACCACATTATCGTCTTTTGATCTCTGAAAGTAACTATTCTTTATCACCATATTATAAAATTGGTCGCAAATAAGTTAAAGAAAAAAAGAATAAAAAACATCACTTCTTATAAGAAACGTACAAATCATCAAAATATGATTTTTTTTTTTTAAAGAGCATAAATATGAAGGGAAAATAAAAGAGAGTCTAATAAATATGTAAAAAGAGGATATGAAAACCCATCAAACGTTATTTTTTTTTATTAACTTTTCTTTGTCAAATGTATAAATAATTGAAAACACAATAACAAGTCAAGTGCTCTCTATTCCCACCCATCGATTCCTCTCGGACACCACTGCCCAGTCGCTCCATACTCTCTCTCTCTCTCTTTCGACAAAGAAAAAGTCAGCGCCGTCCTTTACGCCATAGTTTGTCTCCTTCTCTCTCTCTCTCTCTCTTCACCAACAGCACCAAAAGCGAAAGAGATCGAGCTTTCCTAAATCCCCACGAAAATTCAAGATCATCGACTATGTCTGAAGATTGGGATCTCTTCGCCGTCGTAAGAAGCTGCAGCTCTTCTGTCTCGACGGCAACTATAAACACAAACGACGGAGGAAACTGTAAACAACAAGATCCTTCTCCTCTTCCTCTGTTCACACACATCGGTGAAGACAGAGACAGAGACAGAGAGCCTTCTTCTTGCAACGAGCTTCAAGATTCTTGCAAACCATTTTTACCCGTTACTACTACTACTTGGTCTTATTCTCCTCTTCCTCTTGCTCCTCCTCTAGTTTCATCATCTCCTACTAATGTCTTAATGAAAAAAGAACAAGGACTCCTCGAATCACCAGATCAGAAACCTCCTCTTGGTGTTGTTAGGGCTTTCACACCTTCCACAACCATATCTTCTTCTTCTTCCTCTTCTTCTGTCTTTGTTTTCAGAGGTCAACGCGACCAGCTTCTTCAACAACAATCACAAACTCCTCTTCGGTCTAGAAAAAGGTTTTGAATCTTTCATCGATTTAACCCCATGTCTTAAAATTGCAAATTTTATTTCTTTCATATAATTATATGTTTTTGTGTGTTTTATTTCTCTAATAATTAAACAGAAAGAATCAGCAAAAGAGAACAATATGTCATGTAACTCAAGAGAATCTCTCTTCTGATATGTGGGCATGGCGCAAATACGGTCAAAAACCCATCAAAGGCTCTCCTTATCCAAGGTCTAATCTTTTTTCTTTTTCTTTTTCAGAGAATAAAAATGGTTTCTTTATTTTTCTTGTCAAGAAAATGTGCTGATTAAAAGTGTTTTGATTTTTGTTTTTACATACAAAACAGGAATTACTACAGATGCAGTAGCTCAAAAGGGTGTTTAGCAAGAAAACAAGTTGAAAGAAGCAATTTAGATCCCAATATCTTCATCGTCACTTACACCGGAGATCACACTCATCCTCGTCCTACTCACCGGAACTCTCTCGCCGGTAGCACTCGTAACAAATCTCAACCCGTTAACCCGATTCCAAAACCCGACCACTCATCGGGTCAAACCGTTTCTGGGTCAAATACCGTCAAAGAAGAGATTCATCTTTCTCCGACGACACCGTTGAAGGAAAACGACGACGTTCAGGGGACAAACGGAGACGAGGAAGTCAACATGGAAGACGAAGAGTTAGATGAAGTCGAAGAAGAAGAAGAGGAGGAAGAAGAGGAAGATGAAGATAATGACGTGGATGATCTTTTGATACCGAATTTCGCGGTGAGAGATCGAGATGATTTGTTCTTCGCTGGAAATTTTCCCACTTGGTCCGCCGGATCCGCCGGAGACGGTGGTGGATGATGAAGACGAATATAATCTCAATTTAAAAACAAAAAAAAATCAGTTTTTAATTATTATTTTATTTTTGTTAAAACTTGACATTTATTGTGTTATTAAAGAATATATACAATAGAGAAAGCAAGAGTGAGAAGACAAAAGACTAGTCTACAATTGTTTTTTTCGTTTAGACTGATAGCTAAATTTAGAAAATTAGTCTCTAATAATATTATGGGTCGACTCTAAAATTGACATTGCATATACCAAAGCTTATTCTTAGCTCCAAATGTTAAACCAGCATATTTTCCTATTTCATATGTTTTTTTTCCCTGTACGGAATATCATTAGTATGTCATATTTTGGAATTTAACAGTATAAAATTATAAATACCAAAAGGCAAAAACCAACAAGTTTTTTTTAATTAAACTTTTATAGAGGTAAATATGGGTTGATAAAGAAAATAGAGGTAAATACCCGAACAATAATATATATTAAAATAATTTATCTTGAATAAACAATTAAGCTAATTTAATGTCAGGGCCTAGTTAAAAAGATATTGGCAGCGACAACCATGCTAAACGAAATTTGTTATCATATTATTTGCTTCCATTTAATGTCGAGATAATTAAATTATTATCGGTTTATGTAATAAATTAAAAAATAATCATGTGGGCTACGCAACAGAACAGTTAATTCGGTTCAGACCGGAAACTACGACTCCGGTTTTTGCTGGCTTTTTATCACACGAGAGACAAGACCCTAAATCTGGCGTCTTTAGTCCCACTTGTGCTTTCACTTCTATTAAATGGTCAACCATTTTTTATTATAAAGTTTTCTTATTTACCATATATGTTATTTTGTCGTAACTCGAACCGTCGGTCAAACATATTTTATTCGGGTTATTTTTTCCTTATTAGAAAAATTCCTCCGTATTAAACGTCTCTGGAATTTTTTTTTTTTTGGTATTAAAACGTCTCTGGAATTAACTAAAGTAGGGTCGTTATTAACTTATTGATGTCGTTAAAATAAGGCTATTATGACGAAATAGTTTTTACGATTTCTAAAAAATAAAAATATGTATATAAATATCATATACTATTATAGTCGGTCCAGATTCTCATGACGAAAGATGGGCATGCAACTTGTTACCGCTCGTCTTATCTTTATTTAGTTTTTTAAAAGTGTTTCTTATTACTTTAGTGAACAAGCATTTAATGTACGAAAAAAATGAAACAAATTGAGGAAAAAAGACTTCCTTTTTTAAAAATATCCAACGTTAGAAAAGTACACCTGGATTCTTAAATATAATAACCTAAAATTGAATTCGATTTTTTTTTTTAATTAATTAATATAATGCTTAAAATCAAGGCCCAATGTCATCACATTAACAAAAGACAAGAAAATATCAAGGTCATAATGTTAATTCAACAAAAGCCTGTAAAAGCTAAAGAGGTCCATTAAGCAATATAATTAGGCCCATTTAAGAATCTGACTTTCGTTTTCTTCTCCATCTGAAAATGTGAGAGTTGACACTGTAAACACAACAACAAAGCTTCTGAGATTTCGCCGGAGTTGAGAGAGAGAGAGCTATCCAGCGGTTGAGATGTTCCTACGAGCAATCGGACGGCCATTATTGGCTAAAGTGAAGCAGACGACGGGGATCGTCGGGCTTGACGTAGTCCCGAACGCGAGGGCGGTGCTGATCGATCTCTACAGCAAAACCCTAAAGGAGATCCAAGCCGTGCCGGAGGAT
Source organism: Alliaria petiolata (assembly GCA_020283515.1). Classification (NCBI taxonomy): domain Eukaryota; kingdom Viridiplantae; phylum Streptophyta; class Magnoliopsida; order Brassicales; family Brassicaceae; genus Alliaria; species Alliaria petiolata. Next base: position 239,735,438 of record JAHZTW010000001.1, on the reverse strand, counting down.
GAAGGATACCGCAAAGCAGTGGAATCATTCACGCGCCACCGTCTCAATGTGTGCAAGGAAGAAGAAGATTGGGAGGTGATCGAGAAGCGGCTTGGTTGCGGCCAAGTCGAAGAGCTCATCGAAGAGGCAGAAGATGAGCTCACACTCATCGGAAAAATGATCGGTCCGTATGCTCTTCCCTTCTCTTACATCTCCTCATTATCGTGCGATTGATTCGCGATTTTATTCGACTTTGCGAATGTAGAATGAGATTTAGGATTAGAATTTCACTTTGCATTTCTGGTTTGGGAACAAAGTATGAACAATTGGACTATGAGATTGATTTGTTTCAAAGAAATGGGTTTGAAAAATGAGAATCTGAATCTTGAGGCTTAGTGGATCTCTTTAGTGTTCTTGCTTTGCTCCAATGTCACATAGGTGTGGTTTTGTTCTAAATTAGTGTTCTTGCTTTGCGGTTATCTGCACGTTAGTGTTGATGCTTGTGAAAACTCTCTTTCGAATTCCATGATACTTTGTTTGAGGTTCCATAGATCTTCTTTCTTTCTTCTTCTTATGATAATGCAACTGTAATCTTTTGTAGAAGTAGCGATGATTGAGCCTTATGACATTCTTTGGTTGTAGTATTCTATCGAGCAGACTTTCAATGGTCTGAAAAGTTTTGGCTTTTGTATTATGAGTTTTCCCATTTACAACACTTTCTTCACCTCGGAATCATAATCCATTTGCATTTGCAGAATGGGACCCTTGGGGTGTTCCAGATGACTACGAGTGTGAAGTGATCGAGAACGATGCACCAATTCCGAAGCACGTTCCCCAGCACCGACCTGGTCCTCTTCCTGAGGATTTCTACAGAACCCTTGAAGGTCTAATTTCAGAGTCCAAAACAGAGATCCCAGCTTCTAGCTCCAGCGATCCACAGTTGAAGGAGTAACTTGATATTTTGTGTACTTGTTGCTTTCTCTTTTGGCTAGAGTTGTTTCAGAGACGATCCTCTGAATAAATTGCGTAATAATTTTCAAAATTATAACAATGTCATACGCTTTTCACAAATGTTTTTATCATTCTTCTCAAAAAAACACCTATGGTAATACAAATGATGTTTCTTCCCCTCTGCAAGAAGTACATTCGCCATTCTTAAAGATATGTACTCGATTCCCATCTCTTACAGTTATATTCTTATCGACTAACCTGGTCACGAGGGACACAAAATCATGGCAGTCCTTACACAGGATTTTGTTCTTGACGACATGAACCGGAGTTTGTGGTGATGTGTACACGAGACCAAACACAGCAGCTTGTTTCGCGCTGTGATAGCTTGCGTTTTCACTACCTCGGTATGTAAAGCCTGACCTTTCGATCTCACTCTTTATCCATTCTATCTCTGCGTAAATCCCATTCGTTTTCTCAACCGTAGTAACATCCTCACTGACAAAGCTGTGAACTTTTCCTTGAACCTCCACTGTGCTCTTGCTTAGCTTCTTACTCAAACCCTTCTCGCTCATCAAATCACGAGTCTTTTGGGCCAACTCTGGTTTTCCAGATTCTTCGTATAAGTCTGCCAAAAGGATATAGAAGGCTGGATCAGATGGTGCAAGTGCTAAGCCTTTGTTAGCCATATCTTCTCCTAAAGACAGATTCCCATGGTATCTACAAGCTCTCAACAATGTTTTGAAGATCAGAGCATTTGGTCTTAATGGCATCGTCTCTACAACTCCTGTTGCTTCCTCTAGTCGTCCAGCACGACCTAAGATACCAACTAGAAGAACAAAATGTTCTATCTGTGGCTCAACGTTATGAACCACTTTCATTGATCGGAAATAATCGAGACCCATCTCGGTTAATCCTCCGTTACTACACGCAGAGAGCAATATCAGGAACGTTACTGAATCGGGCTCGGTTCCTTTCATCCTCATCTCCTCAAATGCAGATAGAGCAGAGGAAAGACACCCGTTTGATGCCAAACCAGATACCAACCCGTTCCAAGATACCACATCAGGGTTAGATATATCTTCAAACGCTTTTTTTGCATCTTCCAAGCTACCACATTTACCGTACATGTCAATCAAACTATTCAGAACCGAAACCGAGCTAGAATACCCCGATTTCACGGAATGACAATGAAGATGTTTCCCAGTTTCATGAGCTCCTAAGTTAGCTGAAGCTGAGATAAACCCGGGTAAGCTGAACTGATCCATTCCGATTCCATCACTAAACAGATGATTGATGACACTTAGTGCCATTTCATGCATAGCCAACTCGTTAAACCTCGTTACCAAGCTTGTATATGTAATACTATCTCTCCTGTCCATGGACCTAGCCACGTTCCAGGCATAAGCTACAGTATTCGAGCTAGCATATGCATCGACGAGTGAATTCCCTACTATGACTTCGCCATCTACGTGTCTTCTGAGTAGATATCCATGAATCTCTGATACCCGCCTTGGAGATTTCAATTTGCCGCAGGCTCGGAGAACACCAGATAGGGTAACAGCATTGGGCTCTACCCCTTGTTTTACCATCTCCATCAACAGTCCAAAACAGTCTTGCTCGAACCCGTGATCAACAAGACCAATGATTAAAGTAGTCCAAGAGACGACATCTGGTGAGATCATTTCTCCGAAGACTCCCGAAGCTTCTACTTCTGATGTCGAGTACTTCATATACATATCTACAAGTGCGTTTCCTACATCAGTGCTGTCCTCCAATCCGACCTGAATTGTCTGTGAGTGAATCTGCTCGCCTAAATCCAGGGACCGGAGAGAGGAACACAAGGTCAAGATTGCAGAGTATGTAAAGTTATTTGGTTGCAAACCCAAACCTCGCATCTCAAGAAATGTACCAACAGCTTCCTTGGCTCTCAAGTTTCTTACAAACCCTGATACCACAGACGTCCAAAGAAACACATCCTGTTCTCAACTCGAATTCAATACACTCACAGAATCTTCCATTTTAGAGAAACTCGAGTAGAAATCAACAAGAGATGTCTTCAATACCACATTCAACGGAAAACCCCGAACTATAACAATGCTATGAATCGTTTTACCAAACCCCAAACCGAGAAAGGAAGACGCACCTAAGAGCTTAACGAAAGTAAACTCGTTAGGAGGAACACCAACCTTAATCATCTCAGAGTAAAACTGCAACGCCTCTCTCCATTTACGAGCTTCAACTAAAGAAGATATCATCATCGTCCACGAGATGGTATCAGCAACGTTCCGAAGAGAACTAAACAGTTCACGAGCTTCCTTAAGTTTCCCGCACTTTGAATACAAATCAGTCAAGCCGCTTCCTATAACAGAGTTTCCCTCGAACCCAGTATTTATAACAGAGCCATGAACTCGAGCTCCGTGATTGAGATCTCTTAAACCAGCACAAGATCTTATCACCGAGGAAAACGTGAATTCGTTCGGAACTATTCCCGAAGCTATAGTTTCCTCGAACAACGAAAGCGCAGACACAAACTCTTGGCTCTTGGAATAGGCAGAGATCATAACAGTCCAGGCAAAAACGGTTCTTTGCGGCATTTCATCGAACAGGTTACGTGCATTCTCTATACCATCGGTTTTCAAGTAAAGACTTAAAAGATTGTTGCATAAATCGAAATTCTCTAAAAGACCCAGCTTGATCACGGGGCAGTGGATGTGTAAACCAGTGCGCGATGAACTCGATTCGCAGAAGGAGAGAATCCGAATGCATGATTGTTGAAGATTACACAGTTCGCTACTGCGAGAGAGAAATGCAGAAGCTGCAACTTTGCTCCTCATATTTATTTATTTTTACAGAAAAAGGCCGAAACTTTAATGTTCACATCGCGCGTGGGATTTTAGTTGGAGCCTGGAGAAAAACAAAAGACAAGTACTCTCATTCATATACGCAATATGAAGAACATGTATAAATATTAATACAAATACAACCAATAAAAAAAATACTGCAATTGTAAAATTATAAGCCAAGGATTTATCTTCAATTTTTAACTGTCAACTTGTAGTTATTTTTTATCGTTTCTTAATGGTTGTTAAATGTTAATTGCATAAGATATTTCCGCTAATTATCTGTGTTGCTTGAGAAGATCCAATTGCTTCTTTTACCACCGAGAATCTACGCTCAGATTTTTGCAATAGCCAAAATATATGTTGAACGCCATTAAATCGAAATTCAAGAAATAGTAGAAATAGAGCTTAAATGAGTATTAGGCCCACTTGGTTTCTCAACAGACCCATTAAGGATTTTTGTTGGACTGAGTTATAAACTCCAAAAAACACAACAACAAAAAAATTATTAATGTTAAAAAGGTTTTTAAAAAAAAAAAACCATGTCCATCAAGGCAATTCTTTTTTTTTAATTATCCTCATGGCATCTTCTTGGTTCAATCCTTATTGAAACCCTCCATTTGGGTTTTATATGTTTTGGTTACAACTAGAACAAAATATTCATGTTCCATGTTTCGTTGATGAGTTTTGGTTACAATTAGAACAAAATATGTTTTGGTTACAATTAGAACCACGATTGATCATTACATGCTTTGTTTTTGGATTTATTTTTTATCAACTGAAGTCTAAACATTTAGTTAAAACGAGATTAGCTCATACTTGTTAGTTGTTACCCAATCTGAAGGAGAATGTAGGTTGCAAAAATAAGACCATCGGTGTATGCTTCGTTCCAAACAACTTATTTTTTCGATTTTAATGTTATCTGTTCAATTATTCATTATTTAATTCTATAATGATTTTTTAAACGTATATTCGTCTCTTCTTTTACTTGATAGAATCAAATGAAAAGTTTTGACCACGAAGATAATCGGATTCAAGAGCCTACCTTTGTGCTTATATTTTGCTCAATTTTTGCTTATAATTTGCTTCATTTGTGTTTATATTTTGCTTAATTTTTCTTTACAATTATTCATTTTTGTTCCAACTTTTTTTTTACTCAATTCTTCTACATTTATTTTGTTCATTTCTATTTTTTATATCTATATTTTATCAAGCGGTTATTATTTGAGAAATTTAATGTTTTCTAGTCAAAAGTTGGTGATAAAAGACTATAAAATAAATCAGGATCATGTAGAGCATCTAGCTCTAGCTCTCCTCATGCTTGCTAAAGACAAGACTTATAATCACTAGCAGGAACCGTCATGAGCGGAAGAGCATCTAGCTCTAGCCCTCCTAATGCTTGCCAAAGATAAGATTTATGAGGTCTTAGTGGTCACGTGAACTGTCCAGGCAAAGGAAAGCGCAGTCCTTTCTAACTGGTGCAAGCAGCGGCTGCGGAGAACGGAGCCACCGTGACTTCGACCTAAATCTCCCAGCACCGGAACTCGACGAACTATCTGCATTTGTCCTCCATTCATAACATAAATGCAGAACCAAAAAAAAAAAAATATCTGCATACATATCATTTTTTTGTCTTTTAGTGATAAAAGTAGAAGAGGTCCATTTATTGAGGTTATCCACCAATTTAGAGCTTAATGCGAATTTCTTTTTAAAAACACATTTTAATTTATATTTATAAATTACTACATTACTCTTTTATACACATATTCTAATATAATTAAAACATCTTCTATTATTTGTTCTATATATTTTTCTCTCTTTTTCCTTGTTCTAAATTAAAGATAAATTTTATGTATTAATTACATATAAACACATATAATATTATATTCATTTATATATATTATGTCTTACATATAAACTTATATATATATAATAGTATAGAACTTAAAATATGTTTTATATGTTTTATTCATAGCAATTATTTTTTGTGTTTTAAAGAATTGTTATGAATAATTACCGTTTAAAAACCCATACACTACGTATTTTCTGTGAGGATCATTCCCATTCGCGAAAGTATACAAAAAAAATTATTAAAATTTTTTTTTTTGCACTTTTTTATTTTTAAACATTTAACTTGCACAATTTTTCTATTTATTATTATGAATCGCTAAATTCGTTTGATTTTGCATAATATTTTTTTATCTGTATTTGTCCTGTGTGATCTGCATAATCTATTTGATATGCATTGTTTAATCTGCATTACCATTCTAAATCAAAATCGAAGAAATACAGAGAAGAGAGCAAAAATATTTTAGAGCATCTTCATCACAAGAGTCTTTAAACAGAGTATCTAACATATATTATAATAATATAATTTATTAATATAATTAATTTTTAAATATAAAAAGAACTGAACCATTCATATGAGAACACATGTCTTAGAGACTTTTTTTTTTTTTGAATCTAGAGACCTTTGTGTGGAGTTTATTACATCCAAATGCACTTTAGCAAACTGTTATTACAACTAAAGGCACTTAGACATATTGGCATACTTTCAAGAGATAAAAAGACTATACTACCCTTTGAGAATCGATTAATTTTCTTGATAATCGACTACTCCACCGACATCCATCTTCGACAACTCAGATGAACTGTCGACGCCTTAAGACGGCTGCTCGCCGAGTCGAACCAGTTGGCTTCACCACCGAGGCAACCCTAAATCGACTTCTTCTTCAGCTCGAGTCAATCATGGCAGGTATTGTAAATTACAGTAGAAACTCTATAAATTAATAATGTTGGGACCATGAGGTTTTATAAAAAATTATTAATTTATAGTGATTATTAATTTATAGATATATTATTTGGTTGAAAAACTAATTTTGGGACTGGCAAAAAATATTAATTTAACGAGTTATTAATGAATCGAATATTAATTTATAGAGTTTCTATATTTCCGTTTTTTTCCGCTTGAATTGTTGTTTATTTAAGGAGTTAAGATTATTACAGTCGCTAGATTCAATCGGATGTTTTTAGTACTCTTGTATCGATTGTTTCTATGTTTTCTACTTTTCATCGTTGCTATTTCTAATTTTCTATAAAAAAGCCTAAAATCGACGTTATACCAAACAAAATTTTTGTTTTTTGGTTAAAAACTAAATAAACCGAAAACTGAAGATATCCAAACCGAACCAAACCAAACTAGATATGGTATTAAAATGGTAGCTATTTTTTACTAACCAAAAAAACAAAAACCCGAGAAAATTGAACCGAAACCGAACCGATATCCAGATTGCACAGCTCTAGCTAGAAGTGCCTTTTTTGTTACTTTCAAACTCAAAAGTCTCTTTTGAGTATAATTAACTCCATTTGTGTGTCTCTCTCTTTCTTTCTTTTTTATTCTTTTTTTTTTTTTTTTTTTCTGAGAGACTTGGGTTGAGAGACTACCGATGATTATGCCCTTAGAGCATCTCCAACCCATAATTGCATTTTTCATTGTAAAATGCAATAATTACAAAATGCAATTGGATTTCTCTTCAACCTATAATTGCATTTTTCATGTCAAAAGGAATATTTTTAGTATATTCTTCTTTTTCTATTTTATTATTAATAATTAATTATACATAATTTTAAAAAAATTACAAATTGACCCATTTATTTAATTTCTTTCAAAATTTCCATAAATTATAATATTCTTGAAATTTAATTATTATAATATAAATAAAAACACATTACATTACATAAAAATGATAAAACAAAGTTGATGTTAATTTTTTAAATTAAGTATTATGTTTTAAATTTAGTATTATGTTTTTACATTTTCTATTAGATAATGTTATTTGCATTTTAGTTTTATATATTAGAGTGTTTTAATATTTATAATCATCAAAAAAAGAAATCATCATCAAAATAATTATTTATAACTCTAAAGGTAAAAGTATCTAAAATTTGAAGGAGTAGTTTATAAATAAAAAAGTTCAATTGCAAAATAAAATTAAAAATGAGATGGTTGCATATTTGAAACCAAAAATGGTATTATACCATTTTGCAATTGAAAATGAGATTGGGTTGGAGAAAATTTATTGAAAAATAGAATTTGGCACCAAATTTGGTATAGGGTTGGAGATCTCTTAGGTTGTGTTCTAAATAATAAAAATTTTTTTTTATAATTTATAATTCATAATTGTAAAACCCATGTCTATTATAAAATCAATAAAACTCTAAAATTTGTAATTAAAAAAAAACTTAAAAACGAAAGCACTAAAGCACTAGTTTTTAACATCATCAAATAAAATAGAATATTAATCTTAGAATGAAAACTAAAAAATTGAATGAAAGTAAAGTACTACTCTTTCAAATTCGCCTTCCATCAAGGTTACATAATTTAGACATTAGATTTTTTGGGTTACATAATTTACATACTTATTGTATACTATATATTATTATATTTTGATTTAAAATTAATCGTTTTTTTTTTGGTTTAATCGGTTTTATCGGTTAATATCCAAAACATATCAGGATCCTACGGTTTTGAAATTATTACATGCATACGGTTAATATAATATATCCGGAATCTAACCATATGTTCTATTTCGATTCGGTTTTACCAGATTGGACATGACTTTGCCCTCATATTGTTTACTTAGAATTTTCTATTTTACCCTTAATGAAGAATGAAAACAAACAACGGTTTCTTTGTCGCCGTGTTCTTTAGTCTTCTGAAAATTGTCCTTTCTGAGTAATAGAATTACAGGCGGAGCGGCTGCTTAGTAGTCGGTGTACCTGCAAGGAATTTGTGGTTAGTTAGGGTTTATCAGCAAAAGAAAAAAACATTAAGAAACGTTAGTCGCATTGCATTAGAAACATTGGTCGCATTACCTTCCCTCAAGGAATGTTTTCGCGTTAGAAACGTTGGTTGCCATGACTGAAGCTTTACAGGAGACATAAGAGTCAGCTAGATCCATCTAACGAGAAAACAGAAAGTATCAAGTTAGACCCTAAGTAAGGAAAAGTTTAGAAGCAAAGTTCTAGTTCTAGATGGTGCAAGAAGGTAAAAACTCAGTTACAAGTTTTGCTAAGTTTAGTGTTTTTAGCGCAAAAATAAAACGGCAAACAAAGCTAAGAAGATTGGTAGACTCGATTGTGGTCAATCAACCGATATATATCCTAAGGGTGAACCTGATACAGTTGTGGACCGTTGTCGTCAAATCCAGCCACCAGCAGGGAAGCCCTAAAAGGTCTAATACCACACTATTAACAAAAGAAGGTTAAAAATGGACACACTCATGGACAAACACTCATGGAAAATTTTCATGGACAGACTCTCATGGACAAATGCAATCATATTTATCGGTGTATAGGATGTACGCAGTCGAGTGGGCACAGTCGCCTGTATACAACCGGCATATCCATGAGTGTACCGATTAACCTTATGTGTCTATCTCCTCTGTTTGACCAAATTCGAGACAAAAATACAAGATTTCGCTCTCGAAGCACATACAAATGGACACACTATCATGGACAAACACTTATAAACGGATTCTCATGGACACAACATATAAACACAATCGCATGGATACAAAGCGTATAGAAATGGACACAAGATGGACAAAACCACTTAACACAATCACGAGGACACAACCCATGGAACAGTATAATGGACATAACAGCATGGACACAATGAAAGAACACTCTCGTGGACACAATCTATTGAATCCATTAGTTACTATCCATAGTTTTGTTGTATAGGGTCCTTACCTTCTATGACGAGGTCCGAGATGTCTACGGTGGCCACTGAAATGGTTCAGGGAAGAGCAATTATTTCTATTCAGGTGCCTCTAAATTGGGAACTGCCGCGATTTGATTGAGGAAGATGCTCCGACTTGTGTTGGTTACTAAGAGATGGCTGATACCCAATTTAGAACACAACCTAAGACGAAATTTGTAATTACATAAATTCTAATTAACCACAGGAGAGAAAAAAATGGATTTTCTAACACTGTAATAACATCCATTTATTCGGTTAAGCTATTCAAAGACTCGTTAACGGAAATTAAAGATTAAACTAGTTCCGAAGTCCGAACCAATTGAGTAAATCTTGGAAGTCTTTTCTCGATATCCGGACAAATAAATTGTTTGGTAACAATAAGATTCAGTAGACGTTCACGGGAGACTAGACAAAGAACAAGCAAGTCCGTGAACACAATATTATATATATAAAGATAAAGCATCACATATTTATAGAGTTATGCATGTGTGTATATCAATACTTGCATGTACATTGTACTCATGACTGCTCTTCCACTTGGGACTACATTTCAAGGAAACAAACAAGAAAAAGCAGCATTTCATTTTGGATGGCAACATGACAAAAATGAAAAATTCCTGCATTTCAAATAACAGATTTTCATTTTTTTTCAACAAAAAATCATGGAAAATTCAACTATCTTAGAGCATCTTCAACACACCCTCAAATCCTCACATTTTGAGGTTTTTTATTTTCCAACTCACCCTCAAATCTTCATATTTTGAGGTTTTAAATAGTGGATCCTCAAATTTGAAGTTTCACTATTCAAAACCTCAAATCACTTTTTGCTTTTCACTTTAGCCTTTCTAATTTTGTATATCTTACAAATAATCTTATTAATTTATTCGATTATCATACATCTCATAAATATTTTAAATATATCTTTAAAATTTTAATTATCACATATTATCAAATAAATACACTAATTTTTATAAACTCATAATATATAATAAATATTATACACAAGAAAAAATAAATTTCACACAATAATAATATTACATTTCTTAAATCAAAATTAAAATCACACTACAATAAAACATATTATACATAAAAAAATCAAATTACATAAACACATTAATATTACACAAATTAAGATTCATACAACAATACTAATATTGAGGTAATAAGATCACGAAAAAGTTGTCCATAAAAATTTGGTGTAGTCGAGGATTGTTCTTGTTGTTCTTGAGTTCTTTTTTAATGATTATAACTTGTTCAGATCGAATAAACTCATGTGTATTTAATAATTATTTATATGTAATTTTCTATTATCTTGTAATATTTTATTTTTTTGGTATCTTATGTAATATTTTATTGAATGTATGTTTTATATTTATTTATGAAAGTTTTATCCTTATAAGTAATTATTAGTAATATTGAGGACTATAATGCAAAATTTTAATTATTTTAGAGATAGATTTGAAATTTTACCGTTAGAGTAATAGACCCTCAAATCTTTATTTTGAGGATATGGCACCCTCAAAATGAAGTTTGTGGTTGGAGAAGCTCAAATAAAGATCTGATCTCGGTCATTATATATATATATATTTTTTTTAGTTAGATTCGGTGTTCTTAGAATTTGAATTTTACTGTCGAATTTTCCGAACAATTGTATCAAAAGAAAAGGAAAAACACTTGACCTGTATACAATAAAAGTTCTACGAATGAGTAGAATTTTGGAGTTACAGAAATTGTTTGCAAATGTTCATTGAAAGAAAAGGTTATACATCACAAATATTTTTCATGTTTATCGTTGTCTGCAATTCACGTGTGCATACTAATACTACTGGATTTAAATTCAAGTTATAACAAATATTTTTCATTTTTTCATAAAATTAGAAATAGAAATGGAATTGTATTTTTTTATATATAAAAAAAAAGAGACAGAAAGAGATGGAGAGTTGGAGACCCGTGAAGACCAAGGTTTGTGTCCAAGCTACAAGTTAAACAAGGCGACTCTTCCTTGCCACGATATTACATTGTGCCCACCTAAACCCTAGTCTAAGGCGCTAAGCTCTACGTGTTCCACATATTAATTCGATTTAGTTTCTCTACAAAAGCACACTATTTTCTTTTGGTCATTTAGTTTTGTAGACGACTCGTGAAATGGAGTCTCCAAAGCTAAAAACATACCGGTTAAAAAATTTTTAATGACAATCAATCACATACCTTGAGAAAATGTTTTTTGTTTTTTTTGTTTTAGTACAACCACCACTTAATTAGTGCTAGGGAATTATACTAGTGTTGGTGGGTCAATCTATGGTACTTTATGCGTTTTCTTTAGATATAGAGGATCCAAAATATGATTTACATACATAACTACGAGTCAAATTTGATCCCAAGATCTTTCATAAAAGCTATTTCGAAAATAAAATGCAATCGACGACAGGTCTACAAAACGTTGAATATGACCTCTCATCTAACGTATGTGACATGTCTCCACATAGCAAACACCTAGTTAACATTGAAAAGAAAGAGAGGAATATATTGAATTATTGATCCCTAATTCGAATTTCAATGAAAGAGACTATAGTAGTTCCAAGAGATTATGGATTAATACGGAGAAAATGTTTTCTTTTTTAATTTTACTTAGGTTGATCAGTATGAAGAAATAAATTTACAAAATAAGTAATTCAGCAAAAGAAAAATGGTTACCTCTTGGAACCTGAAATCCTTCTAAGGAGAGTAAGAAAACACAACACGCGATAAAGTACGAAGAACCCTAACAAAACGTAAACATTAAACCACCTCTGTTTTTCATGAAGCCCTTTCTTCTCCAACACGTCACCTCCAGTAACTACGCAGATCTTCCCTTGAGCTTCCCCAAACCAGACCAAACACTTGAAAGCCAAACACGAGTACTCATTTATAAGAAGCGCGTCCAGCGCATACTTATACATCGAGATAAAGTACATGAAGAGCCAGTACTTGGGTAGACTCTCCTTGGATATGAAGTAACCGGAGAACAAGAAGAAAGCCGCTAGAAGCACGGTCACAAGAGAGGTTCCCGCAATGTAATTTGGGGCAAGAGAGCTCAAGAAGAGAACGAAAGAGTTCGCCAATAGGACAATGATCCATATCACGAGAACGAAGTACCCAAATGCTTGCCACGTGGGGCAGAGACCGACGAGGAAATAGACCGAAATAGAGTAAATGATTGAGATCACAAACAAGTACGGCAAGAAAACGAGAGTGTTGGCGATAATGTGAGAGGAGAGTCTGTAAACGCCACTCGAAGTCTCTCTAAGAAGAATCGGACGCTCGTTGATGAAGATCGGGAGGGTTTCGGTTGTTGAAGAGAGGAGAAAAGTGAGTGTGAAGGCGAAAAGACCGAATCTTTTCTCGATTCCTTCTTTGCCGATTCCAATGTTGATGTAGATAGTTCCTAGGACAAGACCAACTACAAGGGATTCTAATGCATTGGTCAGAAGCAGCTGTCTTGTCCGGTAAATAATCTTCCAGAATCTTCTCGAAAGAAGGCATATCTCAGTGACTCTTGATTTTCTATATCGAACTATACTCTGTTTTTCTCTCTGTTTTCGGTTTTCGGTCGAAGGCGGAGCGATAACGTCAGTGGTTCCGTCAGATTCTCGGAGTTCTTGAAGTATTTCCATGGCGTATTCAAGGGAATTCAGCTGCGGAGGGACGGTGAATCCCTTGGAGAACAAGAAACCTTCAAGGGAGTCAAGACTTCCGTGGTAAGCAATAGTTCCTTTCGAAAGAAGTAACAGGCGATCGATGATAGAGAGAATCTTGAAGCTGGGTTGGTGGATGGACAAGATTACGGTCCGTTGTCTTGACACAGCGATGGCTTTTAGGATGTGAACAACATCAAAAGCGGATTTACTGTCTAAACCGGAAGTGGGTTCGTCGAGGAGGAGAAAGCAAGGGTCATGAAGTAGGCTTAAACCTATAGAAACCCTTCTTCTTTCACCACCGGATAAGCCCTGAGCGAGTCTTGTGTTGGAGAGGTGTGTTAGGTTGAGTTCTGAGAGAAGAGAGGTTACGGTTTCAGAGACTGTTGATGGGTTTGAGAGCAAGAGACGAGCGGCGAAGGAAAAAGTCTCAGAGACTGTGAGGAGAGGGAAGAAAGAGTCGTGTTGAGGAACATAAGAAGAGATTTTGCGATAAGAAGAAGGGTTAATGGGAATGGAGTTAAGGAGTATTGAGCCGGAGGTTGGAGAGGTTTTAGAGGCGAGAATGTCGAGGAGAGTTGATTTTCCGGCGCCGGAAGGGCCAACGACGGCGAGGATCTCGGTGGGATGAGCGGTGAGAGTGATGTTGCGGAGGATAAAGGAGGGTGGCTCAGTCGCCGCAAAGCAGAGGAGAGCGAGAGGGGTTTTGGGTTTGGCGTAGGAGATTGAGGAGGTGGTTAGTGTGTAGGCCTCCGTCTCCGGCGGAGGCGTCGGAGGAATTTCCATTTATGGTTCTAACTTGTAAAAGTTAATAAGAGGTTGAAGAGTGTAAGGAGATTTTTATAATAAGGTTTTATTTGGTTGCTTTTGTAATGATCTATTTTGTAATTTAATGCTGTAAAAACCAAAAACTTCAAATTTTGAGTTTTTCTTTTTCACTTTAAATTGTTTGCAATTTTATTTTTATTTTGTAAGTACAGTTTTAGATTTTAGCAGTCTTTTGTGTTTATTCTTCTTAGATGTATATGAATATTGAATTTTACGGGACCCTTTTTCCTTATGACATTCCGCAAAAGTCATGCTAATTTTTCTCTCTCTTTTTTATTTATCGGATGTTTATTTACAATTAGTCATGTAAAGTTTTTTTTTTTTTTTTTTGACGACAGTCATGTAAAGCTTTCTGAAAATGAAAATCATCATAATATATAAATTATACATAACTGATTTATTTTTATGCTGAAGAAAGGATTCAACAGCCTTCTCATAAAAATGCAATGCTCAAAACTTAAGACCCCAAGTTTTATTTATTTATTTGGTTAAATTAAATTACTTATCCCTCAAGTTGACTGCATTACTGTAACTGAAACCATAACGTAAATTCTACCGCAGAAAATAAATGACAAATATAAAATGAGCGATATATCAAAGTATCCGCATATTAATGGATCCGATTGGTAACTTAAAACGGTATGAAATTTTTACTGGTAAATTGGATTTTTTAGCGGTAAGCTGAAGTGATAAGTAACGGATCCGATTGGTAACCAAAAACGATACATAATTTTTAGCGGTAAGCTGGATCTTTTAACGGTAAGCTGGAATGATAAGTGTTTATAAAATAGTTAAAAACTGTAAAAAAAGAGCTGTAAACAAAAGTTGTACAAAAAAGCTGATTATAATACTATTGGTAATGCTTTTCGTACTGCTTTTGTGATTGGTAACTATTAAAACGGTATAAGTTATATCGCAACTTTTTGGTATCGCAGCTTTTTGATAACGTTTTGCGTTATAAAATGGTTGAAAACTATAAAAAATGAGCTGTAAGTAAAAGCGGTAAAAAAAGCTGAATGTATTATTGTTACCAACGCTTTGTGTACTGTTTTGTGATTGGTAATTATTAAAACAATATAACTTATATCGCCGTTTTATGATAAAGTTTTTGGTTACCATTTATTGAATAGATCCAAAGACTTTGAAAAGAAAAGGAGTAATAAAGTCTCTAACAAAAAGAAAAAAAAGAGAGTAATAAAGCCAAAAACGAGTTAAAAGTTGCAGGGACATGTGGACAAAAAAACTTGAATAACATTTTTTATATCTTCTCATATCATATGCTAGCAGACATAAATACCATCAATAGATATGAGTGATAATATATGGAGATATATGCATGTGTATACAACCTTTAATGATGCGAAACATAAAAGAAAAATACAAAGGAGAACGATTGTAACGAGGTCACGGGCCTACTGTTTTCTACCACAGTTCTCCTCTATTATTATTTTTCAATCCGTGAACTCTGCCTTATAAATTTGGCACCCACATCGGAATATTTTGTTATAACATTTAATTTACATGCTGTCATTAGTATTTTGATATCTTATAAAAACAAAAAGTTCACTGGTCACACACAAAAAACTAAGTAAAATGTTTTGAATCATTCTAATTTCTAATTAAACGATGATTATAAAATGTTTAAAAGAGATAAAAAAAAAATAGCACTATCCATTTTTTTCTACCGTTTTTGGTGTACTAGCTTGATCACACAATGACACACAAAAAAAAAAAGTCTTCAAAATAATGACTTCTATTACCACGACAAAAATGAAACAAAATTAACATGCCCTGGTCTTAGGTATTTACGAAACTATGACCCTAAAGTTTCTTTGTAACCAAAAAGATCTTAAGCATTTGTTAGTCTAAAATGACGTAAATATATATGCCGAGACCATTGTGTATTAAAAATTAACCAATGATTACTTACCTTTGTGGCAGATGTTTACATTAACATTTAAACAAAAAAAAAAATGTTTACATTAACAAATGTACAAATTTAGTCTCACATGCTGAACTTGAGACTGATTTAAGTTAGAGAAAAATTATTTATATGTCGTACAACTGTCAACTGACATATAAACCTAATGCGAAAAACCAGTTTCAGATTTTAAAAACTTACACTCGTACACAAATATACAGTAACAGAAGTTTTTGATAGGGAAAATTAAGAGAAAAAAGAATACATACCGATACCGTTGACTATCTATTTGTAGTACTTATCATATGGCATGTCTTTGTTACTTAAAAAAAAAATAATTCACAAAACAAAACCATAAATATTATTTTCAAACTTTGTATTTTACGACCAAACTATTATCTCTACAACTTCTTACAAATATATTAAACCTAAAAGTCCTAATGCAAATGAATGAGTAGGTTTATTTAAATTTAAGAAATACATTGATAAGCATTTTTTTAAATGACAAATTTTGTTATTAAGTTGTCATTTTTATATATTCCGAGAAAACTTATAGGTTATAAATATGGCAAATTAACTTTATAGTTTGCTCAATAGTAAAATATACCTTATACTGTATATATATTTTACAACATTGGGGTATCTGACTGACTGAGTTCGTCCTAGCCGCATCAGTTTTAATTTCTTGATCTCGCTTCTCCGGTGTCCGGCGAGTCTTGTCGGCACCGCGAGAGGACTTTACAAACGCATCTCACCGTGTTTTCTTTCTTTTGATTTCGTCTTATCCGCATCCGTTCGCTTTTCTAGATGTTGCTTTTCCGGTAAACGATCTGAGATTGAGGATGGAGGTCGCATCTTTGGTGGAGCCGGCTCGTTTGAGCTTCGGAACGGCAGCGCCGTTACCACCCAATTATCGGCCTGCCTTTCGATTCTATTCTCAGATCTGGTTTTTCTTATTTCCGATGGTGGTGGTTTTATTCCGGTGAGACTTCGTTATTCGGACGGTTTTTGTGGTGGTTTGGATCGGCGGGTTCCTTCTAGCATCGTGACGAGGTCATTGGTGTATATGGTGGTACTCCTTCTTCTCAAACAAGATAGCTCGGCGTTCTGTTTTTATAGCTTTCGTTTGGTGGTTCTGTCGCGGCGGCTCAGGTGCGGTTGCCTCGTTCCTTGGTTCTTCTGCCCTTCGTCGGCTCTGTTTTTTGGTTTGTACCCTCAGCTTTGGGTTAGATTCTTTTCCTTGTTGGTTTTTGGCTAGCGTTGTTGTGTTATGTCCACCATTGCTTTTCCTTAGTTTGTTCGGCTTTTAGTTTCTGTTTTGGAGGCGTTTGTCGATTATGGGTTCATCCTTCTTCTGCATCGGTTTGCCTTCTCTAGGGAGAAGTTTTTAGAGGTTCGTATTTGGAGTTCTTAGTGGCATGATTGCTATTTCTTGAGCTTGGTATGGGCTGTTGAAAGCAGGCAAAGTCATCAAATTTCGTTTGTGGTTTTCGCGTCCGATGCAGTTTCATTGGTGTGGCGTTCTCAGGTCTTGAGCGTTGCCTTCTTATGCGTCCAAGGGTGTTGGTTGAAGTCGTGTTGGCAACGGGTGGTCCTCGGTGGTGGTGTAGTATCTTTGTTGTTGTGAGAGTTTTGCACTCTCATTAGCAGGTTTTATTTGGAGGTTAGTTCTCTGGATTTGGGGTTATGAATCTTCCTAGTTTTTTTCGGTTTCGTCTTTGGCACTTTATGTTGCCGGCGGTAATGGTTCAACCTTGTTGTACTTTCATCTTTGGATCTTCTTAATATTACTCAGATGACAAACAAACAAAAACTTTATAGTTTGCTTTGCTGGTTTTTTGACAACATAAGTTTGCTTTGCTGGTTCAAAAAAAAAAAAGAAAATTTTGTTTGCTTTGCTGGTTGAGTTATTTCTTTCCGTTTTAAAGTCTTTCTACCTGAACAAGTTCGGGTGTTTAACAAACAAAAAAAAATGTAAGTTCGGGTATATTTTATCGTTATGAGATATTAATAAACTTTATAGCATGGGCTTCTTCACATTTGCACCCAAAAAAAAAACTTTATAGCAAGGGAAATAAATGACAAAGTTTAAGAAACTTTATACTAGCTTGTGGGGAATAAATAGAGGATAAAGTTTATGTGGTGTGATTCGTCTATATATATTATGGGCTTTCTGAAATTTATATATAGCCCCATAACTTATGAGGCCGAAGCAAACAAGATCAAAAATTTACATAGGCCTATATATACTATGGGCTTTCTGAAATTTATATATAGCCCCATAATAAATTAACAAGAATCAAATGGAAAAGACAGGATTTCACATAGTGATATAAAATAGCTAAACGGCGTTGAAATGGAACAAACTAAACTAATAGAGCTAAACATTTCATTTCACCACCGTTAGCTCTTATTGTATTTGATAAAAGACTAACTGTGAGAAATGTTAACTTTTTTTCATTTCTAATTGAAAAAACATACTTGTCGGCCCTCTAACAAAAACAAAACAAACATACTTGTCTAAAATCTTAGTATGCAACTAATGATTTGAGAATTAGATCAGTTAAAAGAAGCAAGAGTACATATCTTTTTCTGCGTATTACTTACACTTCTGCGTATCTTTTTAGAAATAGGTCAAATAAACATTTTGCTTTTAAGGAAAAAAAAATTTGCTTTTAAGATGAAAGAGCATTGGTTTTAATAATATCAGATGACAAAAAAAAAAAGTTTGCTAGCTAGGATATCTTAAAAAAAACCTCAAATCTTCAAATTTAAGGTTTTGTTCATTCCAAAAAAAACTTCAAAATTTGAATAGTGAAACCTCAAATTTGAGGTTCTACTATTCAAAACCTCAAATTTGAGGTTTTATGTTTTTATTTGCATTTTAATCCTTCTAATTAGTTATTTCATAAAAAAAATATCTTCATAGTTTTGCTATTTATCATTTTTACCTTTTAATTATATGTTTCATTAATATTTTACATATATGCTTATAAATTTAATTTTTACTTATAAAATTAAATAAATAGCTTAAAATGACAAAAATATTTATATAAAATAAATATTACATTCCATTCAAAACAAATATTACACAACAACAATATTACACTTAACAAATTTCATACAAAAATAAAATTACATAAACACATAAATATCACACAAATTAAAATAATACAATAATATTAATATTCTAGTAAATTTGGGCTCGAATCTCCAAGACCACCAACTTTAAATTTTATGTTATAACTTTAGTTATTATTTTTTATATTATTTCTTTTGTGTATGTTTTATATTTATTTATAAAGTTATATGATCTTAATTAATTATAATGAATAGTAAAGACTAAAATACAAATATAATAATATTAAAGTTATATTTGAGGTTCCGCTTTTGTAGACAAACAATCCCAAATCTCAAATTTGAGGTTTGGTTAACCTTAAATTTGAAGTCCTTTTTGGAGATGCTCTTACCAACATCTAGTTTGCTAGGATTGATTTTAACCATGAACATTCCAATTTAGTTTTTCGTCAGCTTTGTCTGCGAGGATATAAAATTCTTCTGTCGGATTTCTAATATTCATGATTTTGTACTGTTCTCGGTTATGGTTTTAATGAAAATTCAGACGAAAAAAGAAAGATTAAAGGGAATTGATTGGTTTTTACAATTTTTTTCTTCTGTTATAAAAAAGATATAATTGACATTCAAATAAAATATCAAATCTAAAATCATACATATATCATATTACAAATCAAATTTAAATTGCAAACCTAAACACAAAATAAAAAATTTAGGTTTCAAACTACTAAATCATAAAAATCTTACTCAATATCTCCCCTAAGATAAAAATTTTGAGGAATCATGACATATCTTATCCTCCAAATTGAAACTGGATTTGTGTTTTTTTTCCCCAATGAATTCTAAACAGTGGTAGAGCCAGTTAAGAAGGGGGGTTAGCTGACCCCATAAATTCTTAAATTTGATTTAGCGTAGGCATATAATTATAATTATACACTAATTAGTTGAATGATTTTCAATGGTTTGACCCTTTGTTAATTGCAAAGCCTCTATGTACTTTTTTCTTTCTTTATATGTCAACGTTAATTAGACATTAATTATGTTTGTTCATTTTCTGCTTTTTTCAGATGAATAAATTTGGTATAATAATTTTTTTGACCCTTGTAAAAAAAATTCTATCTCCGTCACTAATTATAAATGTTTTTTCCAAGTTTTTGACTAAAACAGAGAAACATAATCATTTTGAGACTAATTAAGTGCTGAGTTTAGTTATTCTAGCTCTGGGTATTGGACTATTATGTTCGGTTCTAGGTAAGAACCGTTCGGTTCTGAATCTTTCGGGTATAGAGATTTTGTATCCATATGGATACCAAAAGTATTTCGATTTAGTTTCGATTTGATTTCTATCGATTGGGTATCGGATAATACATAATCGAACCGATATCCACAGGTATTAATGAAGAGAAACCATCAGATATTTTGAGATATAATCGAAACCAAAGTGAATCGGTTATTTTAGATCGGTTCCGATTCAAATTTTCGATTCTATTTTTTTTGCCCAGACCTAATTATTCGCTTAGTCACTTAACACCGTGGGTTTATTACGTTGGGTTTTTAACTACACTTTATTTTTGTTAGTTCTTTAAGTAAAACGTAAAAAGTTTGTGTTTTCTTGTAATTTTATTTTTAACTACACCTTATTTTTGTTAGTTCTTTAAGTAAAACGTAAAAAGTTTGTGTTTTCTTGTAATTTTATTTTTAACTACACCTTATTTTTGTTAGTTCTTTAAGTAAAACGTAAAAAGTTTGTGTTTTCTTGTAATTTTATTTTTAACTACACCTTATTTTTGTTAGTTCTTTAAGTAAAATGTAAAAAGTTTGTGTTTTCTTGCAATTTTTACGATTTTACTATTTTTACTATTAACAACATTATCAAGTTTTTACGTATCCATTTTTTCCAAAAGTATAACTAAAAAAATGAAACCATTATCTATGATACCAATAATCTACAGAAACTAACTCTTCAATATTTTGTGATTAGTTATTTGGCATAAACTTGTTCAGCCCAAATACTTTCATTATTTTATTATTATTTTTTTTTTTTTTTGAATTTTAAGAAGTTTTAGGCCAAGACTCATAGTTTTTTTACCAGAAATAAAACGAATTTAAATCTTCTCACACCGTATTCGAACTAGGAGCGCAACAAAATCAACATTTACGCTTAACCACTAGGCCAGTATCTCCGTGGTCTATTTTATTATTGTTATTTCATGATTCTGCTATATATTCGTTTGACGTAAAAAAATTATATATTCATCTACCATGTGAGACGTCATATGTATATTATATAAAATTAGTCCATAAATAGATATAGTAAGAGATAACCTTAATCGCAAACAGTCACATGCAATGCATTCAAAATCCCATGACAAGCATAGAGACCTCGAGTAATGTAAAAGAACCTCAACTCAAACTACCATCTTCGCTAATTAATTATAATTATAGATCAAATACATGTCTAAATACATTTAACTTATCAATACTATTTGATGATTAGCATTGTGCATATACATAAACAGACAGTTTGAATTTTTCGCGGGACAAACAGACTTGAAAACGGTATTAAGCTAAATTGGTCGGAACATGGGCCCACATTAGCATGTAAAGAAAATCTAAGAAGAGGGGACAACCAAATCTACCTCAAAGTCTTATGAAACTAAACTAAACAAAGATTTAAAGAAGTTCCTTTTTGTTCTATGGTAGTAGAAACAGTGTCGTATCGCTTCTAAAGGTGCAACGTATTCTTCCTCTTGTGGGACCCTTGAACTTTGCCACGTGTATGGTTCTCCGGCGTCGATTGCTCCTTGCTTCCTTGTGAGGTGAATGTTTTCGACATGATATTGATATTGTTGATTTTTTATTTCTCTATTAATTGACATGATAGTGATGATTATTGTTTAGACTTTAGACAAAGAAAAAATAACAAAATGGAAATGGCAGTCTTAATTATTTATTTTTTGAGTTTCGAGCGAATCTTGTAATATGATTCTTGCACAGGATGTTATGAGCTGATCCATTGCACGCGTTGAGTTTGTTTTATGCTCGACACTATTACTTCGAAAGCATCTCAAACTTCCCAAGACATATAAAAATCGTGTTAGAATTAGGAGTAAAAGCATAACTTAGTACTTGCACGTCTACTGTATAAATTTAAACATTTAGAAATATTAATTGTGTATTTGCATCTGCATTTTACAGAACACAAACGTAAACAAAGAAATAATGTCTAAGAGTATAGAGGTAAACGACAAAGAAAAGAAACCGAATCTCTTCAAATTTGCTTCTCCAAAATCTAACTTCACAAAACCGAATCTCTTCAAATTTCGTTTACATTTGCGTTTTACAAAATTATTTTATGAAACTTCGAGTATATGAATATATTTCAAAAAAAAAAAGTGAAAGAAAAAAAAAACAATTTTATTTCTTATATAAACAAAAACACAAAATTTTATATGAAACAGTTATGTCAGAAACCTAAACGTATGAAAGAATTTTCTGTATTGATTAACTTTGCCATCGGCTACATATTTATACAAGGCATAAGCTCTAATTATGTGCAATAAGAAGACTAATCTACCCTTTAATACAAACGTATATTACATAACGTTAACACCCCTCCTCAAGATGGAGCATGGAAGTCGCGAATGCCCATCTTGAACTTGAAACCTTCAAATTCAGCACGTCCAAGAGCTTTAGTCATAATATCCGCCAATTGTGTCTTGGTAGTAACATGTTTGGTAGCAATAATTCCCTTCTTTATAGCATCCTGAACAAAATGACAATCATTCTTCACATGTTTTGTACGTTCGTGAAACACCGGATTTGCAGCAATGTGGATCACTGCTTGACTATCACAATGAAGTATGACCGGAGCTGAGTGATCAATACCAAGTCCAAGAAGCAAAGTCTTGATCCAAATGATCTCACGAACCGTATATTGCATAGCACGATACTCGGCTTCAGCCGAAGATAAAGACACCGTGTATTGCTTCTTGGTTTTCCAGGAGATAGGGGACTGACCAAGCTGAATGAAGTAACCAGTGAGAGAGCGACGAGTGAGAGGACAGCTCGCCCAATCAGAATCACACCAAGCTGAAACGGTCAGAGGAGTCTGAGCACGAAGAAGTATACCTTCACCAGGACTACTCTTAAGAAAACGAACTACACGCAGAGCAGCTTCCCAGTGTGCCATTTTCGGCTTTTGCATGAATTGTGTCAAGATGTGAATAGCATACGAAATATCAGGACGAGTCACTGCAAGATCAATTAGGCGATCGACCAGTCGACGATAGCGTTTTGGATCGGGACAATCATCACCATCAGCAAGAGCAAGACGATGATTCTGATCCAAAGGAAAAGCCACAGGGCGCGCACCAAGAAGACCAACATCTGAGATAATATCAAGTGTATACTTACGCTGACATAGATAAATGCCAGACGGACTCCGTGCGAATTCAATACCGAGAAAATATTTAAGCACACCAAGGTCTTTCGTCCGAAAACATGAGCTAAGATACCTCTTGAAAGACAATATCAGTTCCGAAGAACTCCCAGAAATGACCAAATCATCAACATAAACGAGCACATACATCTGTGCCCCATCTCGGCAATACGTGAAAAGAGAATAGTCAGAGAGGCATTGCGTAAAACCATACGTGAGCAAAGCATCCGCAAGTTTTGCGAACCAGCAGCGAGGTGCTTGCTTGAGACCATATAGAGATTTATGGAGACGACACACCTGATTCGAATTGTCTGTCTGAAAACCCGGTGGAAGCTTCATAAAAACTTCTTCATCTAAATCACCATGAAGAAAGGCATTATGAACGTCCATCTGGTGAAGTTCCCAATTCTTAGCTGCTGAAACCTCTAGACAAATGCGAATGGTAGACATTTTGGCAACAGGAGAAAACGTTTCATCGTAGTCCTCACCCTCAATCTGTTTGTTACCAAGAACGACCAGACGTGCTTTGTAGCGCTCAATGGTGCCATCAGACTTGTATTTGATGGTGAAGACCCATTTGCATCCAATCGCTTTCTTGCCCGGAGGGTGCGTTTCAATGGACCACGTCTTGAGTTCAGCCAAAGCGTCAATTTCAGTTCGCATTGCCTGGCGAAATCGTTCATCTTGAACTGCCTGGGAATACGTCTTAGGGAGTAAAGTACTCAAAATTGCATGTAGGTAGGCACAATGAGAGTCGGAAAAACGAGAGCTAGAAAGATAATCATCTAGCGGATACACGCAAGAATCCAATGATTCCTCTCGAGACAAATCAGCAGTAACCAGAGTGGTATTGAGTACGTAATCTTTGAGTTTAGCCGGAAGCATACGCTGTCTTGTGCCACATCGAAGATCGTCAGATATCATACCAACAGGTGATGAAACTACAACATCGGACGAAGTAACAACCGACGGAGACGGTGAGGCGTTGTTCATATCAGAGGAGACCACAATATCTTCAACAACAGCAATGTCGAGATCATCTTCCTCAAACAAATCCGGTGGAGAAGAAGGAGAAGAAACGTGTATATTTGCCGGAGCAGACGAGATGAGAGGGATGGAAAAAGGGAACTGGTCCTCGCAAAAAATCACATCGCGAGAGACATAGATTTTCCGAGTCTCCAAATCATACACTCTCAAGCCTTTTTTTCCAAACGGATAACCCAGAAAAATCGACTTGGTGCTGCGGCTAGCGAACTTATCTCCTCCATGATGTTGATTATGCACATAGCACAATCAACCAAAAACACGAAGATGCTTTAAAGGAGGAGGCCGATTGTAGAGAATTTCAAACGGCGATTTACCACCAAGATTAGCTGTAGGAGTACGATTGATCACATATCCCGCAGCTAAGATGCACTGTCCCCAGAATTCCAGTGGAAGAGATGCTTGAAATCGAAGAGCACGGCCAACGTTAAGTATATGGCGATGCTTTCTCTCAACTCTGCCATTTTGTTGGGGGGTTCCGACACATGACGTCTCATGGAGAATACCTTTTTCACGAAAGAACCCACCGAGACAAATGAATTCAGATCTATTATCACTTCGGATCGTTTTAACTTGTTTTCCAAACTGACGTTCGACCATGGCGATGAAATTCTTAAGGCTCGATGGGGCGTGGAGTTTGTCGGGTAGCAAATAGATCCACAGGGCTCGAGAATGATCATCGAGAATGGTTAAAAAATATCGAGAACCACAAAGAGCAGGAGTTCGATAAGGGCCCCAAAGATCACAATGCACAACTTCAAAAACATCCTTTGTTTTATTCATACTCATTGGAAAAGAAACACGAGATTGTTTGGCGCGTATACAAATCTCACATGTCTTGGAATCAAAAGTACGACAACTGAAATCAGAAATAGGTAAAAACTCCATAGCTGTAGAGGATGGATTTCCCAAACGCCTATGCCACACGTCCACAGAAGTCTTTGTAGACATATGCATCGCAGCTGCAACATCCAAGCCTCGAAAAAAATATAGCCCATTCTGCTCCTCACCCGCTCCAATCAGCGTCCTCGTAATGCGGTCCTGAATAATGCATAACTTATCAGTGATCTGGAAAACACACGCCCTCTCGCGATTCAGCTGAGAGACGGAAAGCAAATGACAATGCAATCCCTCAACAAAGAAGACATTCTGAAGACTGAGATCTGAACCCAACTGAACAAATCCTTGTTTCGTGGATGCAGTAAGACAACCATCCGGTAATTTGATTGGAACCGGTAGCATATCACAAATCGCAGAAAGTGTGCAAAGTGATCCAGTCATGTGATTAGAGGCACCCGTATCAATAATCCAAGAGGAAAGAGAAGGGATACCTGAGAGTTTTGGCTCGGACGTTTGGTCTTTTTCATTGATGATTTGAACCAAAGTTTGCCATTGCGAGTCGCTCAAACCGGTGAAGCCAACACGATATGCACTTGTAACCGTAGCATGTGCAGAAACGGGCGGAGTAGCAACAACGGCGTTAGCGTGAGCTGGATTCGCGGTACCACGACCACGTCCAGAAGATTGAGACGAAGAACCACCACGCTTCGAAGAACGATCTCCTTGCGTCGTCGAATAACCAAACTTGCGATAGCAAGTCTCCTCAACATGTCCTGCTTTCCCACAATAAGTGCACACAAGGCGAGGACGTGGTTCAGAGAAATTGAACTTCGGAGAAGAGGTTTGAACCGCAAAACTCATCTCCTCAGTCCGAGCAGTGACAGTGCGAGTTGCGAGCTTGGATTCCTCATCTTGCTGCATAATCTGATATGCTTCATCAAGTGACAGTAACGGATCACGAGACAAGAGGGAAGATTTTACTGCACCAAACACAGCTTCATCGAGACCCATAAGAAACTGATGGAGCTTGTCTTCTTCACGTTCTTTAGCAAGCTCCTCCATAGTTTTTGCTTGTTGAAAATCGGCTAGACTTTTCCACAATTGAGTTAACTTCCCATAGTATTCTTGCACAGGAAGCCCTTTTTGGTGACAATTAGCGAGTTCAGCTTTGAGACGTTGAACTCGTTGACCATTACGAACTGAGAAACGACGTTTGATATGAACCCACAGTTCATGTGCAATCTCGTGAGTTGTGAGAGAAGTACGAAGAGTTCTCATCAACCGTGAGTTTCAGCCAAGAGATCACCATGGCATTATTTGCCCACCAATCTTCATAGTCTTCGGAATCAGAATCAGGTTCAGGGATGGAACCATCAACAAATCCGAATTTCTTTCTCGCCTTGAGTGCTAGACGAATATTCATGGCCCATTCATCGTAATTGAGTCCACGAAGAAGTGGCTGGGAAATAACATTACCGGGATTATCTCCAGCCGAGAAATCGTATGGATCGATGGTACGTCGCGATTTTGTGCGAGAAGTAACAATACGTTGATCCGTCATGGTGAAGAGAGCTCTAAACTATGAAGAATCAAGTTTAGAGAAGGTCAAATCGAAAGAGAGAAAAAAAAATAGAGAGGTTGCGGCGGCTTCGGATCGAGAATAGTCAAAAATTTGTATGATTCGACTATAGCTCTGATACCATGTCAGAAACCTAAACGTATGAAAGGGTTTTCTGTATTGATTAACTTTGCCATCGGCTACATATTTATACAAGGCATAAGCCCTAATTATGTGCAATAAGAAGACTAATCTACCCTTTAATACAAACGTATATTACATAACGTTAACAAGTTAGGTCTTAGAATGTTTAGTATTTTATGTTACGCTTAATTAGAATGTTGATACAAACCCATGATAGTATATTCTAGTGATTGGTTACATTGGTCGAATTTATGTTATATTTTCACTCAGTTTACGTAAATTAGTTTTTAGTATATAAAAATCATCATCTAAAAGAAGTTTGAACTAATACATGATTTTATGAGTTAGTCTCCAACTTTTTCCTTCTTATACCCATGATAGTATTCTAGTGATTGGTTACATTGGTCGAATTTATGATATAGTTTCACTCAGTTTACGAAAATTAGTTTTTAGTATATAAAAATTAATCATCTAAAAAAAGTTTGTACTAATACATGATATTATGAGTTGTTCTCCAACTTTTTCTTTCTTATATGAGTTGTCTAGATAAACGAACAATCTCCGAGCAGACAATATTCGAACATTGGAAGACATGTTGCAAACATGTACAAACTAGATTGAGACTACAATTAGGGACATTGCTTATTTTTTGGGTTGAATTCATGTACAATAATAAATATCACAGCTGGGATCAGAAGACAAGGGAGCAATTAGAAAATTCTAGCGTTGAGAAAGTGTAATATGAGCAGATTTAAGGAAATGTGATAGATCCGCCAAAATGGAAAACTTAAAAATATGTAGTATATATATATATAAGTTGGTACCATATCATTGAATTGTATTTGCATAGATCGGTATGGTATACAAATTGGATTTGCTACTTTGAATTTACAGTCTCCCATGCATAATTATTCCATGTATTACTGCTATACGAAAATAGGTGGCCGAACCTAAGTTGGTAATTTAACAACCACGGTCAAGCCCATGGCCAGATTAGACTATAAAGAAAAAAGGATCTGAATAAAGATGGCACAAAGATGAATTAGTGCAAAAGAAATGTACAAAGGATTAGGATTCGCGATTATATGTATGCCTACAGAAATCTTCATTTTCGATCACTCTGTGGAGTTATGGGTTATGTTTATCTAATTACATTAGCCTTTGTAGTCATTTGCGTGGTTACCATAACCGAGTGTTTATCAGTTATTTAGCATTAGCTTAAAGTTGATAGTGTTGCTGTGTGATGCTGAAATTTGATAGTTAACGTATATTTTAATTCATCATCGAAACTTTATTTCCAATATTTATTATTCATTCTATAGTTTTTAGTTATCTCTGTTTTGTACCACTTATTCTCGTGACCTAAATCAAATGAACTATGCAGGGTTTATATTTTGCGTTACCAATTTTTTTTATTTAAATGATGGACCAATAGATAGAGACATATTTAAAAAAAAAATATTATAGTAAATTTTCTGTTTTGAACCGATAGTGTTCGGAGTCTTCCAATTACACAGAATACAACTAAATATGCACTGGATTATTTTGGAAAACAAAACTGAGAAAGAAACTTTAGTTATTCTAAGGAAAATAGAGATAAACGAGTGGCGAACTTGTAATATTCAGGGTTTACTCATTGCATTGAATTGTCTTTTCTGGTAACTAAATCAATTGATTTTTATGGTTAGTCTATCAAACATATACTTTTTTTCTTTCTTTTTTGGTAACAAACAGAGACTTGAAAACTCAAAAAATGGTCTGACCAATAGATCCGGAAATCCTCCACTATTCTTCTCTTTCTTGATACTTTTTAAATATGACAACTGAAGATGAATTTAAAGAAACGGGAAAAAGAAAAAAAAAAGTTACAAAGAGAGAAGTAGGTCAAATATTCATTTGAGTGGTTATCATCTCTGCCTAGACTTTAGGCCCAACACTTTTAAGTCGGGCTACTAGTTCCTAGTCCTAGGTCAACAATTTCACACCATCTCTCACTCCTCTTTGATTCCGAAAAAGATAGTAATACATAACGTTTGAGGGGAAAACAAAAAAAGAGAAACAGATATATTGACGACACTAACGTACGTAAAAATTTATTGACATGTTTCTCAAGCTAATATGGTCCATACACGAAGCAATTTCCTTGTAACTTGAACGATTGATAGATAAAAAATATAAAACCCCAAAAAAAATGAAATTAAAGTAACGAGGCGAAAATAAAATAAATAAAATACGAGTGGAGGAAGAAGAGGACACGATGCTCAGAGCTTGTAACGAACGCCAAGCTGAAGTGGAGAAATTGCAGAAATTTATGAAACGCGTAAAGATGTTTTGTTTAATGATGTGTTTCACCACAAGCATCACTCTCTCTCTCTCTCACACAACCCAAAAAATACAAATGTCATAACTCTTGTTGAAAATTCAAATCCACATTTATTCTCCACCTAATTATTATTCAAATAGTTCAAAGGTTATGAAAATGTAATTTTGACAACGATCGTTTCGGTCTATAAGCTTTGACCGGTTCGATTGTTTAATTTAATGGGCTCGTCTCGTGGCTCTACCCTTTTATCCGCGAGCCTTCTTACGCTTTTCTTTTGAGCATGTCATGTGCGTTGAAGACCAACCACGTGGTCTTTTTAAAAGCTCACTATATTTCTATTTTGTCGCTCTTTTTTTTTTTGAATGAGTAATTTATAGTAATTTTAGGATTTGTTACTATCCGTAGGAAGGAATGCTAAAAATATAATTTTTCACGGAAACGAACATTTTTATAACTTTTTATGGAGATGGATATTTTTCGTCATTATTCAAGAAAAGTAAAACCCTCACAAATATCCTACAAATCCTAATGAATTTTGTTTTCATTTCAAAAAAGTTAAAGTACTTGAATTTCTAAAAATCATGTTTTCACAATAATTATGAATTTATTGTTACGTAGTTAACTTATTTTAAAATTACTTGAATTTTTAAAAGTCTTGTTTTCACAATAACTTTTGAGAAGGTGGGTTTTACATAGTTAACTTTCAAATAAAAGTGATAAGTCAGATTTGTTGAAACAAAACTGAAACTTTTGGAATAAAAAAAACGTATAACATTAAAATGGCATATTGTGACATCCTCTCAAAAGGTGCCACTAACTTTAAATTTGTACTCCGTTTCAAAATATAACATAGTTACTAAAAGCAACACAGAAGGTATATCGAGTGTTTAATTTTCTTGTGAAGAAACAGCATGTTTTTTTTTTATATATATAGCATGTTGATCTTTTTTTTTTTCATCTGAAACTGAAGTTTATTAACGATCACAACGGAATACAAGATTGAAATACAGTGATCTAATACAAAGTCGAAAACGAAACAAACAACTAGATCTGGAAATAAGCTTAAAACCAAACCAATCATTCAAAAAAAGAAGAGACAAACTATAAAGATCTTAAGGTAAAAGGAACCCATCAAAAATTTCAACTCATTTCATTTTTGTTCCGGCACATTTACACGAACAATATAGCATGTTGATCTATAGTTTTGTTTCTATAATTAGTTTGCTCTTGTCTAAAATATTTGGCAACCAGACACATTTGTCAAACATAGTAAATTCTTGTCGCCTCATGTTCTCTGTTCTGTTTTACACCCATTAATTGGGTAAACTATTTTCTACTAGCTCGTTTACGTTTGAAGAAAGAAAAGTTGAGATTTTTTTGGACTTTTTAAAGTTTGTTTTTGGACTTTGTTAGGTGACTTTGGTCGGTTGTTGTGGTGGGATCCAAAACTATCACTTGCAAGATTTTTCTAATATCCTTAAAACAATATTTTTTAAAAAATATATGTCACTCGTTTTGGTCGTTTGTTAAACTCATCTAATCAATCCAAAAATATACTATAATTCCAGTCAAGAAAGGAATGAATTCAGTAACACAATTTAGCAAACAATAAAATATTCAGTTGACTCTGCACTCAAAGTCTATATCCATAGTTTAAACGTAGTTCACACCGGCAAACATAATAAACTGATAAAAACATATGAAAACATTCTTCGTGGTTGTCCAGTAACCAAATTGTTGCCGCCCAAAATCTGAAACTTTCAAATGGAGCAAAAATGTGGATATATTAACTGGTGCTTTAATCCAAATTTAATATTTATTTCGAGGATGTAGGTGAACAGAATAAATTTGAACATACATTCAAAATATTAGATTTACGTGAATAATGAGGATTTGATAGAAATGCACAGATAAATATAGGTCAGGATGATGAATTAGCACTGTCAGGTTTCATATATATTTTCTTGGAAAGTGAAATAGCAGAAAGAAAAGGAGAGAAAATGAGAAAATAATGGACCAGTGACTGTCAAGTCACTTCCAAATGCGCAAGTGAGGAAATTTTCAATAATTATTTTTTTTTAAACCTTTTTAGTTTTATATTAATATATTCGCTAGTTCCTTGCAATTTCTAAAATAGCATATTTATCTCATATTTTTTTTTTTGTTGGTCAGAACATATTTATCTCATATTTGCACAAAAAAAATCCATTAATTCTTTTATTTCATATATTAACGTGTTGTCATGCTTAATTACGTCCAACGGCCAAAACACATAATCATATACATTAACAACGTTCAGGTCAATTAAATATACTGACGAATTTCCAGTTTCGATCTCTATACCGACCATTTCGGCCAAATAGTAACATAATCAAAAGCTCAAAGCAAAAATTGGTTTTTAGTACAAAATTGTCATTCCTAAGGGCATCTGCAATGCAGAGCTTTTATAAAGCTCTTAATCAAAAAGTTAAAGAAAAAAATAATAATAAAAAAAGAGTTTAGAGCCGTCTCTAAGTGAAAATACGGATACCCTAAGAGAATTTTTGAGGTCATCACTAAGTGAAATTAAAAAAAAACCTATTATGAGACAGACGTGATCTGTGTGACAAACGAAGACGACAGAGATATGTAATAAATATATATTTACTATAATTTTTTTTTCTTTCAAATTTCTAGGTGTCAGGAATCACATAATGATCCATCACTATACAAAGGCAAAAACAAGAACCTTCACTAATCCGAGACTCTGTGATCTGCAACAAGATTTCTCTGTTTTGTCATCATCATCGTCATTTAAACTAATTTTAAAAATAAAATAAAAAACTAAAAATTTCTGCCATCTAATTTTCCATTTTCTTTTTAAGAAAAAAAACCTAATCGCTAATCTTCTCCCTCTGTTCCTTGATTGAAGTCAGGCTATCGATTGATTTCTCCGACATTGAATCGCTTGCAATTCTTGAAAACAAATACGAATCTACGAAAAACCATAAAATAGAGTTTTAATTAGCATTTGTTCATAAATTCCTCAAAAACTAAATAAAAATCATTTAAACAGAATTTATAATTTACCTTCAGACGACGAAGTACTGAGTTTCTCTTGTGAGGAAGATTCACTAGTAGATCGCGATAACATAGACGATTCTGTAATCAAAGAGAAACCCATTAAAATTCATGAAAAACCCAAATCAAATCGATTAAAACATAGAGAAAGAATCTGTTTTTTTTTGTTTTTGTTTTTTGCGTACCTCTCGAACCGTGAAACGATTTCTTGCAATGGAGAATCGCGCTTTGAATCCCATCTTGTTGTACTTGTAAAGACTCGTCGAGTCTCTTCGCCGGGGACATTGCTCCGACAGCCGCGGACGCGGACCGGCTCTTCCCAAGTTGTCTCCTCACGCTTCGAATCCCCGACGGAATATTATTCCTCTGTCTTTCCCTCGCCGCCGGCAAAGACGCCGGAGATGTATAAACACTGTTGATGCTCTGTTTCTTCGTCGTTTTAGTGTATAAAGGCTTTATGAGATCAAAGAATCTCTTCGAGGAAGAAGAAGAAGAAGAGGAAACAGGGGAAACAGAGCCGTCGAAGAACATCGTGTCGTCTCTCACCTGTGACCTCGCAATGCTCGCCGTTTTTCTGAAACTTGTTGTTGTTGTTGTCTCGTCGTCTTCGATTCTGAACCTTACGTCGATGCTTCTGTTGTTGTTTTCTTTCTTCTCAGTCGTCGTTGACTTTTCCGGTTCGACGGATTTTGACTTCTTGAACGCGAAAGCACGGAACTTTTGACCGGATTTGAGGAGAGTGATCGGAGATTGAGGCTTCGAAGTGCTTTCGACGAAAGGGAGGACTTTGCTCTTGGAGACGGAGAAAGTCGTCTGCTTTTCTTCTTTCTCTTCAGGGATTTTGTTTTCCTTGATGGAGAAGTCGGAGAGAGAGATCTTGAGCTCGAAGAAGGAATCATCTCCTTCGCAGAGTTCAACTTCGGGATCTCCCAATGCGGTGGAAGATCCGACGGCGGATTCTGAGATTCTGATTTCACGGCGGGGTTTATTGCCGTTGGCGTTGGTTAGCCAGAATTTCATAAAGCTAAGAGCTTCCATTTAGATAGAGAGAGAGAGAGAGAGAGAGAGAGAGAGAGATGGAGATGGAGATGGAGAGGGAGAGAGAGAGAGTAAGAGCTTGCCTTTGTCAACGAGAACGGGCAAGGAAGGTTTTAAAGGAAGAAGAAAGGGAAGGTGAGCTTTTCGAAATGGGTTTAATCTTTTTAAATTATTTTTCGGTAAAGTAAGAAAAATGAGAAATGAAAATGGCATTTGAGAAGGAAAAAGAAAAAAGAAACAGATTTATTGGGGTTTTTTTTGGTTGTGAGCTTTCTACTTTTTATTACCGCTCCTTTCTTTTTTTTTTCTTTTTCTTTTTACTTTTCCTTTACTTTTTTTTTCTTTCATGCACAGAGTAAAACATTTGTTCCATCTATTGTCTTCATTTATTTATCATTTATATGCCATGACACATACGGCATTGTAGCTTTGCTTTAAGCTAAAGTACTTTATTTTTAGTTTGTAGAATAACAATTTTTACATTTTTTTGTCATCTGAAAATTTCATTAAAACAGTTGAATAATACATCTGAAAATTTCATAAAAACGCCTAGATAGAAAAAGGAGCACTTGATCTGAAAAAAAAGAAACAGCAAGGAACGAACGAACCAACCCGGATAATACCGCACTCCAAGGAAGGAGAACGGAAAAAATCAAAACGACTACAGAAACAAAATGAGGCATAGAGGCCAAATCAAGACTCGGAAATGGTGAAATACAAATCTAGCTTTTAGATCTTGGATGAGACACAAGAGGAGATGGCTAAAGTGGACACATCACACCGTAAATCTAACAGATCCGGAACCACTAGCCTCACACCCACCAAAATCCGGCTAGATATGCAAAAATAAATTAAGATTACCTCAGAAAAACAAAACACCTAACAAACGAGATAGAAAAATGAAATACAAGCTTCTCACAGTGCCGGCGAGGAGCGCCGGACACCATAGAAGCAGACCATAGCAATTTTTTTGTTTTCTCTCTCTAGCGGCTCACTAGGGCGAATTCCTCTGAAAAGGCTGATGACTAACAATTTTTACATCTTAAACAAACAAATGAATCATATTTAAAAAGATAAAACAAATCAAATAGGACAAGCGTAACATATTTGAATGAATTTGAATGGTGACATAGATTCAAAAATGCAGATCAAATATATTATGCAGATCAAAAATAACAAATATGGCTTTGAATGGAACACATATTAAAAATATGCTGATCAATTAAACAATACATATCAAGCATAACAAATGCAGATCAGAAAAAAAAACTAATTGATCTAGTCAAAATAGAGGATGAATTTGTTCTGCTTTTATCACAAAAAGACAGCTCAAATGCAGAAAAATGGAGAAGACAGCTGAATGGAGAAAATTATAGATTGATCTGCTTTATAAATGATCTGCAATTATTCTGCTGTCCTGCATTACCATTTAAACCCATAGATCAACCATATTATGCTGACTAAATAAATAATTATTTTTATTAAATAGTGTAATAAAAAAAATAAATACAAAAAAGTCAGACCTGTAAGTATTTGAATGTATTTTCTTCCTTTGATGTAGATCAATAATTTTTTACAAAGTTTTTAATCTGTATGCATATGACTTAATATATTTTTTTGTCCTGCACTAAAAAAATAATAATATACAATTGCAGTTAGATCTGTTTTTTTTTAAAAAATGCATTTGTAATGCATTTGATCTGCCTCACTGTTCAAATTCATTGAAAACAGTCGGCTAACCATAATAATATAGACAAAAGTTTGATAACCAAAAGATAAAGATAAATAAAATTTATTGGCGGTCATTAAGTTCTTAATGTTTTAGATTTTTTTCAATTTTTAAAAAAATTTAACCGAATTTTGTTTTGATTCGGCTTACAAATTCTTGCTTCGATTCGTTTCAAGCTCATTTGGATGAAATCATTTAACATTTTTAATTTCATTTTTATCAATTATTTAATTAAATATAAAAATTCGTTTTTCTCCGTTCAAGTGGTTTGCATCAAAATTTGGTTTGATTTTGTTTATTCAGTGAAATTTTGTTTGTTGCCGCTTGGGTTAAAATGAATTTCAGTTCACTTGTTTTGGTAACTAATTCGATTTAAGATTGGTCAAAAAAAAAAAAACTAATTCGGTTTAAGTTTGAATTTGAGGAAATTTTGTTTTCGCATAAAGGCAAACAAAACCCCAAGACAAATCCAAAACTCGGTCAGGACGTTAAGACTTCAACAAGTCAAGGCGTTGAAACTTCAACAGATGGAAGCAACTTATCATTTTTTCGATCATTTGACATATACTTGTTGGGCATTTGCCAAGTGGCCAGCAATGTTGAAGATATCTAAGACCTCGTCAAGGTGTCGAACAATGTTTATACAAAAAATATGTGCAATAGATTTTCTCAAAATCATGTTAAAGATGTTTTGGTGCAAACAGTACAATAAACATTTTGGTTGGTGATGGCAAAATCGGTGTGTGAGTTGCAAGGCATAAATATAGGGAGAACATCCAATTCCTATCCAAACTCTGGATTGCAGTCCCGATCCGTATCTGTATTTTTGACCTGTAGAAAAACATATCCATAGTTTATATTTTTTTACAATTTCATAGCTAAACTCTAAAAAAAGGCTAAAACATACATTGACCTTAAATATGTGAGTCAACCGTTTGATATTGCTGACATGGTTACAACGTGTCTGCTGAGTCAACAAAAATTAAAAAAAAAATTATAGAAATGTGATGTGTCCGGCGAATTACAAAAATAAAAATAGATTGTTTTGATTTCTTTTATATAAAAAATATAATATAAATTTACAAGAGAGATAAATATCATAGATTGTTTTGATTTCTTTTTAATTAAGTAAATTTACAATGAAAAAATGTTTTAGTTGGATAGACTTATATGTAAAGTTTTGCGTTCTAAACATGTCAATAATTCTAACTGCCAACATTTTTTTTTAAAAATGATGAGGAGGTTTTGGGCCCAAAGACTGTACGTTCCCCAGGGCGAGATCCAAACCATGTAATATTACTCTTATTTGGAGAGCAGACCCCTCCTAACGTAAATTGAACCTAATCGAACATGTGATCTCCAAGATGTAGGGATCTTTAAGCCCCTTGGTTACCAAAAATGTAAGGATCTTGGAGATCACTGGTTCGAGTTACAAAAAAAAAAAAATTTATTTGTTAGAATAAACAAAAAAACTTTATTCTATTTGTATTTTTATAAAAAGTTTTTTTTTTTGAGACTTATCGCATACATTACATTTTTTAAGAAGAAATTTATATATATATATATATATATTAAACTGGTGTTATAAAATTTATTAATTATTAAAATTATAAATCTCTCATTTTATTTTTATTTTTATTTTTGTGATTCGCCGGACACATCACATTTTTTATAATTTTTTTTGTTGACTCAGCAGATACGTCGTAGCCACGTCAGCAATATCAAACGGTTGACTCACAGATTTAAGGTCAATGTATGTTTTGGCCGTTTGTTTAGAGTTTATGTATGAAATTGTAAACAATATAAAGTATGGGTATGTTTTTGCAGAGATCGGAAGTACAGGTACGGATCGAGACCGCAACCCAGAGTTTGGGTAGGAATTGGCCGTTCTCCCGCATAAATATATGAGTGACAACTTCTTCTCTGGCAGTGCTGAGATATGGTAGTTATGCCGCGACGAGGTGGGGCGGCGGCTGATGATTCATCAGCAGAATCTCCGCCATACATTCTCTGTAATAGTTTTCATTCTAAGAACCACTTTTATGATATTTTATTTATATATAGTAACACAAATATTCGTATTTTTATGTTCAAATTTGAAAAAAGCTTAACAAAAAAAAGTAGAAAATAACATAAATTTTCAATTCATTTACATATATATTTATAGTCAAAAGAAAACTACATATTGAACAATAACAAAAGTATCACAATTCATACACACTGTTGGGACTGGTTTTATCACAACCAATAACTAGGCGACACGTCATTAACTTATAAACATATGGGGTTTTTCATTAATGAATATTTATTTGATGGTTTTTTTAATAATTCGATTGAGAGGTTTAAAATTGATCGGACGATATTTAAGAGAAATTTTACATTAAAATTTTATACCTAAGAAAATATAATTAATAATTTATTTGATGGGTTTAAAATTGATCAGTCGATTTTTTTTTTGTCGCAAAAATAGATCAGTCCATTATTAATGTGTTTTTAATTAAAATACGAAAATAACAAAATCTCAGAATAAATATGAGATAAAGTCAACTTCTTTTTTTAACCAAACCCTACATATGAAACTTATTTTCTTCAAAATTACAAAAAACTACTGCTGAGATTTGATTAAAATAACTTCAATTTTATAAAATTTATTTATTTCACTCTAAGTTTTTCATTCAAATATTCAAAGCATATAAAAATAATGATATTAATTTTCAAACATATATAATTACATTTGATTCAAATATTTCATCTTGGACCCATATTTTTATTTATATTATGACAACAACATACATATACATTACCCTTTGGAGTACACTTGCCATAATGAAAATAATGTTCGTCACAAAATTTATTGCAAGCATAATAACCTCCATAGTAACATGATTTATCTCCATAGAAACATAGAACATCACTTTCATTTATTCCATAACCTATATATAATATCGAAAAATTATTAAATCAATATGTACATTCATTAAAAGAGAAACAAAATCATTTACGTAATTAAAGAATGGAGTCTAAGAGTAAGCGAGTACCTAGAGTATTAGCAGTTGTTGTATGACAATGAACAGAAGATATAATAAAAAGGATAGTGAAAACAAATGTAACTAAAATTTTCATGCTCAAAACCATTTTATGATAATTTCAGTTTTTTTTTATGAGTTTTTCTTTCTTTAGATTGGCTATATATATATAGTAATACAAACATTCATAAAAGGTATTTTTCATGGTCAAATTTGAAAAACAGCTTAACAAAAAAAAAGTTGAAAATAACATAAATTTTCAATTCATTTACTTATATATTTATAGTCAAACGAAAACTACATATTGACCAAAAAAATAACACACACATATATAATAATTTTCTTACCCAATTATATTTTAATATTTGCTGAGATGATATTTAATTATTCGTTTATACATAATTAAAGATGTAATTTTTTTTTACCATAATTTGTTGTAGCATGAAAATATTAATTGGTACTCTCTAAACTCCACAAAAGAGGTTGTTGAAGAGTTATGTTTGATTTCAAATCAATTTGTACTTATCTTATAACTAAAGCTAGTAAACAATTGAATTAAAGTAACAAAAATAACCAAATCTATAAAT
The DNA here is from genome assembly GCA_020283515.1 of Alliaria petiolata. Taxonomy (NCBI): domain Eukaryota; kingdom Viridiplantae; phylum Streptophyta; class Magnoliopsida; order Brassicales; family Brassicaceae; genus Alliaria; species Alliaria petiolata. The sequence continues at coordinate 239,696,616 of JAHZTW010000001.1, read as the reverse complement.
CTAAACCAAGAAATTAGTAATTTTTAATTCGAAATAATCAGAATCTTCAAAATAATCAAAATATTATAATGTTTTTACTTTTTTCTTTGGCAACTGAAATTATTTTAAAAGCGGAAAAAGCTTTAACAATATACAAAGATATAGAAAGAGCCTCAGACATATAAGAGAACACAGCAGGCAGACATAAAGAACAATCCCCTGAAACGTAGCCCCAAAGAAGAAAACAGAAAATAAATAAAATTAAATCAAACAAAAGACAAAAACCATCAAGCGAACCTGCAAACTAGAGAAACGATTATAAAAAAAAACATGGGACAAACTGAACAAAAGCTACAACAGGAGGCTATGATCTCTCGCTAAACCTTTGTCCCAGCAGAAGGTTACCGGCGAAGCTACAACTTCAATCCAAACCACTTAAGCAAGATTCTCATGAACGGAAAATCCAAAACAAGAAGAGAGAGAGACAACTTCGAAGAAACCGCAAACACCAAACCCATACACGGTTGATGCAGACGAGTGGAAAAATGATGGATCTGCAGAAATCGCCGACGAAGGAAGAAAGTACAGGAACCCGCAAAAGTAACGACGAGTTCTGGATTTTCCACAAAGGAACCAAACCGAAACAAGACAGGAGCGGAAACAATTATGTTGTATTATTTATTGTACAACTAGGATTATGTCGCTAATAGTTACTCTAGTTCATCACACTTAGAACTGACAATGAATTTGAGTACACTGAAACTCGACGGATGATGAAATAGTAAAATTTGTTAATTTTTGTTTTGTTTTTTAAATTAAATACTTTTTTAATGGTTTCCCCTTGCAGAGACATTGTTTAGAATTACTACATATATCTATAGATATAAAATAAAAATAAAAAGAGAGCTAGATCTAAAGTTTGAACAAACTCACACAAGCAAAATAACATAGTAGAATAATCGACTAAAAAGTGAAGATATCAAACAGATCCGTTTGATTAAAACAAAGAGAGTCCTTGCAACAAGAAACACACATGCAGAATTTTAGGGGTTTTACATTTTTCAGAGGAAGTAAGTGAGCTGTTCCTTTTTCCCTGAGCCTCCCTCTCCATACAAATCGTTCCATTGCTTCAGCTCATTCATTCCTGATCCTTCTGATGCAAAACTTGCAGCTACCTGCAAAACCACCACAACAACAACAAGTTAGGTTTTTTGTTTTCTTCTCTTTTCTTGTCAAAATGAGATAAGATATTTGACCTGGTTTTTAGCTTTTCTCATATCTTCCATGTTCAAAGGTCTAAATGACTCTCTCCTTAGAAGCTTCTTCTTCTTCTTTTTCCTTATCCTTTGGTTCTTCCGTGCCTTTTCGTGCTTTTTTTCTCTTCTTACTCTCCTAAATTACCAAGAATTTTTCAGAATGTGCAGAGAATTCGATCGATAAAGAGTGCAAGAGAGGGTCCTTAATAAATAATAAGTATTCTACGTGATCTTTCAATCTTTCTTGTTGAATTAGCTCTCTAACTGGTCTGTACGCAGCTGTTATGCATAAGATTTGTTTGTAAAAATGTTTACTAAATAGTAAATTTTCACCGACCCCATGGATGCGCGGCCAGTCGGGAGCAGGTCACAACTGATCTGACAACATGCCAAACCCATTCGGGTAAAAAAGAGATTATGAATGTTTTACAGGAACCGTGGCTGACAAAGTTTGACTCCATGCCTCCTCGATAATGACACATGAAGTCGGAGAAATTGTTGGGATAGGTTTTACCACAGTCAAATGACTAGGCGTACTGTTGATAAACTAGGCGACATGTCATCAAAGGGTCCCCTATCAACAGTACGCCTAAGCATATGTTCCCCGGTAGGCTACAGAAGAGGCGTGATGGGTACTCAAGTGCCTAGCAGAAGTCCCCGCCGAATGGATTTTCACCCACTCCCTAGGCAGCATGCCTAGTAAGAGAATTTTGCGGAGCCAATAGGAAACGAGCATGAGATGTATAAAAGGAGAAGGAAAGATCCACTTGAAAGAGGGCGGTTGGTAGGAGAAGAGGGCAATTACAGACTGCCCGGGAGAGAAAGGGAAGAGAGAGAGAGAGAGGCAGTATTCTATGATCCAATCTAAAGTAAACCGGACTTCTCCTCCTTTCCTAACTCGGTAAAACCCTTCACCACCGATATCACACAACATCCCTAGAGGAAACGACTCTCCGTCACCCCGTCGATTGATTCCCTTTTGAAGTAAGACGTTTTATCCGACTCACTAGATAAGAGAGAGAGCTCCATCCCCACCCACCCCCTATAGTATCAATTTATAGCCTTCAGTCATAATTTACCAGATAAACACCACGATCTTTGGAATTGATGTTCCACCCCCTAACCATACTAAATCATACCCTCCTGAGCTCCTGTTCTCAGTAAGGCATTTCAAATTTGAGCGTCGCAGAACCTTCGGGAGGGAAACCCCTTTCTGGTTCTCCTAAAGGCCATCTTACCCCCTTTGTTGAGTGATTTCAGACCCAAGATGACAGGCTTTAAATTGTTACTCTCTCCATTCCACAAAATATTGTTCTTGAGATATTTTTTTGTTTCAAATTAATTTTTTTTTTCGTTTTACCCAAAGCTAGTAGACAATTAAATTAAAGTAACCAAAATAATTGTAATTATAATTATAAATCAAGAAATTAGTAATGTTTATTTCAAAATAACCTAAATATTTGAATGATTTTACCTAACTAATTCAGATAGAGAGTTTGAAGGAAAAATGAGCCATTATTAATATGTTGTTTTATTAGAATACGTAGAAACAACAAAATTTCAGAATAAATAAGAGATAAAGTCAACTTCTTTTTTTAACCCAATCCTACATGTGAAACTTATTTTCAGGCCGGTCCGTGCTTTAAAGCATGTGAATCATTAGTTTTAAGCCTCATATTTTAGAAAAAAATCTGGGTCACATTTTCAAAAATTTGTTTATAGCTTAAGTGGTCAAGTACGAAGACTATTCCTTCACATCTCAGATTCAAGTGCGTTTCAATGCTTAATGTTCCTTTGTTTCTTTGCTGTTTTTATTAGAAAGTTTCCAAAAAAAAAATTCTGTTTGTTGACAAAATCAGAAGGAAACCCTTCGGCCTTCTCTTTGATGTAAAAAAAACCTTCTCTTCCGACTGCTGTCACCATTAACGAATCTTTGAGTTCTCTTTGCTATCGAATTTTGTCACTAAATCGTTCAGAATTTTGTCATTTACTTGCATCTACATCTCATTCAGAAAGTTTGAGTTTTGAATTTGACAATTTGGGTATATCTCAAGCTTTTTCTTATTATTGCCTTCTTCTTAATTACTTTGGATGGGTTGGATCTCGAATCTTGTTGATTAGTTGATTATTATGATAAAGTGGTGTTGTATTGAATGATTCTTGGAGCTTAAACTTCTAAGAAAGGTTTTACCAATAGAAGTCGAAATGGCTACTTAGGTATTGAACTCTTTGAATGAAATGGATAATTTTTATCCAAATTCATGGATTACTTATCGGATATTGTTGACAATCCCGGTGTCTGTTGCTTCTGCAAAAACAAGCTTTTCGAAGTTGAAAGTGATAAAAAAATTATATTTGGTATACTATGTCACAAGAGAGGTTGAATGGATTATCAATGATATCTATTGAAAAATATATGGTTGATAAATTCGATTATGAAAAGATTATGAATGAATTTGATGGGAAAAAAGCTTGAAGATCTGTTTTTCATAATTAGAATTTTGCTGCTATATTATTATTTTTTGTTTCTATTTTAAGTATTTTTTAACATTATTTTCCTATTTTTTGATGATAATTTTATTATTATAAAGGCCACATTTATTTTTAAATGTTTTAAGCCACATAAATGTATGGGACGACGATGCTTATTTTTTTCAAAATTACGAAAAGTACTGCTCATATTTGATTAAAATAACTTTGATTTTATAAAATTTATTTAAGTTTTTCATTCAAATATTCAAAGAATATGAAAATAATGATATTCTTTTTCAAACATACATGATTATATTTGATTAAAATATTTCATATGGGACCCATTGTTTTATTTATATCATGACAACAACATACAAATACATTACCCTTTGAAGTACACCTGCCATATTTAAAACCATGTTCGTCACAAAATCTATAGCAAGCTATATTTCCCGCATAGTAACATGATTTATCTCCATAGAAACATAGATCACTCTCATGCCTTCCATAACCTATATATAATATCGAAAAATCATTAAATCAATATGTACACTCATTAAAAGAGAAACAAAATCATTTACGTAATTAAAGAATGGAGTCTATGGAGTATAAGAATAAGCGAGTACCTAGAGTATTAGCAGTTGTTGTATGGCAATGAAGAGAAGATATAATAAAAAGGATCGTGAAAACAAATGTAACTAAATTTTTCATGCTAAGAACCATTTTATGATAATTTCAAAGTTTTTTTTATGAGTTTTTCTTTCTTTAGATTGGCTATATATATAGTAATACAAACGTTCATAAAAGGTATTTTTCATGGTCAAATTTGAAAAAGAGCTTAACAAAAAAAAATTAAAATAATATAAATTTTCAATTCATTTACTTATATATTTATAGTCAAACGAAAACTACATATTGACCAAAAAAATAACACACATATATATAATAATTTTCTTACCCAATTATATTTTAATATTTGCTGAGATGATATTTAATTATACGTTTATCCATAATTAAAGATGTAATTTCTTTTTACCATAATTGTTGTAGCATGAAAATGTTAATTGTTACTCTCTAAACTCCACAAAAGAGGTTGTTCAAGAGTTATGTTTGATTTCAAATCAATTTGTACTTATCTTATAGCTAAAGCTAGTAAACAATTGAATTAAAGTAACTAAAATAACCAAAATATTAGAATGTTTTTACTTTTTTCTTTGGCATCTGAAATTATTTTAAAAGCTGAAAAACCTTAACAATATACAAAGATACAAAAGGAGCCTCAAACATATGAGGGAACAGAGCAGGGAGACATAAACAACAATCCCCTGAAACGTAGCGCAAAAGAGGGAAACAGACAATAAATAAAATAAAAGCAAACAAAAGACCAAAACCATCAAGCGAACCTGCAAGCTAGAGAAACAATTATAAAAAAAAAACATGGGACAAACCCAACAAAAGCTACAACTGGAGGCTATGAACCTCTCGCTTAACACTCGTCCCGGCAGAAAGTATTCGGTAAAGCCAGGAGTGCAATCCAAACCACCAAGACTTCAACAAGATCCTCACGAACGGAAAATCCAAAGCAAGAAGGGGGAGAGACAACTTCGAAGAAACCGCAAACACCAAACCCATACATAGTTGACGCAGACGAGAGGAAACATGATGGATCTGCAGAGAAGACAACTTGGAAGAAATCGCCGACGAAGGAAGAAAGTACATGAACCCGCAAAAGTAACGACGAGCTCTGGATTTTCCACAAAGGAACCAAACCGAAACAAGACAGGAACGGAAACAATTAGGTTTATTATTTATTGTACAACTTGGATTATGTCGCTAATAGTTACTCTAGTTTATCACATTTAGAACTGACAATGAATTTGAGTACACTGAAACTAGACGGATGATGAAATAGTAAAATTTGTTTATTTTTGTTTTGTTTTTTAAATTAAATACATTTTAATGGTTTTTCCTTGAAGAGACATCGTTTAGAATTACTTCATATATCTATAGATATAAAAGAAAAATAAAAAGAGAGCTAGTTTTAAAGTTTTAAACTCTCACAAGCAGAATAACATAGTAGAATAATCGAGTGAAAAGTGAAGGTGGTTATTCAGAGGTTTGTACTTTCTTGGCTGGCGTTAATTGGAGAAAACTCCCCGGCAAAGTCCCCGCTAGCCTGATCTCATGAGCTGTTGTATGTCTCAGTCTCTCGGATCACTATAGATGTTTGTTTTGATTCCGACGACTGAAGCCTTGCATTTCAATGTTTCCAAAGTTTATACACCATGTCATGGAACAAGAGTTTACAAATGATACTGTACTTTGCATCTCTTTTTGGAGATTTAACCCATACTAGGATATTCAGAATTTCCAAGGGAGGAGAAATGTTGTTTAAAGAGAAAAACAAAGTCCCTAATTACGTGGTAAAGTCTATAAGCCAGACTTGTCACGTGGCTGTTTGCTTTCGTTGTTAACCTTTGTCTTACCTCCTTCTGAAGGCGTATCAAAAGTAATGTTACTGTACATATATATAGAGATTTGTAAACTAACTTTTTATTTAGAATCTTACATGATATTATCGAGACGCTACGTAAAACTATTGAGAAATGAAATTTCTTAACTATCCAATAACATTTGTCGTATTATAATTTAAAATCCAGTTATAATATGACAGTATGAGAGTTTCCAATTTTTAATCAATTTTTGGATAATGTAATCATCCTTAAATCAACTATAACAATCATTATGAGACTATATTAACATGTTTTGGCTATAACTGTTTGAGAGTATCGATAGATTTCCCACGACCTTATAAATTATTACTAAGATAGAAAAAGAAGACAAAACACGAAAAACACGGAAATAAATAAATAAAAATGACAAAAAGAACCATTTAGTAGTTCAAAAAAATAAATAAAAGAACCATTTACTCTACATAAAAATGAAGAAGAGTTTAGGTCTCTGATCTTCGTGTTTAAAGATAAGTTCGTGTTCTTTCCATGACAAAAATATATTTGGCCCATTACATAGTTCAATTTTCCTTTTGTCTCTACTTTGAAAGGATAAGTTGTTTATTGTGTATGTGTGTGTGTATACCAAAGGTCTTAACATCAAAAGCTTTGACTTGAAAAGCTGTTTCTTTCGTGGATTTCAAAAATTTCGACCCTCTTTCACTTTAAAGTCTAAAGAACACTTTGCTTTAAACTTTTTTTTTTCTTAAACACTTTGTTATTTAACTTTAATACAAGTGAGAATCAAGACATTAGTTTTTAGTAAGTTATTCATTAGCCTAACTCTGTTTTATACTTTTTGATGTCTTCACAAATTTTGTTTTTCTGTGTTCTGATCCAATTTTAAGCTTCTATACCTGTTCCGGTATTGTTGTTTTCAATGCAGCAAACGTATGACCCAACAAACCAAAATAAGTCAGTTCCCTTCGTTCCATTTGATTGATTTTTGTTACTATAATTAGGAGCACTTTTTTTAGAATTGGTTTATATTTGGCCGTGTAGTTAAAACTCTTAAAACTATACTTATGGAGTATATAGTTGGTGACAAAAGCAAAAAGAATATGGAAAGGTTCCTAAAAAAAAAAAAAAAGGGATTCGAAGGATTGTGTCGAGCTAAACGGACTAAAGTGCTTATACCTAAAAATGACTTATAGAATAATATAAAAGATATATATGCCTATGCGTTAATAACAATATCCATGCAATTGTCATGGAATGTGTGTATGCATCATCACATATCTAATATGATTGTTTATTAGGTATTGAACGAAACTTAATGTTTTGAGCTATATAAAAATGATAATGAAAATAAATTAATAACATAAAGAAAAGTCGAAGTTTGATCGATTCGAGTTTCTTCTGTTTGTGTTCTGTTTTTTTTTTCTTCTTAAAAATTGTTATCAAATTGGTTCCATCTAATTTCTAAAACACACGTGTAGTTTTAAAAGACCTTCTAGTTTTCTTTTTGAGAACAACTTGTAACCAAAAAAAAAAAAAAATTAATGAAACTATCATGTATGCAAATCTTAAATCAATTTCCAGTTTAACATTTCCGAGTTACAAAAACTCATTTCAAAAATTAATTTTCGCACATTCCCATCCGTCCAAATTAGTCCTTATTTAAGAGGTGTACTGATTTTTTTGTTAAATTAGGAGGAGTTATTGGTTTTTATATTTTAATGGATTTGAAAATCCTTTTTGGATTTTAAAAATACTCAAATCCAATCAAATACCAAAGTTAAATCAAGTATTTGGGTCTTTGTATTTTAGTCATGAAAACACTTCTAAATCCATTCAAATCCAATAAAAAATCAAGTCTTTATAATACTTGGATTTTAAAATCATAGAACCAATAACACTGGATATCAATATTGATTTTAAAATCATAGAACTAATAACACTGGATTTCAATATGGATTTTAAAATCATAGAATCAATAACACTGGATTTGGTTTGGATTTCTAAATCCATTAAAATACAAGAACTAACGTTGAAATTTATGAACCAGGAACTCAATATAGTGATTATATAATTTTAATTTATTAACTATATAAATTTATAAATATTGAGTTCCTTGGTTCATAAATCTCAACATCTACTCACTACTTCATTCTACTTTTATTTGTTTTATCAAATAAAATAAAAAATCTCAACATCTACAAGCAAAGACCAAACAAGCAAGTATTCACATTGACATAAATATGAACATAGAAAGAAAAAAATCACATTTTGAAAGAAAATTCTAAGAACCCAAAAAAGAAAGAGAAGAAAATGAACCTAAAAAGTTATATAAAAATGGAATGGCCTAATAAGTATTAGAGGACTCTCTTTGTTTTCATGTGCAAAAGATCAAACGGATCTGTTTGATATCTTGCGCAACAAGAAACACACATGCATAATTTTAGGGGTTTTGCATTTTTCAGAGGAAGTAAGTGAGCTGTTCCTTTTTCCTTGAGCCTCCTTCTCCATACAAATCGTTCCATTGCTTCAGCTCATTCATTCCTGATCCTTCTGATGCAAAACTTGCAGCTACCTGCAAAACCACAACAACAACAACAAGTTAGGTTTTTTGTTTTCTTGTCTTTTCTTGTCAAAATGAGATAAGATGTTTGACCTGGTTTTTAGCTTTTCTCGTGTCTTCCATGTTCAAAGGTCTCAAAGTAATGACTCTCTCCTCAGAAGCTTCTTCTTCTTTTTTTTCCTTATCCTTTGGTTCTTCCGTGTTTTTTCCTGCTTCTTCCTTCTTCTTACTCTCCTAAATTTACCAAGAAATTTTCAGAATGTGCAGAGAATTCGATCGATACAAATGGCAAGAGAGGGTCTTTAATAAGCATTATACCTGATCTTTCAATCTTTCTTGTTGAATCAGCTCTCTAACTGATGGAGCGGAAGCTACTACAGATAGAACTAGATCCGTTGATTCTGAGAATACCCGGAAACTAGGGTTTGTGAATACTCTTCACAGTGGTTTATCAAAACCTCTTTTAGGAAATCTCCCTTTTATTAATTCATCAAAGTCTCAATAATAAAATAGGCCTAAGTAGGCTATTTATAATAAAACATAAAACCCTAATATTCTATAGAATATTCTAGAATGTTCTATAAACTAAATAATAAGATAATAAGATAATTAAAATACAATTTATTCATCCTTATCCACGCAGCTGTTATGCATACGTTCTGTTTGCACAAATGTTTATTAAACAGTCAATTTTCCAAATTCCAAAGATTTTTTAAAAAGTTGTTTTGCTAACAAACCTTGAGATCACTTCCACTATAGCCTTCTGTTATCTCTCCAAGCTCATGGAAATCAAGATTCTCTGTTTTCTCTTTTGACAACAAAGTTCTCAAAATCTTCTCTCTGCTCTCAATTGAAGGAAGTCCCACCATTATTCTGTAATTCCAACACAAAACCCAAAAATCAGTCACTATTATAGTATTCATTAAGACTGATTAGAGCTTTGGCGTTTTTTTTTAACAAAATTGCTTAAGTACCTTCGCTCAAACCTCCTAATGATAGCTTCGTCAAGATCAAACGGTCTGTTTGTCGCTGCAAGAACCAGAATCCTCTCACTAGGTTTCGTCATTAGTCCATCCCAATGCGTCATAAACTCGTTCTTGATCTTCCTCATAGCTTCATGCTCACCAACTCTCGTCCTCTGCCCCAACATACTATCCACTTCATCCACAAATATAATCGTTGGGGATACTTTCGCTGCTAAAGTAAACAGAGCTCTCACGTTCTTCTCGTCTTCTCCAAACCATTTCGAAGTGATTGTAGACATGGAGACATTGATGAAACTAGCTCCAGCTTCATTTGCAATCGCTTTCGCAAGCATTGTTTTGCCAGTACCAGGTGGACCGAAAAGAAGGATTCCTCTACATGGCTTGAGAAGACCGCCTTTGAAGAGATCCGGTCTTCGAAGTGGAAGCATTACAAGTTCTTGAAGCGAATCTTTTGTTTCGTCTAAAGAACCAATATCTGCGAATGTCACACCAATATCATTTGCTGGTATAACCTCTGGTCTTATACGCTTCTCAAACTCATTGTCAGGAACAACCTCAGGCGCCTTTGGAGGCAATGGATTGTCATTCTTGTTTGAAGGAAGCGATTTTTCCAACTCGTTTTTGTTTTCAGGAGCAGATGTTTCGGATTTCGACTCGCTCTTTGAACATACTTCTCCTCCTTTTCGCTTAGAGTCAGTGTTTGTGTCTAGCTTCAAGGAGTCTTCAAATGACCTGCTTCCACCTTCTTGGAATATGCTCAGTCCATGAGACAAGCTTTTGGAAGATATAACAAGCTTCCCGTTTCTGTATTCGGGTTCTTTGGTGTGTATCAAATGATAAGAGATTGCAGAAACCACAATCTCCTCAATGTGGCTACTCAAACACATTGTATCTGCGTGGCATATCGAAGCTAAGTCGTCGCATTGGATATCATTAGCAGCAAGAACCTCCGCGATGTGGTTCTTGTTGTCTTGAAACTGAATCATCTTCATGTCATCTTCTAGCCGAGTTTTCCAGCTCACGAGCTGAGATTCATCCTCCGGTGGTCTGATCTCGATGTTGTAAGGAAACAGAGCGGAAACCTCTTCGCCTACTTCTTGGCAATCATCTTCGGGTTCCAAGACTCTTGAGCTAAGAATCAATACAGGACCAGAGAGCTTGTTCAACAGCCTCTGGAACAACTTGTAGAATCTTTCTGATTCAAGAAGCTTCTCAACGTCCCTGAGGTATATTATTAGCGGATTTGTTTCTGATACAGAGACCAAGACCTGCAGAAAAAGACAGACAATTGTGAAAATCCACTTAAAAACAATGTAGCAAACTTGTGCAAAGGTTTTGTGTTGTACCTTATAAAGTGACTGCAAGAAAAGTTAGTTTTTTTTGTTTTCTTGTATTTTCTTGTCAAAATGACATAAGATGTTTGACCTGGTTTTTAGCTTTTCTCATATCTTCCATGTTCAAAGGTCTAAATGACTCTCTCCTCGGAAGCTTCTTCTTCTTCCTTATCCTTTGGTTCTTCCGTGCTTTTTCCTGCTTCTTTTCTCTTCTTACTCTCCTAAATTACCAAGAAATTTTCAGAATGTGCAGAGAATTTGATCGATAAAGATTGCAAGAGAGGGTCCTTAATAAATAATAAGTATTCTACCTGATCTTTCAATCTTTCTTCTTGAATCAGCTCTCTAACTGGTTTGTACGCAGTTGTTATGCATAAGATTTGTTTGTACAAATGTTTATTAAACAGTCAATTTTCACCGACTCCATGGATGCGCGGCGAGTCGGGAGCAGGTCACAACTGATCTGACAACACGCCAAACCCCTTCAGGTAAAAAGAGATTATGAATGTTTTACAGGAACTGTGGCTGACAAAGTTTGACTCCATGCCTCCTCGATGATGACACAGGAATTCGGGACAATTGTTGGGGCAGGTTTTACCACAATCAATGACTAGGCGTACTGTTGATAAACTAGGCGACATGTCATCAAAGGGCCCCCTATCAACAGTACGCTTACACATCTGTTCCCCGGTAGGCTGCAGAAGAGTCGTGATGGGTACTCAACTACCTAGCAGAAGTCCCCGCCGAATGGATTTTCACCCACTCCCTAGGCGATGCCTAGTCAGAGAATTTTGCGGAGCCAATAGGAAATGAGCATGAGATGTATAAAAGGAGAAGGAAAGATCCATTTGAACGGGGCGGTTGGTCGGAGAAGAGGGCAATTACAGACTGCCCGGGAGAGAAAGGGAAGAGAGAGAGAGGCGGTATTCTATGATCCAATCTAAAGTAAACTGGACTTCTCCTCCTTTCCCGACTCGGTAAAACCCTTCACCACCGATATCACACAGCATCCTTAGAGGGAACGACTCTCCGTCACCCTGTCAAGGGATTCCCTCTTGAGGTAAGTAGACGTTTTATCCGACTCACTAGATAAGAGAGAACTCCACCTCCACCCACCCCCTATAGGATCAATCTATAGCCTTCAGTCATAAAATACCATATAAGCACCACAATCTTCGGACTTGATGTTCCACCCCCTAACCATACTAAATCATACCCTCCTGAGCTCTTGTTCCCAGTAAGGCGTTTCAAATTTGAGCGTCGCAGAATCTTCAGGAGGAAAACCCCTTTCTGGTTCTCCTGAAAGCCCTCTTACCCCCTTTCTTGAGTGATTTCAGGCCCCAAATGACAGGCTTTAACGACAACCCAAGCGCTCCTCATCTCTCCAGAGGACGAACCCTTGAGATGATGTTCCCCAAATACGATGAACACCCCTCCCCCCTCCCCCTCATAAATATCCTGTAAAATGCTTTCCAACACACACATAGAATATTTTCTTACCCAATTACATTTTAATATTTGCTAAGATGGTATTTATTCTTTTACACATAGTTAAATATGTAATTTTTTTCTTCTATAATTTGTTGTAATATAAAATTATTAATTGTTACTCTCTCCATTCCACTAAAATATTGTTCATGAGATATTTTTTTGTTTCAAATTAATTTGTTTTTATCGTTTTACCCAAAGCTAGTAGACAATTAAATTAAAGTAAACAAAATAATTGTAATTATAATTATAAATACAAGAAATTAGTAATGTTTAGTTCAAAATAACCGAAATATTTGAATGATTTTACATAACTAATTCAGATAGAGAGTTTGAAGGAAAATGAGCCAAGATAAAAAAGTAACTTTGAAGAAAGATGAAAAGCAAGGGGTTTTAGGAAAAAAATCATATTAGCCGATGTATTTTAAATTTCAAAAATAAATTATTAGTGATAAAACTTCTGGGTTGATGTACTGTAAATCTGTTAACTAAATTATTAATAATTAAAACCTTACTAGAAAGTTTTGTTAGCAGTGAAATCCATTTGTCAATAATAATGTCAACTAGGAGAAGGTCTATGCGTTGCACGGATTTGTGATAATTTTAATGTTTTAATTTTTAAATTTTATTTTATAATATTTATTAGTAAAAATTTGTGAATTTTTTTTTTGTGCAAATTTTTTTTCGATAAATATTAATTTTTTATTTTGTAAATATCATGTAGTTTTATAACTTTGTATTGAAAGATTGGTGGAATAATAATATCTATAGTGAATGAGAATTTCTTTTATTCATCTTAAGCATAAAAATATCGAATTATTTATTTTCGACAATAATTAAGTACATGTTATTTTATAGTATAACCAATCTGAAATACATTTGTGATGAAATTTGTGAATGTAAAATTAAATGTTAAGATATTATTTGGTCCTTGTAGATTATCAAGACATATATCACAATTGTCATATTCTTCTTGTGTAGCTTGGATTTGTGTTCTCTCTACGTCTCCAATTACAAAATCAACATATAGATTTCTTGATGCATTTGGATTGAAATCTTCAATTTCAAAAGATACTTCGAGGTATTGTGTGTTATGTGGTCGACATGATAGCATAGATTTCCGAATAAAGTTTATTAAACTTTCGGTTAATGTACTTGATGTTGTGTCATTCATATCATGATAAGTGAGGTAGAAGTTAATCATATTTTTGAAAATAGTGTTATTTACTTGAAGTATTTGATCGGTGCTAAAAATGAATTAGGACAGAAATCTACGGCTATGGGACGGAAACAGAAAATTAGTGAATTGGAAAATAATTATCAAAAGAAAATATGATAGAACGTCCAGGGAAATTTCATAATGATTTGAAAAATATATATAGAATTTTCAAGTTTTTTTATTTTTGAGCGGATAATTCGGGTACACGATCTAATACTCATTTCCTTCCCATACCATATTAATAAAATAAATGGTTTCGAATGGATAATTATTTTAAGCGGGATAGGGAATGGAACGAAAAATTCGGGACGGTACAGGAGAGAACGGGAAACCCGTACTAAAATTTTCAGGCTCCTGATGAAAAAACTTTATTATATGTTATAAGATATCACATTTGTTTTTTCTACAGTATGTAGTTAATTATAGATTTTTGGTTATTAAAAATGAAGTGCACCTATTATTAAATTAAGAACAACAAAATAAAAAGATGAATTAAGTGTTACAATTATGAATTACACATTTTAATTTTTTATGTATTTATGTTTTTTTTTCTTTAAATATAGGTGACATATCACCTGCCACATGTCAGCATTTCAAAGCTCACTTCTGAAAAAACCTTACTTTATTATATAAGATAGTTAACCGTTTGCCACTAAATTAATAATTTGCATTTTAGTGTGTTAAAAATAATATGTTTATTATTATTTGGTTTATACATAAGAGAAAGGGATATTTGTTTAAAGTAACTTCAAAAATGTGATGTAGTCATTTTTAAAAGATGTGATCAATCAAAATAATTAAGTTTTCGATGTATTTTATAATGATGAAAGTTTATATAGAATTTCAATAGTTAAATGCATTTGAGATAAAGGAGAAGTAAAAAGAGAATAACGAGAATGAATGATAGTCAACACTTAATACAATTTTAGAAAATTCTTGATCAACATTAGAGACTTTTGAAACTTTACGTTCTTTTTGAACAAACAGCACATTTTTTATGTAACAAAAAATACACTTATTATTTTAAATAAGTCATAACGCATAATCAATTAAATGGCATATGTTTAGGTGAAAGGGATAATTTAATTTATAAACATATGGTTTTTATCATTAATGAATCTTTATTTGATGGATTTGTTTTTTAATAATTCGATTGAGAGGTTTAAAATGGATAGACCGATATTTAATAGGATTTTTTCATTAAAATTTTATACCTAAGAATATAATTAATAATTTATTTGATGGGTTTAAAATAGATCAATCCATTATTAATGTGTTGTTTCATTAAAATACGTAGAAACAACAAAATCTCAGAATAAATAAGAGATAAAGTCAACTCTTTTTTTGACCCAAACTCTACATGTGAAACTTATTTTCAGGCCCGTCCGTGCTTTAAAGCATGTAAAGTATTAGTTTTAAGCCTCATATTTTAGAAAAAAATTTGGGTCACATTTTCAAAATTTTGTTTGTAGCTCAAGTGGTCTGAGTACGAAGACTATTCCTTCACATCTTAGATTCAAGTGCGTTTCAATGCTTAATTTTCCTTTGTTTCTTTGCTTTTTTTATTAGAGAGTTTTAAAAAAAAAATTATGTTTGTTGACAAAATTAGAAGGACACCCTTCGACCTTCTCTTTGATGTAAAAAAAAAATCCTCCCTTCCGACAGCCGTCACCATTAACGAAGCTTTGAATTCTTTTTGCTGTCGAACTTTGTCACTAAATCGCTCAGATTTTGTCATTGACTTGCATCTACATATGATTCAGAAGTTTTAGTTTTGAATTTGACAATTTGAGTATTTCTCAAGCAGCTTTTTCTTATTATTTTCTTCTTCTTCATTACTTTGTATGGGTTGGATCTCGAATCTTGTTGATTAGTTGATTATAATGATAAAGGGGGTGTTGTATTGAATTATTCTGGGAGCTTAAACTTCTAAGAAAAGTTTTACCAATAGAAGTCAAAAGGGCTATATAGGTATTAAACTCTTTGAATGGAATGAAGAATTTTTATCCATATTCATGGATTGCTTATCGTATATTGTTGACAATCCCGGTGTCTGTTACCTCTGCAGAAAGAAGCTTTTTGAAGTTGAAACTGATAAAAAAAATTATATGTGGTCTACTATGTCACAAAAGAGGTTGAATGGATTATCAATGATATCTATTGAAAAATATATGGTTGATAAACTCGATTATGAAAGGATTATGAATGAATTTGCGGGGAAAAAAGCTTGAAGATCTGTTTTTCATAATTAAAATTTTACAGCTATATTATTATTTTTGTTTCTATTTTAAGTATTTTTTAACATTATTTTCCAAGGTTTTGATGATAGTTTATTTATTATAAAGGGCACATTTTTTAAAATGCTTTAAGCCACATAAATGTATGGGACGGCACTACTTATTTTTTTCAAAATTGCAAAAAAATACTGCTCAAATTTGATTAAAATAACTTCGATTTTGTAAAATTTATTTATTTTACTCTAAGTTTTTCATTCAAATATTCAAAGCATATGCAAATAATAATATTTTTTTTTCAAAGATACATGATTATATTTGATTAAAATATATCATCTTGGACCCATATTTTTATATATATCATGACAACAACATACATTTACATTACCCTTTGGAGTACACCTGCCATAATGAAAATCACGGTCGAAACAAAATTTAACGCAAGCTATATTTCCTCCATAGTAACATGATTTATCTCCATAGAAACATAGAACATCACCTTGATTTATTCCATAACCTATATATAATATCGAAAAATCATTACATCAATATGTACATTCATTAAAAGAGAAACAAAATCATTTACGTAATTAAAGAATGTAGTATAAGAATAAGCGAGTACCTAGAGTATTAGCAGTTGTTGTATGACAATGAACAAAAGATAAAATTAAAAGGATAGTGAAAACAAATGTAACTAAAGTTTTCATGCTGAGAACCATTTTATGATAATTTCAAAGATTTGTTTATGAGTTTTTCTTTATTTAGATTGGCTATATATATAGTAATACAAACATTCATAAAAGGTATTTTTCATGGTCAAATTTGAAAAATAGCTTAACAAAAACAAAAGTTGAAAATAACATAAATTTTTAATTCATTTACTTATATATTTATAGTCAAAAGAAAACTACATATTGACCAAAAAAATAACACACACATATATAATAATTTTCTTACCCAATTATATTTTAATATTTGCTGAGATGATATTTAATTATACGTTTATACATAATTAAAGATGTAATTTCTTTTTACCATAATTTGTTGTAGCATGAAAATTTTAATTGTTACTCTCTAAACTCCACAATTTGTTGTAGCATGAAGGTGGTTATCGAGAGGTTTGTACTTTCTTGGCTGGCGTTGGAGAAAACTCCCCGGTAAAGTCCGACTAGCCTGATCTCATGAGCTGTTGTATGTCTGGGTCTCTCGGATCACTATAGATGTTTGTTTTGATTCCGACGAGTGAAGCCTTGCATTTCAATGTTTCCAAAGTTTATACACCATGTCATGGAACAAGAGTTAACAAATGATATTGTGCTTTGCATCTCTTTTTGGAGATTTGACCCATACTAGGATATTCAGAATTTCCAAGGGAGGAGAAATGTTGTTTAAAGAGAAAAACAAAGTCCATAGTTACGTGGTAAAGTCTATAAGCCAGACTTGTCACGTGGCTGCTTGCTTTCTGTGTTTAACCTTTGTCTTACCTCCTTCTGAAGGCGTATCGAAAGTAACGTTACTGTACATATATATATAGATTTGTAAACTAACTTTTTATTTAGAATCTTACATGTTATTAACTTTTTAAGCTTCTATACTTGTTCTGGTATTGTTGTTTTCAATGCAGCAAACGTATGACCCAACAAACCAAAATAAGTCAGTTCCCTTCGTTCCATTAGATTGATTTTTGTTACTATAATTAGGAGCACTTTTTTTTAGAATTGGTTTATATTTGGCCGTGTAGTTAAAACACTTAAAACTATATATAGTTGGTGACAAAAGCAAAAAGAATATGGAAAATTTCCAAAAAAAAAAAAAGGGATTCATAGGAATATAGGATAGTGTTGAGCTAAACGGACTAAAGTGCTTATACCTAAAAATGACTTATAGAATAATATAAAAGATATATATGCCTATGCGTTAATATCAATATCCATGAAATCAGTGGCGAATCCATAATTGTTTTTTACCGGGTTCAACTTGAAACTTAAAACTAAAAAAAAAATGTTTCATATATCATCCTACAAAAGTATCCTGCGACTTTTCATATCTTGAAATCTTTTCATCGATGTTTCATATATCATCTTACAAAAATATCGTGTCCATTGATTGATCTGAAGAAAGAAAAAAACAAAAACTATTTAGTATAATACAAAAAAGCAATGCAAGAAAGAAAACGAAACAACATTCTGTTTTAATATAATTTATAATAAACACGTTCATCAATCATCACTATTTTAAAGTCTAAAGCTAAGACAATTATTAAACAACAAAAAAGCTAAGACAATTTCTAAAACAAACATTTATATAGATACCAAAATCAAAAAGAATAAATTGGATAACAAAATAAGAATTACAACATAGTTATTCACTTACTTGATTAGAGATGGATGAGAATCAAAAAAAAAAAGATTGAAGAAGAAAGATGAAGCTCACAAGTCACGACTGTTTCTAGGTTAGATGAATTTTTTTTTTTTACTATTTTGGTTTTAGTCAATTAGGCTTTCAATTGTTTAGAAATTGTTAAATTAAAATTTAACTTTGCTCTTTCTAAACATGTTGATAATAAAGCCCAATATAAAAATATGGGCTAATATTTAAATTTGCTTATGGAGTCACACTAAATAAAATAAGATTAGGAAAAAAAGGTTTATGGGTTCACTTATAATTTTGAGCTGGTGTCAATGATACTAAACCCTTATAAACAATTTAAAAAATATATATATTACGGAGCTGACACCGTATTAATGGTAGTAGATTCGCCACTGCATGCAATTGTCATGGAATGTGTGTATGCATCATGACATATCTAATATGATTGTTTATTAGGTACTGAACGAAACTAGATGTTTTAGTCTTTATAAAAGTGATAATGAAAATAAAATAATAACATAAAGAAAAGTCACAGTTTGACTCCATACCTCCTGGATGATGACACATGAAGTCAGGGGCAATTATTGGGATAGGTTTTACCACATTCAATGACTAGGCGACATTTCATCAAAGGGTTCCCTATCAACAATCGCTTACGCATCTGTTCCCCGATAGGTTGCAGAAGACGCGTGATGGGTACTCAAGTGCCTAGCAGAAGTCCCCACGGAATGGATTTTCACCCTCTTCCTAGGCGGCAGGCCTAGTTAGAGAATTTTGCGGAGCTAATAGGAAAGGAGCATAAGATGTATAAAAGGAGAAGGAAAGATCCACTTAAAAGGGGTGGTTGGTCAGAGAAGAGAGCATTGATAGACTGTCCGGGAGAGAGAGGGAAGAGAGAGAGAGAGAGAGAGTCGATATTCTATGATCCAATCTAAAGTAAACCGGACTTCTCCTCCTTTCCTGACTCTGTAAAACTCTTCACCACCGATATCACACAGCATCCCTAGAGGGAACGACTCTGCGTCACCCCGTCAAGGGATCCCCTCTTTAGGTAAGTAGACATTTTATCCAACTCACTAGATAAGAGAGAGCTCCAACCCTGCTCTCGTATCTATCTATAGCCATCGGACACCACCAAAATACCAGATAAACACCACGATCTTCGGACTTGATGTTCCATCCCCTAACCATACTAAGGCATACCCTCTTGAGTACCTGTTTCCAGTAAGATGTTTCAAATTTGAGCGTCGTAAAACTTTCGGGAGGGAAACCATTTCTGGTTCTCATGAAGGCCATCTTACCCCTTTGTTGAGTGATTTCAGGCATCAGATGATAGGCTTTAACGACAACCCAAGCGCTACTCATCTCCACAGAGGACGAACCAGTGAGATGAAGCTCCCCAGACACAATGAAAAACCCCCCCCCCCCCTCCCCCCCACATAAATTAATAACATAGATCAGTTCAATAGTTATTTTTTATTTATTTCAAATCAATTTGCACTTATCTTATACCTAAAGCTAGTAAACAATTGAATCCAAGTAACCAAAATAATCAAATCTATAATTCTAAACCAAAAAATTACTAATTTTTAATTCCAAATATTCAGAATCTTCAAAATAACCAAAACATTATAATGTTTTTACTTTTTTCTTTGGCATCTGAAATTCTTTGAAAAGCTGAAAAAACTTTAACAATATACAAAGATACAGAAGGAGCCTCAGACATATGAGGAAACAGAGCAGGCAGACATAAAAAGACAATCTCCTGAAACGTAGCCAAAATAGGGAAACAGACAATAAATAAAATTAAACCAAACAAAAGGCAAAAACCATCAAGCGAACCTGCAAGCTAGAGAAACGATTATAAAAAAAACATGGGACAAACGGAACAATGAATTTGAGTACACCGAAACTCAACGGATGATAAAATAGTAAAATTTGTTTATTTTTGTTTTGTTTTTGAAATTAAATACTTTTTTAATGGTTTTAACCTTTGTCTTACCTCCTTTTGAAGGCGTATTGAAAGTAACGTTACTGTACATATATATAGAGATTTGTAAACTAACATTTTATTTAGAATCTTATATGATATTATCGAGAAGCTACGTAAAACTATTGAGAAATGAAATTTCTTAACTATCCGATAACATTTGTCGTATTATAATTTAATATCCAGTTTTAATATGTCAGTACGAGAGTTTCCAATGTTTTTATCAATTTTTGGATAATGTAATAGCCCTCAAATAACCTATAACAATCATTATGAGACTATATTAACATGTTTTGGCTATAACTGTTTGAGAATAAAATTCGAAAACACGGAAATAAATAAATAAGAATGCAAAAAGAACCATTTAATCGTTCAAAAAATAAATAAAAGAACCATTTACTCTACATAAAAATGAAGAAGAGTTTAGGTCTCTGATCTTCGTGTTTAAAGATAAGTTCGTGTTCTTTCCATGACAAAAGTATATTTGGCCCATTACATAGTTCAATTTTCCTTTTGTCTCTACTTTGAAAGAATAAGTTGTTTCTTGCGTATGTGTGTGTGTATACCAAAGGTCTTAACCTCGAAAGCTTTTACTTGAAATACTGTTTCTTTCGTGAATTTCAAAAATTTCGACCCTCTTTCACTTTAAAGTCTAAAGAACAATTTGCTTTAAACTTTTTTTTTTCTTAAACACTTTGTTATTTAACTTTAATATAAGTGAGAATCAAGTCATTAGGTTTTAGTAAGTTATTCATTAGCCTAACTCTGTTTTTATACTTTTTGATGTCTTCCCAACTTTTGTTTTTCTGTATTTCGATTCAATTTTAAGCTTCTATACTTGTTCTGGTATTGCTGTTTTCAATGCAGCGCAAACGTATGACCGAACAAACCAAAGTAATTCAGTTCCCTTCGTTCCATTAGATTAATATTTGTTGCTATAGTGAAAAGCACTTAAAAAAGAATTTAGTTTATATATAAATTTTTGGTATGAATGTTAAATTTTATACTATTTCTGAGTTTAAGACAGAAGTTACATAGAAATTTATAAAAGTGAAAAGACCGAAATCTAAAACAAAGGTGCAGTTACAAACGGAAACAAAGAAAGAATAATAACGACAAGGTAGAACCACACCCAAGCCGACTAGCGGATTCCCGAAAACGAAACACTGATTCCGAACAACCTACATTTGGATATTTTCATTTGCAAATCCTGGAATTTCGAGTATTCATCATTGTTGCCACGAGCAACCCTAGACGAGGCCAGCCCTTAAACCTCGTCGGGAAACGACATCTAGAGCTTCTTCGAGAACAAACACAAAATCGGAAACGCTTCGTCCCACCAGATTACAAACCTGCAGCACGGAAACCTCTACGGACAGTTAGAGAAGCCACTTCTAGCCGCCAATTCTGAGACAACTCTCACGGAAAGTAATTAGTCGTCAAACAAGACTCGCCACCTCTATTTGGCCGTAGTTAAACACTTAAATCTATAATATATAATAGTTGGTAACAAAAAAACAATAAGGATCCTAGCATTGAGCTATACAGACTAAAGTACTTATACCTAAAAACAAAAAAAAAACAGATTTTTGGATGAGTTTAGTGTAGTTAGACGCACCGATTTAACTCATCCAGAAATCCTGATTTTTTTTAATGAGTTTTGGAAACGCATCTGGATACAGATTTCAGTTCATGCTCTTAACTAGTATTAAACGAACATCAACATGCATCTGCATCCAGATAACGTGTTCAACTCACCAAACGAACAGGTCCTTAGAATAATATAAAAGATATGCCTATGCGTTAATAATTAAATCCACGCAATTGTCATGGAATGGAATGGAATGTGTGTATGCATCATTACATCTAATATTATTCAATATTAGCTATAAAAAGGTGATAATGAAAATAATTTAATAATATAAGTTGATATAATTCAATATTAGCTCGTATCTTAAAAAAAATACCATGATTCATACATAAAAGAGAAAACCCTTGTTGAATGGTTCGACGACTTACTATCATTAGGTTATTTAGGGATAATAATATGTTCATTATGAACATTGCGTAGACTTGCATTTATTTACCCATTAGCTTACTAAAGTTCCTCATTATTGGTAAAACACATACATTTGATTAGAATCAGAGATGATGAATTAATTCTTTGTGTTCATAATTTTTTTTATTTTGTTGTTGTTGTATATGCGTTTTTAAAACTACTTGTTCTTTTTTTCTAAATACCATCAACTATGTACTGCTAGTCTACAACAACATATATTCTCTTCATTCCTTTTGATTTGTTATTATCTTTTTCTTTTCCTTTCATTTCTATTTTCTATTGTTTCTTGAATGATCACCGATCAGAAACATATGTAGCTTTGAGATCTAGTGAAAGAACATAACACTCTTTTTAGTGTAACTCCGTATTTTTTACCATAAGAATGAATCCATAAACCAAACAAACCATCTCTTTTGAAAGAAACTCCGTTTTTTACCATAAGAATGTGATTATACCGGACTGAATACGAATCACGAATTTGTGATAGAAGTGAAGTTTAAATTGTGATCGCCACAGAGAGCCTTCATAAGTTGCTTGGTTCCATGAGCTACAAACCAAAACAGATAAGTAGAGGGGGAAAAAATAAAAGCAGCCTTAGGGAAAAAGACTATAGGAGGAAGTACCGAGACACTTGAGATGAGGAAAGTAAGGACGATACATCGAGGAAACTGAAGATGTGAATAAGGATATCTTGTGGAAGTGAAGGTGAATCTGAAAATTCGCACGTAGTAGTGAAGGATTA
This sequence comes from Alliaria petiolata, assembly GCA_020283515.1. Classification (NCBI taxonomy): domain Eukaryota; kingdom Viridiplantae; phylum Streptophyta; class Magnoliopsida; order Brassicales; family Brassicaceae; genus Alliaria; species Alliaria petiolata. The sequence continues at coordinate 239,673,456 of JAHZTW010000001.1, read as the reverse complement.
TGTCAAGAAGAAGATTTTTCAGGAAATTTAACTAGAAAAATTTAACATTTACCTATATCTTCCTCCTCATGGCTTTTATTGCGTCTCTTCAGTGCTACTTTTGTCTTCTTGAATTCTGAAACGGCTAAGTTCTTCTTCTGTTTGGGGAACACGGCTTCCACGCTCTTCAGGAGAAGGTTAGCGGCTGAAAAAAACTTGTCTTTGCGTTTACATTATTAAAACTCTCGTATGTATATTCAAGAAAACAGAACATTCTAGCTTTTTTAAAACCAAAAATTCTTTCGCAAATTGACAAAGCAAATGCGAAATGCAAACGCAAACGCAAAGAAATGAGAATTTCGGTATGAGATAAAGCCATTCGAAGAACCAACCCCCCAACTAGACTTAATCCTCTGCATCATGGTTGCCTATAATCTGAGAAAGTTCCGAACTTTGGTTCGACTTTTCATGATTTTCCAACAGATACAGGAAGCATAAGATTACAATTATACATCATTCTACTTTCTTTTAACAAAGACATGTTTTTTTTTTTGGCAAACAGAATATGCAAACACAAAGAATCAAGCTATTCAATTCAAAGATGAAATCACTAGTTTTAGCCTCAATTCTCTGCTTCATGGTTGGCTGAAAGTTCACAACTCTGCTATTTGATTTTCCGACTTTTTTTTCTTTCAGGATTTTCATAAACGGATGATGCAGCAGACATTAGTTGAGAAAAATCTCAACCCACAAAATCGCTAATCTTCTCAAATCATAGTCTGTAAGAAATGATTACATCAAATAAACCCTCAATCGAGATGAATTTCATGTAGATACAGCCCCCAAGATACAATCAATTCGAAATTCCGAACTCGAAAGATCAAAACTTTGAGGTCTTTGGGTAATCGAGAGTAACCCCAATTTATAGTGGAGCTCAGTTCTGATATAGGAATTATTACATTATTATTAAGGTTTTTATTAAGGGTTTTTACTATTAAGGTTTTCTTAAAATAGGAAATTTTATATATTTATTAAGGGTTTTATTAAGGTAAGTTATGATGAGAAACCTTATAAAAGGGGTTGTAATTCACGATTTCATATATACAGAAAATTTAAAGTACTTCTTCTTCTCTCCTTGCTTTCCTTGTTACAAGCTTAACCTAGCTAAGAATCTCTTCTTCAATCAAAGATTCTTTGCAGTTGAGTGCCAAATCTGTGTTTTAAGAACATTGATTCGGATTTCTATCGGTTACTTGAGGTTGACGGAAGAGTTACGGTTTAACTCTATCAAGTTCATTGCAAGCAAATTGGTAAAGATGATAATTATTCGAGAGGGCTTCTCCTACCATTAGATTATGGTATCTCATTATTTTTTCGAGATCAGACATCGTCGAAGTTTCGATCGATTCGAGTTTCTGTTTGTGTTCTGTGTTTTTTTTTCTTCTTAAAAGTTGTTATCAAACCGGAATCGGTATAGTATAAATTGGTTCCATCAAATTGTAACAAACAAAAAAACTAATGAAACTTTGATGTAATCTTACATTCAAATTCCAGTTTAACATTTTCGAATTACCACAATTAATTTTCGCACATTCCGTCCAAATTAGTCCTTGGCACTAACTGGTAAATGCTGAATTGAGGAATTCAGAAAAATGTGGCTGAATTTTGTATTTATGTTACCAGTTGAAACAATAGAACAAATTGAGGAATTCAAAAAAAAAATCCTCAAAAAGACATTTTTGCTTCTTTTTTTCTTTGGTTTTTTTCAAAAATATATAGAAGAATGTTCATTGGAGTTCGGAACGGTTTCTTTTGGGTTTTGAGTATTTTGGTATTAGAGTATAAAACCTATTTGGATATTTTTTTAAGGTCGGATTTGGTTCAGTTTCGTCTGAGTTCTGATCGGTTTCATATACTCGAATTATCCGAAACTTATGCAAAATATCTAAAACAAATTTTAGATTTTTGTGTATTTTGGTTATTTGATTAAATTTTGTATAAAAAATATTTATTTTGACAAACATAACTATAGATTTTTGGATATTTTAGTTATTTCGATCTAAGCATAACTAATATATTTGGTTTATAATTATAATTTAGTTTCGTTTATGGTAATTTTTAATATAACTAAGATTTATAGGTAAATAATTGTATTCAGATATTTTGGGTACCCATTTGATTCTCGGTTTGATTCCAGTTCGGTTCTTGTTATTTTAATTCTTGATTTTGTTTTTTTATCTTTATATTGTTTAATATTTTAATAACATATTAAAACAATTTTACTTTTTCACATATTTATTAACTTAATTCATATTTCTTAATTATTCTAAAATATTTTTTTTCAGCAATTCCGCAATTCCTATGTTACCATTTACATTACTAGTTATTCCGCTAGATTCAGCTAAAAATCACAAAATAATTCAGCCAGATTCCGCATTCAACCAGATTTCAGAGTTACCATTCACACCCAATTTAAGTGGTGTACTGAATTTTTTGGTAAATTAGATTGAGTTCCAAGTTCACATCTCAACATCTATTTCATTCTACTTTAATTGTTTTATTAACAAATAAAATAAAAAAAATCTCAACATCTACAAGCAAAGACCAAGCAAGCCAGTATTCACAATGACATAAATATGAACATAGGAAATATCTTGTGGATCTGTTTTGATATCTTGCGCAACAAGAAACACACATGCAGAATTTTAGGGGTTTTGCATTTTTCAGAGGAAGTAAGTGAGCTGTTCCTTTTTCCTTGAGCCTCCTTCTCCATACAAATCGTTCCATTGCTTCAGCTCATTCATTCCTGATCCTTCTGATGCAAAACTTGCAGCTACCTGCAAAACCACAACAACAACAACAAGTTAGGTTTTTTGTTTTCTTGTCTTTTCTTGTCAAAATGAGATAAGATGTTTGACCTGGTTTTTAGCTTTTCTCATGTCTTCCATGTTCAAAGGTCTCAAAGTAATGACTCTCTCCTCAGAAGCTTCTTCTTCTTCTTTTTTCTTATCCTTTGGTTCTTCCGTGCTTTTTCCTGCTTCTTCTCTCTTCTTACTCTCCTAAATCACCAATAAATTTTCAGAATGTGCAGAGAATTTGATCGATAAAGAGTGCAAGAGAGGGTCTTTAATAAGGATTCTACCTGATCTTTCAATCTTTCTTGTTGAATCAGCTCTCTAACTGGTCTATACGCAGCTGTTATGCATAAGTTCTGTTTGTACAAATGTTTATTAAACAGTTAATTTTCCAAATTCTAGAGATTTTTTAAAAAGTTTTAAAGTTTTGTTAAAAGTTGTTTTGCTGACAAACCTTGAGATCACTTCCACTATAGCCTTCTGTTATCTGTCCAAGCTCATGGAAATCAAGATTCTCTGTTTTCTCTTTTGACAACAAAGTTCTCAAGATCTTCTCTCTGCTCTCAATTGAAGGAAGTCCCACCATTATTCTGTAATTACAACACCAAAATCCAAAAATCAGTCACTATTATAGTATTCATTAAGACTTTGATTAGAGCTTTGACGTTTTCTTAACAAATTTTCTTAAGTACCTTCGCTCAAACCTCCTAATGATAGCTTCATCAAGATCAAACGGTCTGTTTGTCGCTGCAAGAACCAGAATCCTCTCACCGGGTTTCGTCATTAGTCCATCCCAATGCGTCATAAACTCGTTCTTGATCTTCCTCATAGCTTCATGCTCACCAACTCTTGTCCTTTGCCCCAACATACTATCCACTTCATCCACAAATATAATCGTTGGGGATACTTTCGCTGCTAAAGTAAACAGAGCTCTCACGTTCTTCTCGTCTTCTCCAAACCATTTCGAAGTGATTGTAGACAGGAAGACATTGATGAAACTAGCACCAGCTTCATTTGCAATCGCTTTCGCAAGCATTGTTTTTCCAGTACCAGGCAAGAGAAGGTCTTTAAATAAGTATTCTACCTGATCTTTCAATTTTTCTTGTTGAATCAGCTTTCTAATTGGTCTATACGCAGCTGTTATGCATAATTTTTGTTTGTACTATGTTTATTAAACAGTCAATTTTCACCCACTCCCGGGATGCGCGGCCAGTCGGGAGCAGGTCACAACTGATCTGACAACATGCCAAACCCCTTCGGGTAAAAAAGAGATTATGAATGTTTTACAAGAACTGTGGCTGACAAAGTTTGACTCCATGCCTCCTCGATGATGAAACAGGAAGTCGGGGGCAATTGTTGGGACAGGTTTTACCACAGTCAATGACTAGGCAGCATGTCATCAGAGGGTCCCCTATAAACAGTATGCCTACGCAACTGTTCCTCGATAGGCTGCAGAAGAGGTGTGATGGGTACTCATGTGCCTAACAGAAGTCCCCGCCGAATGGATTTTCACACACTTCCTAGGCGGCAGGCCTAGTCAGAGAATTTTGCGGAGCCAATAGGAAAGGAGCATAAGATGTATTAAAGGAGAAGGAAAGATCCACTTGAAAGGGGCGGTTGGTCGGAGAAGAGGGCATTGATAGACTGCCCGGGAGAGAAAGGGAAGAGAGAGAGAGAGGCGATATTCTATGATCCAATCTAAAGTGAACCGGACTTCTCCTCCTTTCCTGACTCGGTAAAACCCTTCACCACCGATATCACACAGCATCCATAGAGGGAACGACTCTCCGTCACCCCGTCAAGGGATTCCCTCTTGAGGTAAGTAGACGTTTTATCCGACTTACTAGATAAGAGAGAGCGCCAACCCCCCTATAGTATCTATCTATAGCCCTCGGTCACCACCAAAATACCAGATAAACACCACGATCTTCGGACTTGATGTTTCACCCCCTAACTATACTAAATAATACCCTCCTGAGCACTTGTTCCTAATAAGGCGTTTCAAATTTGAGCGTCATAGAACTTTCGGGAGGAAAACCCCTGTCTGGTTCTCCTCAAGGTCCTCTTACCCCCTTTGTTGAGTGATCCTAGGCCTCGGATGACAGACCTTAACGACAACTCAAGCGCTACTCATCTCCCCATAGGACGAACCCGTGAGATGAAGTTCCCCGAACACAATGAACACCCCCCCCCCCCATAAATATCCTGCAAAATGCTTTCGAACACACACACATAATAAGTTTATTACCCAATTACATTTTAATATTTGCTAAGGTGGTATTTATTTTTTTATACATAGTTAAATATGTAATTTGTTTTTTTCTATAATTTGTTGTGATATAAATTTTTTAATTGTTACTCTCTCCATTCCACAAAAATATTGTTCATGAGATATTTTTTTGTTTCAAATTAATTTGTTTTTATCGTTTTACCCAAAGCTAGTAGACAATTAAATTAAAATAACCAAAATAATTGTAATTATAATTATAAATCAAGAAATTAGTAATGTTTAGTTCAAAATAACTAAAATATTTAAAGTAACCGAAATATTTGAATGACTTTACATAACTAATTCAAATAAAGAGTTTAAGTAAAATGAGTCGAGATGAAAAAGTAACTTCGTAGTAAGATGAAAAACAAGGGGTTTTAGTAAAAAATCATATTAGTCGATATATTTTAAATTGCAAAAATAAATTATTAGTGATAAAAGTTATGGGTTGATGCACTGTAAATCTATTAACTAAATTATTAATAATTAAAACCTTTCTAGAAAGATTTGTTAGCTGTGAAATCCATTTGTCAATAATAATGTCAATAGTTAACTGTTTGCCACTAAATTAATAATTTTCATTTTAGTGTGTTAAAAAAAAAATATGTATAATACTATTTGGTTTATACATAAGAGAAAGCAATGTTTGTTTAAAGTAACTTAAAAATGTGATGCAGTCAATTTTTAAAAATTTGATGTAGTCAATTTAAAATTTAAAATGATCAATCAAAATAATTAAGTTTTCAATGTAATTTAAAATGATGAAAGTTTATATAGAATTTCAATAGTTAAATGCATTTGAGATAAATGAGAAATTAAAAGAGAATAACGAGAATGAATGATAGTCAACACTTAATACTACAATTTTAGAAAATTTTAGATCAACATTAGAGACTTTTGAAACTTCATGTTCTTTTTGAAAAAACACCACAATATTTATGTAAAAAAAAATACACACTTATTATTTTAAAAAAGTCATAATGCATAAAAAAATAAATGGCATATGTTTAGGTGAAAGGGAGAATTTAACTTATATGGGTTTTTTCATTAATGAATCTTTATTTGATGGATTTATTTTTTAATAATTTGATTGAGAGGTTTAAAATGGATCGGCCGATATTTAAGAGGAATTTTTCATTAAAATTTTATACCTAAGAAAATATAATTAATAATTTATTTGATGGGTTTAAAATAGATTAATCCAATATTATGTGTTGTTTCATTAAAATACGTAGAAATAACAAAATCTTAGAATAAACAAGAGATCAAGTTAACTTCTTTTTTTAAACCAACCCTACATGTGAAACTTATTTTCAGGCTCGTACGTGCTTTAAAGCATGTAAAGCATTAGTTTTACGCCTCATATTTTAGAAAAAATGTGGGTCACAGTTTCAAAAATTTGTTTGTAGCTTAAGTGGTCAAGTACGAAGACTATTCCTTCACATCTCAGATTCGAGTGCGTTTCAATGCTTAATTTTCCTTTGTTTCTTTGCATTTTTTTATTAGAGAGTTTCAAAAAAAAAATTCTATTTGTTGACAAAATTAGAAGGAAACCCTTTGGCCTTCTCTTTGATGTCAAAAAAACCCTCCCTCTCGACTGCTGTCACCATTAACGAATCTTTGAATTCTTTTTGCTGTAGAATTTTGTCACTAAATCGCTCAGAATTTTATCACTGACTTGCATCTACATCTGGTTCAGAAAGTTTGAGTTTTGAATTTGACAATTTGGGTATTTCTCAAGCAGCTTTTTCTTATTATTGTCTTCTTCTTCATTACTTTGTATGGGTTAGATCTCGAATCTTGTTGATTAGTTAATTATAATGATAAAGTGGTGGATTATTGAATTATTTTTGGAGCTTAAACTTCTAAGAAAAGTTTTACCAATAGAAGTCAAAAGGGCTACATAGGTATTGAACTCTTTGAATAGAATGGAGAATTTTTATCCAAATTCATGGATTGCTTATCGGATATTGTTGACAATCCTGGTGTCTGTTGCCTCTAAAGAAAGAAGATTTTCGAAATTGAAATTGATAAAAAAATTATATGTGGTCTACTATGTCACAAGAGAGGTTGAATGGATAATCAATGATATTTATTAAAAAATTTAGGGTTGATAAACTCGATTATGAAGGATTATGAATGAATTTGCTTGGGAAAAAGCTTGAAGATCTGTTTTTCATAATTATAATTTTGCTGCTATATTATTATTTTTTGTTACTATTTTAAGTATTTTTTTACATTATTTTCATATGTTTTTGATGATAATTTTATTAGTATAAAGGCCACATTTTTTTTTAATTCTTTTAGCCACATAAATGTATGGGACTGAAACTGCTTATTTTTTTCAAAATTGCGAAAAATACTGCTTAGATTTGATTAAAATAACTTTGATTTTGTAAAATTTATTTATTTTACTCTTAAGTTTCTCATTCAAATATTCAAAGCATATGAAAATAATGATATTTTTTTTCAAACATACATGATTATTTTTGATTAAAATATTTCATATTGGACCCATATTTTTATTTGTATCATTACAACAACATACAAATACATTACCCTTTGGAATACACCTGCCATAACGAAAACCATGTTCGTCACAAAATCTAGCGCAAGCTATAGGTCCCGCATAGTAACATGATTTATCTCCATAGAAACATAGATCACTCTCAAGTATTCCATAACCTATATATAATATCAAAAAATCATTAAATCAATATGTACATTCATTAAAAGAGAAACAAAATCATTTACGTAATTAAAGAATGGAGTATAAGAATAAGCGAGTACCTATAATATTAGCTGTTGTATGGCAATGAACAAAAGATATAATAAAAAGGATAGTGAAAACAAATGTAACTAAAGTTTTCATGCTGATAACCATTTTATGATAATTTCAAAGTTTTTTATGAGTTTTTTTTATTTAGATTGGCTATATATATAGTAATACAAACATTCATAAAAGGTACTTTTCATGGTCAAATTTGAAAAAGAGCTTAACAAAAAAAAAAGTTGAAAATAACATAAATTTTCAATTCATTTACTTATATTTTTATAGTCAAAAGAAAACTACATATTGACAAAAAAATAACACACACATATATAATAATTTTCTTACCCAATTATATTTTAATATTTGCTGATATGGTATATAATTATACGTTTATATATAATTAAAGATGTAATTTCTTTTTACTATAATTTGTTGTAGCATGAAAATGTTAATTGTTATTCTCTAAACTCCACAAAAGAGGTTGTTCAAGAGTTATGTTTGATTTCAAATCAATTTGTACTTATCTTATACCTAAAGCTAGTAAACAACTGAATTAAAGTAACCAAAATAACCAAATCTATAATTCTAAACCAAGAAATTTAGTAATTTTTAATTCGAAATAATCAGAATCTTCAAAATAACCACAATATTAGAATGTTTTTACTTTTTTCTCTGGCATCTGAAATTCTTTTAAAATCTCTCGCTTAACCCTCGTCCCGGCAGAAGGTAACCGGCGAAGCTAGGAGTGCAATCCAACCCACTTAAGCAAAGCAAGAAGGGAGATAGACAACTTCGAAGAAACCGCAAACACAAAACCCATACACGGTTGATGCAGACGAGTGGAAACATGATGGATCTGCAGAGAAGAAAACTTGGAAGAAAGTACAGGAACCCGCAAAAGTAACGGCGAGCTCTGAATTTTCCACAAAGGAACCAAACCAAAAAAAGACAGGAGCGGAAACAATTAGGTTGTATTATTTATTGTACAACTAGGATTAATCGCTAATAGTTACTCTATGTAACACCCGTCTCATCCTCTCCCAAGAACGGCGTGCCACGTCTCATCCTCTCCCGAGAACGGCGTACCACGAACCCTAACTTATAACTCAAGTTACTCGAATTATTACAAAACGCTCCATTTATTATTACATCGATAAAAATCCACAATTCCAAATCGTATCAAATTATCTTACAAATACCATTTTTAACTTAAACTTTAAATCCGAATTGAAATAACAACGTTCTTAAAATAAATAACGATCATTAAAATAAAAACCCGTGTCTTCCCAAAACCATCACCAAGCCGAAAGACTATTCCCGTAAACCAGCGCGATCACCTGAAAAGGAGAGGGATGAGCATTTCGACCAAAGCTCAGTGAGTGCAGGCCCTAGGGACCCACGATATACATCTCGCACATGCATAATCATTCCAGACGAAAATTCTAAGCTAATACGCACAGCAATCACGTCTGAAGACACTCATATATCAAGAAATGACATCCTAGACCTAACCGGTGTCTCCACGCTCAATACCAGCGCACACCCGTGGCATATAGCGGCACACACGCTGTCCGTCCCCAGGACGCTTGGCTCGTCAAGCCACAGACGATGGAATATGGTGCCCCGAACACGCCAAACCATATCCAGCACACAGACATAGTAAGAGAATCGCACATCAATTACTATGTCGTCACACAGGCCAAACCGCCTCAATAGCCTACAGCTAATCCCACCCGCACAAGTGATTTCCCTCACACAATGCAAACACCCGCAAACACTATTCACAAATCAATCAACCATTTTCCGTTTAACAACCTATTTTACTAAGTCCAACAATCAACAACAACAATATAACAATTATTATTATTGTGTTAATAACGCGTCTACTAGTCCGGTTCAAACAACAATCAAATACGTGTATTCATATAGATACAGCGCAGGTATGCGCGCATTAACAAATGACTACTCAGACTAAAACGAGTATGAATATCCGAGAGATAAATCACCACCGGTCCTCACCTTGGCAAAATCCCGATAACCGCGGTTCTGAATTCCGGATGCTTAAACGGATGTCAAATCTGAGATCAGCACGGAAAATCGAGTGGGAACGGCCTTCGAACGACAGAAAACGAATGACGGGTCAATCCGGTCAAAGGCAACGGTCAACGGCTCGGTCAACGGTCAACGGTTGGGTTTGGTCAACGGTCAACGATTCGGTCAACGATCTGGTTCGGTTTGGTCAACGGTTTGATTCGGTTAACGCTTAACGGTTCGGTTTGGTTCGGTCAACGCCGGTCTACGGTGGTCAACGCCGGTCAACGGTGGCGGAAGGCGGTGGTCCCGCGGCGGCAGATGGCGGTGGCTCCGGCGGCGGCTCCAGCGGACGGTGGGGGCAAGTGGTCGGACGCGCCAACTTCGGAGGGCGCGTGCGGGCTCGTCCGCTGTCGGAATTGGACGATTTTAGTGTCTACGGCTTCGTCTCGACGTGAAGAATCTGATGGTGGTTTCGAACTCGCAAGATTCAAACTGCACAAAGCTTTAAAACAAGAAGAAAAAGATTGGTGTTTAGGAGAAGAAGAGGAAAGTTTTGGTGTGAGAAATGATGATGGTATGAAGGGGTTTATATAGGGAAGGAGGAGAGGAGAATGTGGAAATTGAGTTGCTAAGTAGGTGAGAATGGAAGGTTAATGGTGGGGTTTAATGGTGAGTGAAAAGATTAATGGAGGTGAGAGGTGGAAAGGGGGTTTGGGGTTGTTACACTCTAGTTCATCACACTTAGAACTGACAATGAATTTGAGTACACTGAAACTCGACGGATGATGAAATAGTAAAATTTGTTTTTTTTTGTTTTTTTTTTTAATTAAATACTGTTTTTAATGGTTTCCCCTTGGAGACACATTGTTTAGAATTACTACATATATCTATAGATATCAAAGAAAAATACAAAGAGAGCTAGATTTAAAGTTTGAACAAACTCTCACAAGCAGAATAACATAGTAGAATAATCGAGTGAAAAGTGAAGGTGGTTATTAAGAGGTTTGTACTTTCTTGGCTGGCATTGGAGAAAACTCCACGGTAAAGTCCGCCTAGCCTGATCTCATGAGCTGTTGTATGTCTCGGTCTCTCGGATCACTATAGATGTTTGTTTTGATTCCGACGAGTGAAGCCTTGCATTTCAATTTTTTCAAAGTTTATATATACACCATGTCATGTAACAAGAGTTTACAAATGATATTGTGCTTTGCATCTCTTTTTGGAGATTTGACCCATACTAGGATATTCAAAATTTCCAAGGGAGGAGAAATGTTGTTTGAAGAGAAAAACAAAGTCCATAGTTACGTGGTAAAGTCTATAAACCAGACTTGTCACGTGGCTGTTTGCTTTCGGTGTTAACCTTTGTCTTACCTCCTTCTGAAGGCGTATCGAAAGTAACGTTACTGTACATACATATAGAGAATTGTAAACTAACTTCTTATTTAGAATTCATACATGATATTATCGAGAAGCTACGTAAAACTATTGAGAAATGAAATCTCTTAACTATCCAATAACATTTGTCGTGTTATAATTTAAAATCCAGTTATAATATGACAGTATGAGAGTTTCCAATGTTTTTATCAATTTTTGGATAATGTAATAACCCTCATTATGAGACTATAGTAATAACATGTTTTGGCTATAACGATTTGAGAATATCGATAGATTTCCCACGACCTTATAAGTTATATCTAAGATAGCAAAAAGAAGACAAAACACGGAAAAACACGGAAAAAAAAATAAAAATGACAGAAAGAACCATTTAATAGTTCAAAAAAATAAATAAAAGAACCATTTACTCTACATAAAAATGAAGAAGAGTTTAGGTCTCTGACTTTCGTGTTTAAAGATAAGTTCGTGCTCTTTCCATGACAAAAGTATATTTGGCCCATGACATAGTTCAATTTTCCTTCTGTCTCTTCTTTGAAAGAATAAGTTGTTTATTGTGTATGTGTGTGTGTATACGAAAGGTTTAACCTCAAAAGATTTGACTTGAAAAGCTAAATCTTTCGTAAATTTCAAAAATTTAGACCCTCTTTCACTTTAAAGTCTAAAAATTTCGACCCTCCTTCACTTTAAAGTCTAAAGAATACCGTGATTCATACATAAAAGAGAAAACCCTTGTTAAATGGTTCGACGACTTAACTATCATTAGGTTATTTAGGGATAATAATATGTTCATTATGAACATTGCGTAGACTTGCATTTATTTACCCATTAGCTTACTCAAGTTCCTCATTATTGGTAAAACACATACATTTGATTAGAAGCAGAGATGATGAATTAATTATTTGTGTTCATAATTATTTTTTTTTGTTGTTGTTGTATATGCGTTTTTATATTTTAAAACTACTTGTTCTTTATTTCTAAATACCATCAACTATTTACTGCTAGTCTACAACAACATATATTCTCTTCATTCCTTTTGATTTGTTATTATCTTTTTCTTTTCCTTTCATTTCTATTATCTATTGTTTCTTGAATGATCACCAATCAGAAACATAATAGCTTGGAGATCTAGTGAAACATAATAGCTTGGAGATCTAGTGAAAGAACATAACACTCTTTTTAGTGAAACTCCGTATTTTTTACCATAAGAATGTATCCATAAACCAAACAAACCATCTCTTTTGAAAGAAATTCCGTTTTTTTACCATAAGAATGTAATTATAAACAAAACAAACTATCCAAATATGCTTACATTTGCTTTGCTTTTCTAAGATAATTTATAAAAAAAAAAACTATTTCACTTTGTTTCTTCGCCAAAACAAAATCAAAAACTCATATTAACCAATTAGGGCCCCAGAAGGCCAATAAGCCTAATTAGGGCTCACAAGCCCAAGACGTTTACCATTTTTCTTGATGAATGTTAAAACATATGAGTAACAAAGTTTACAGAGAAAGAATGTTTTTGGTAGAGCAACGAAACTAGTGTAGTCTAGGATAAGCCCATAGTCCAGGAACGGCTTCATCGTCTGAATCACTTTCATCAGAAGAACTCCATGTCTCCAGTAAATAGTTAACAACCTGTGAAGAAACAAAACCACCAAAAAGCAGATAGATAACTTGCTCGACAAGTACCAAAAAACCACGAGGAAACATTTCTTGAAAGAGGAAAACGCTTTTTACCTGGTGAGTCGACATGGGGTCGAGAGGCTCGTTGCCAAATTTCATCAACCGACATTGTTCCTTCGAACATCTCAAGTTGTCGTGCCAAACAATGGACTCACAGATAGTGCAGTAACCCCGACCAGAACTTATAAACTTCGATGAATTATCCGCTGCAGGGTTACGCAAAAGTACACATATACTTTAGAGCAAGCGGTTTTTTTCAAAGAGAGAAGACAAAAAAAAGAGCCCTTACCGATACATGCATCCTTAAAGGCTTCTCTGTAGTCAATACCGGACTGAATACGAATCACGAATTTGTGATAGAAGTGAAGTTTAAATTGTGATCGCCACAGAGAGCCTTCATAAGTTGCTTGGTTCCATGAGCTACAAACCAAAACAGATAAGTAGAGGAGGTAGAAAAAAAGAAGCAGCCTAGGAAAAAACACTATAGGAGGAAGTACCGAGACACTTGAGACGAGGAAAGTAAAGACGATACATCGAGGAAACTGAAGATGTGAATAAGGATATCTTGTGGAAGTGAAGGTAAATCTGAAAATTCGCACGTAGAAGTGAAGGAATATGTCAAGAAGAAGATTTTCAGGAAATTTAACTAGAAAAATTTAACATTTACCTATATCTTCTTCCTCATGGCTTTTATTGCGTCTCTTCAGTGCTACTTTTGTCTTCTTGAATTCTGAAATGGCTAAGTTCTTCTTCTGTTTGGGGAACACGGCTTCCACGCTCTTCAGGAGAAGGTTAGCGGCTGAAACAGCAGCTGATGTGTTCACTCTAAGATGAATGAAGAAAAGATACAGAATCTGAAAATGTTAGTCTTTACTAGACTTGAGAAGAAGTAAGTAATCATAGAGTTCATGAAACTGCAAGGTAAATCAAGAATCCAAGAGATTTGTGTTATAAGAATAATGTGCTCGATTGTTTCCAATTGAAAAAAACTTGCCTTTGCGTTTACATTATTAAAACTCTCGTATTTATATTCAAGAAACAGAACATTCTAGCTTTTTCTAAACCGAAAATTATTTCGCAAATTGACAAAGCAAATGCGAAATGCAAACGCAAACGCAAAGAAATGCGAATTTTAGGTATGAGATAAAGCCATTCGAAGAACCAAACCCCCCAACTAGACTTAAACCTCTGCATCATGCTTGGCTATAATCTGAGAGAGTTCCAAACTTTGGTTCGACTTTTCATGATTTTCCAACAGATACAGGAACCATAAGATTATAAATTATATGTGCTGGTTTTCAGCAAGAAATATACAGGAACCATAAGATTATAAATTATAAATTCTACCTTTTTTCAACAAAGTCATGTTTGGCAAACACAAAGAATCAAGCTATTCGATTCAAAGATGAAATCACTTGTTTTAGCCTCAATTCTCTGCTTCATGGTTTGCTAAAAGTTCACAACTTTGCTATTTGATTTTTTTCTCAGGATTTTTCAAAAACGGATGATGCAGCAGCCTTAGATTATCAACCCTAAAATCTCAACCCACAAAATCCCTAATCTTCTCAAATCATAGTCTGTAAGAAATGATTACATCAAATAAACCCTCAATACCCTCAATCGAGATGAGTTTCATGTAGAAACAGCCCCCAAGATTCAATCAATTCGAAATTCCGAACTCGATAAGAAAAAACTTACTCGGGGAGAAGACGAAAAGCCGTGAGAGTATCTCGAAAGATCAAACCTTTGAGATCTTTGGGTAGTCGAGAGTAACCCCGATTTATAGTGGAGCTCAGTTCATTGCAAGCAAATCGGTAAAGATGATTATTCGAGAGGGCTTCTCCTACCATTAGACTATGGTATCTCGTTATTTTTTCAAGATCAGACATCGTCGAAGTTTGGTCGATTCGAGTTTCTTCTGTTTGTGTTCTTTCTGTGTTTTTTTTTTCTTTCTTCATATAAATTGTTATCAAACCGGAATCGGTTAGTGTAAAATTGGTTCCATCCAATTTCTAAAAAACACGTAGTTTAAAAAGAGACCTTCTAGATTTCTTTTTGACAACAACAACTTGTAACAAAATACTAATGAAACTTTTATGTAATCTTAAATTCAAATTCCAGTTTTACATTTCCGAGTTACCAAAATTAATTTCCACAATTAATTTTGGTAACTCGGAAATGTAAAACTGGAATTTGAATTACCACAATTAATTTTCGCACATTCCGAGAAACTTCCGTTCAACTAGTCCTTTATTTCTTTTCAAAAAAAAAAACTAGTCCTTTATTTAAGAGGTGTACTGAATTTTTTAGGTAAATTAGATTGAGTAAGTTCATAAATCTCAACATCTATTTCATTTACTTTAATTGTTTTATTGTCAAATAAAATAAAAAATCTCAACATCTACAAGCAAAGACAGACCAAGCAAGCCAGTATTCACAATGACATAAATATGAACATAGAAAGAAAAAAAATCACAATTTTAAAGAAAATTCTAAGAACCCAAAAAAAAAAAGAGAAGAAAATGAACCTAAAAAAGTTATCTAAAAATGGAATGGCCTAATAAGTAATAGAGGACGACTCTCTTTGTTTTGATGTGCCAAAGATCAAACGGATCTGTTTGATATCTTGCGCACCAAGAAACACACATGCAGAATTTTAGGGGGTTTGCATTTTTCAGAGGAAGTAAGTGAGATGTTCCTTTTTCCTTGAGCCTCCTTCTCCATACAAATCGTTCCATTGCTTCAGCTCATTCATTCCTGATCCTTCTGATGCAAAACTTGCAGCTACCTGCAAAACCACAACAAGTTAGGTTTTTTGTTTTCTTGTTTTCTTGTCAAAATGTGATAAGATGTTTGACCTGGTTTTTAGCTTTTCTCATGTCTTCCATGTTCAAAGGTCTCAAAGTAATGACTCTCTCCCCGGAAGCTTCTTCTTCTTCTTTTTTTTCCTTATCCTTTGGTTCTTCCGTGCTTTTTCCTGCTTCTTCTTTCTTCTTACTCTCCTAAATTACCAAGAAATTTTCAGAAGTGTGCAGAGAATTCGATCGATAAAGAGGGCAAGAGAAGGTCTTTAATAAGCATTCTACCCGATCTTTCAATCTTTCTTGTTGAATCAGCTCTCTAACTGGTCTATACGGAGAGGATTTAGGATTTTTAATGCTTTGTATTAAATCTCAGCCGTTGATTTACAACTATTAGTTTGGATTTACATACATGTGATGTTGAGTATGTGACATAAGAAATGACAATGGTTTTGGGCTATTTGTTATTTGATTAAAACAACTTCGATTTTGTAAAATTTATTTATTTCACTCTAAGTTTTTAATTCAAATATTCAAAGCATATAAAAATAATAATATTCTTTTTCAAACATATATGATTATATTTGATTAAAATATTTCATCTTGGACCCATATTTTTAAATGGATCACGACAACAACATACATATACATTACTCTTTAAAGCACACCTGCCATATATAAAACCCTGTTCGCCACAAAATTTTGCGCAAGCAAATTTTCCTCCATAGTAACATGATTGTTCTCCATAGAAACATAGATCATCACTTTCATTTATTCCATATAATATCAAAAAATCATTAAATCAATATGTACATTCATTAAAAGAGAAACAAAATCATTTACATAATTAAAGAGTGGAGTATTAGACTAAACGAGTACCTAGAGTATTAGCAGTTGTTGTATGGCAATGAATAAAAGATATAAAAAAAGGATAGTGAAAAAAATGTAACTGAAGTTTTCATGCTGAGCACCAATTTACGATAATTTCAAAGTTTTTTAAATTTAGATTGGCTATATATATAGTAATAAAAACATTCGTAGAAGGTATTTTTCATGGTCAAATTTAAAAAAGAGTTTACCAAAAAAAATAATACAAACATTCGTAAAAGGTATTTTTCATAGTCAAATTTGAAAAAGAGTTTACCAAAAATAGTTGAAAATAACATAAATTTTCAATTCATTTACTTATATATTTATAGTCAAAAGAAAACTACAAATTGACCAAAAATATAACATAATAATTGTTTTACCCAATTATATTTTAATACTTGCTGAGATAGTATTTAATTATACTTTTATACATAATTAAAGATTCTTTTTACCACAATTTGTTGTAGCATGAAAATGTTAATTGTTACTCTCTAAACTCCACAAAAGAGGTTGTCAAGAGTTATTTTTTTTATTTCAAATCAATTTGTACTTATCTTATACCTAAAGCTAGTAAACAATTGAATTCAAGTAACCAAAATAATCAAATCTATAATTCTAAACCAAAAAATTAGTAATTTTTAATTCGAAATATTTAGAATCTTCAAAATAACCAAAATATTATAATGTTTTTATTTTTTTCTTTGGCATCTGAAATTCTTTTAAAAGCTGAAAAAGCCTTAACAATATACAAAGATACAGAAGGAGCCTCAGTCATACGAGAAAACAGAACAGGCATACATGAAAAGACAATCTCCTGAAACGTAGCCCAAAATAGGGAAACAGACAATAAATAAAATTAAACCAAACAAAAGGCAAAAACCATCAAGCGAACCTGCAAGGTAGAGAAACTATTATAAAAAAATATGGGACAAACCGAACAATGAATATGAGTACACTGAAACTAGACGGATGATGAAATAGTAAAATTTGTTTAATTTTGTTTTGTTTTTTAAATTAAATACTTTTTAATGGTTTTCTCCTTGCAGAGATATTGTTTAGAATTACTACATATATCTATAGATATAAAAGAAAAATACAAAGAGAGCTAGTTTTAAAGTTTTAACAAACTCTCACAAGTAGAATAACATAGTAGAATAATCGAGTGTAAAGTGAAAGTGGTTATTGAGAGGTTTGTACATTTTTGGCTGGCATTGGAGAAAACTCCCTAGTAAAGTCTGACTAGCCTGATCTCATGAGATGTTGTATACAGAAGTTACAGAGAAACTTATACCATTTCCGAGTTTGAGACAGAAGTTAGCGAGAAACTTAGAAAATAGAAAAGGACCGAAATCTAAAACAAATGTGCTGTTACAAACGGAAACAAAGAAAGAATAATAAAGACAAGCTAGAACCACATCCAAGCCGATTAACGGATTTCCGAAGACGAAACACCGATTTCGAACAACTTACATTCGAATATTTTCACTTGTAAATCCTGAGATTTCGAGTCCTTATCGTTGTTGTCACGAGCAACTATAGACGAGGCCAGCCTTCAAACCTCATCGGGAAACGACATCTAGAACTTCTCCTAGAACAAACACAAAGCCGGGAATGCTTCGTCCCACCAGATTACAAACCGGCAGCACGGGAGCCTCTACGGACAGCTAAAAAAGCCACTTCTAGCCGCCAATCCCGAGCCAACTCCCACGAGAAGTAATTAGTCGTCAAGCAAGACTTGCCACCTGTATTTGGCCGTAGTAACCACTTGTAACAAAAAAACTAATGAAACTTTTATGTAATCTTAAATTCAAATTCCAGTTTAACATTTCCGAGTTACCACAATTAATTTTCGCACATTCCGAGAAACTTCCGTCCAAATTAGTCCTTATTTAAGAGGTGTACTGAATTTTTTAGGTAATTTAGATTGAGTAAGTTCATAAATCTCAACATCTATTTCATTCTACTTTAATTGTTTTATTGTCAAATAAAATAAAAAATCTCAACATCTACAAGCAAAGACAGACCAAGCAAGCCAGTATTCACAATGACATAAATATGAACATAGAAAGAAAAAAAAATCACAATTTTAAAGAAAATTCTAAGAACCCAAAAAAAGAAAGAGAAGAAAATGAACCTAAAAAGTTATCTAAAAACGGAATGGCCTAATAAGTAATAGAGGACGACTCTCTTTGTTTTGATGTGCCACAGATCAAACGGATTGTTTGATATCTTGCGCAACAAGAAACACACATGCAGAATTTTAGGGGTTTTGCATTTTTCAGAGGAAGTAAGTGAGCTGTTCCTTTTTCCTTGAGCCTCCTTCTCCATACAAATCGTTCCATTGCTTCAGCTCATTCATTCCTGATCCTTCTGATGCAAAACTTGCAGCTACCTGCAAAACCACAACAACAACAACAAGTTAGGTTTTTTGTTTTCTTGTCTTTTCTTGTCAAAATGAGATAAGATGTTTGACCTGGTTTTTAGCTTTTCTCGTGTCTTCCATGTTCAAAGGTCTCAAAGTAATGACTCTCTCCTCAGAAGCTTCTTCTTCTTTTTTTTCCTTATCCTTTGGTTCTTCCGTGTTTTTTCCTGCTTCTTCCTTCTTCTTACTCTCCTAAATTTACCAAGAAATTTTCAGAATGTGCAGAGAATTCGATCGATACAAATGGCAAGAGAGGGTCTTTAATAAGCATTATACCTGATCTTTCAATCTTTCTTGTTGAATCAGCTCTCTAACTGATGGAGCGGAAGCTACTACAGATAGAACTAGATCCGTTGATTCTGAGAATACCCGGAAACTAGGGTTTGTGAATACTCTTCACAGTGGTTTATCAAAACCTCTTTTAGGAAATCTCCCTTTTATTAATTCATCAAAGTCTCAATAATAAAATAGGCCTAAGTAGGCTATTTATAATAAAACATAAAACCCTAATATTCTATAGAATATTCTAGAATGTTCTATAAACTAAATAATAAGATAATAAGATAATTAAAATACAATTTATTCATCCTTATCCACGCAGCTGTTATGCATACGTTCTGTTTGCACAAATGTTTATTAAACAGTCAATTTTCCAAATTCCAAAGATTTTTTAAAAAGTTGTTTTGCTAACAAACCTTGAGATCACTTCCACTATAGCCTTCTGTTATCTCTCCAAGCTCATGGAAATCAAGATTCTCTGTTTTCTCTTTTGACAACAAAGTTCTCAAAATCTTCTCTCTGCTCTCAATTGAAGGAAGTCCCACCATTATTCTGTAATTCCAACACAAAACCCAAAAATCAGTCACTATTATAGTATTCATTAAGACTGATTAGAGCTTTGGCGTTTTTTTTTAACAAAATTGCTTAAGTACCTTCGCTCAAACCTCCTAATGATAGCTTCGTCAAGATCAAACGGTCTGTTTGTCGCTGCAAGAACCAGAATCCTCTCACTAGGTTTCGTCATTAGTCCATCCCAATGCGTCATAAACTCGTTCTTGATCTTCCTCATAGCTTCATGCTCACCAACTCTCGTCCTCTGCCCCAACATACTATCCACTTCATCCACAAATATAATCGTTGGGGATACTTTCGCTGCTAAAGTAAACAGAGCTCTCACGTTCTTCTCGTCTTCTCCAAACCATTTCGAAGTGATTGTAGACATGGAGACATTGATGAAACTAGCTCCAGCTTCATTTGCAATCGCTTTCGCAAGCATTGTTTTGCCAGTACCAGGTGGACCGAAAAGAAGGATTCCTCTACATGGCTTGAGAAGACCGCCTTTGAAGAGATCCGGTCTTCGAAGTGGAAGCATTACAAGTTCTTGAAGCGAATCTTTTGTTTCGTCTAAAGAACCAATATCTGCGAATGTCACACCAATATCATTTGCTGGTATAACCTCTGGTCTTATACGCTTCTCAAACTCATTGTCAGGAACAACCTCAGGCGCCTTTGGAGGCAATGGATTGTCATTCTTGTTTGAAGGAAGCGATTTTTCCAACTCGTTTTTGTTTTCAGGAGCAGATGTTTCGGATTTCGACTCGCTCTTTGAACATACTTCTCCTCCTTTTCGCTTAGAGTCAGTGTTTGTGTCTAGCTTCAAGGAGTCTTCAAATGACCTGCTTCCACCTTCTTGGAATATGCTCAGTCCATGAGACAAGCTTTTGGAAGATATAACAAGCTTCCCGTTTCTGTATTCGGGTTCTTTGGTGTGTATCAAATGATAAGAGATTGCAGAAACCACAATCTCCTCAATGTGGCTACTCAAACACATTGTATCTGCGTGGCATATCGAAGCTAAGTCGTCGCATTGGATATCATTAGCAGCAAGAACCTCCGCGATGTGGTTCTTGTTGTCTTGAAACTGAATCATCTTCATGTCATCTTCTAGCCGAGTTTTCCAGCTCACGAGCTGAGATTCATCCTCCGGTGGTCTGATCTCGATGTTGTAAGGAAACAGAGCGGAAACCTCTTCGCCTACTTCTTGGCAATCATCTTCGGGTTCCAAGACTCTTGAGCTAAGAATCAATACAGGACCAGAGAGCTTGTTCAACAGCCTCTGGAACAACTTGTAGAATCTTTCTGATTCAAGAAGCTTCTCAACGTCCCTGAGGTATATTATTAGCGGATTTGTTTCTGATACAGAGACCAAGACCTGCAGAAAAAGACAGACAATTGTGAAAATCCACTTAAAAACAATGTAGCAAACTTGTGAAAAGGTTTTGTTTTGTACCTTATAAAGTGACTGCAAGAAAAGTTTCTCGTCGAAACATAGATTTGTGCTGCGTTTGCTGGAAGCTAAAAGCCGTAAAAACGCATAGATGAAGCAAAAGAGACGTAAGAATCTGAAGTTTAACACAATATATTACAGAAGATGTAATAATAATCAGTTTTCAAACCTGAAACAGAACTCGAAGAGCGTGAGGATATGCTACTGATATCAGAAGCAGCAGAAGCATTTCTCTTGTGTCTTGGAGGACGATTAGAGCTCTCAAAGCTCCTGCATTTAAAGGAACTAGTGAGCTCACAAAGACCCAAAAAAAAAACAGATAAAACTAATTTCAAGAAAACAGAGACAAACCTTGAGTTAAGATCATTTCCACTGGTGTGTCTACGCAATGTCCCTAATATTTACAAGAATTCTAACTCTTTAGCTCATGTTTGATGTACTAAAAAATAAAATAAAAGTAGTGAGTTTTGTTTCTTTTTTACCTCTTGGTTCAACTTCGCGTTGAGAGAGCATAGAGAAGGAACCCATCAAACTCGACACTTTGTCTAATGTTAACTCAGAAATAGACCTCCTGTGAAACTATAAACCAATAAAGAGATTTAAAAAAAAAGAACAAAAAAACAGAGTCATTGCTCTGAAATCATCAGCATAACAAAGCATAGATAGGACTAGAAGTAACTTACAGGTTTCTTCTTGGTGCATCCATATTTACTTTGTATCTATTCCCAAAGAATATACAAACAGAGAAAGCTTATGAGCTATTCTGTTACATTGTGAGAAATGCTTAAAAGATATATGCATTGATTGATTTGATATTTACCTTGATAGAGAAATCAGTAATATCTAAGAGCAATAGCTTTGATTCAGAGTAATGAGCCAAAGCTTTTGCAAGCATTTGCTGATAGAATTCTGCAGGACCAGAAAGTAGAATGGCTTTACTTGCAGGTGCAAGATTCCGAGTGTGCTTTGAGATATCAAACTCTTTTAGATGAACATAAGCTGCACTTGTCAACAATACTCGAGTCCTCTCGCTGCCATTAAACAATAAACAATCTTGATTGAGTTTTTTTAAATAAAAACCAAGAACATGTTAATAGACATTCATATCTAACAAATGCATGATTCATAATCAAAAGCTCATGTTCTTTTTTTCTTTTTTTCTTTTTTTCATATTGAAGATGCAGTTTTACAGTTTAGAATGTATCATAAGATAATAATTCACTAATTGAGCTGATTTTTGTTACTGTTGTATTCAATTTCATCACATTCTTAGGAATGCAAAGCTTTACTATATTACATACTGGATTCAATAGTATGGAGTACCAGATTCTGAGATCAGAAGTGCCCAATCCAAAGACTGTGTTAGAATAGATAAAAAAAGAAATAATAATGAAAGGGATTAAACTAAATAAGTAGAATCACATGTAAGAATCTTTCTATATATCTCTCTCTGTCTCTCTCTCTGTCTACATTTGCCAAATCATCCACATGCTTGTTGTGCAACTAACCTACCCCACTTTCCATCATTTCTTTTATTTTCTCTCTTTCTCAGGGAAAAAAAAAGAAAAGGCAAACTTTTAGTTTATAGAATTTTCCCATCTCTATCATTCTCCAAACCTAGATACCCAGAGATTCCAAGATCCTTTCAACACCAAACAATAAAGAGATGGTAAATCAAATCCTTACAACTTTTGAAAGAAAACATTAAAAAAAAAAAAAATCATCTTTGTTTTTTTTTTCCAAAGATTCAATCTTTTTGACAGCTGGAAGATGTGAAAAATCATAATCAACTTGCCAAGTTGGCATCTTCAAGCAAACTCTTATTAAAAAAAATATATCCATAGATCTGAAAAATATCCCTAAAAACAACATTGAATCTTTTGATTAAGCTCAAGATTAGCTCTTTCACACCATAGTGACAATAATTTTTGTTTTTAATTCATAATCAAATCTGAAACACACAATTAACAAAAAAAGAGTAAAAATATTCTTTTAGTTACCTTAAGAAATACGGAAACTCATCGAAGGTGACAGTACTCTCTCTGCCATCAACAATCTGTCTCACCAACTCTTGCTCAATCTGTAAACCGGTGAGTCCATCTTCTACAGAACCCGACCCGTTTGCCCATCTACCCAAACTCTGACCCGATGCCAACCCAATCCCTAAACCAACACCAACCCCTAAAGCTGACAACAATACGCTCTTCTGCTCCATTTTTTTTGTTTTTGTTTTTCACCAATCAGAACAAAACCCTCGATTCTAAATCACACGATCTAGGAGGGATTCAACGAGCATTCCTCGGAAAGGAAGAAAAAAAAAATTGGATCTTTTTTTTTTGTCTCGAAAATTAATTTCTTGTAAAGAAAGAGTTTTTTTTTTTTTTTTTTCGGGGTTTGGGGGTAAAATAAGATTTTAGGTGGACGATGGAGAAAGAAGAAGAAGAAGATGGGTTTGACGGGTGTGGAGACGATGGATCTCTATTTATAGCGACGTTTGGGTTAGTCTTATGGACGTTAACCCTTTCCCGGGAAAAAGCAAATTCAGATGGAAACATTTCTGAGAAATATATATTTATATATATTTTTTAAACAGAAATTTACCTTTTTTAATTAGTTAAGTTTTCTGTCAGTGGGGAGAAAATTAAAAGAAATTAAAAGTTTTTTTTTTGACCGGTAACCGGATATTTTGGTTTTCTAATTTTTTCATGTCTTTTTCTTGAATTTTTTTTGTTTTTCCTCTCTTTAAAAATTCTCCTTTTTGGTCGGTCTTCTCTTTTCTTGAAACATAAAGTAAATAATAGTTTGGTAGGGGTTTTACCAGATGACCTGCTACTCCCGGTTATCAATTCCTCAAAATCATTTTCTTGATTTCTTTTGTTTAGTTTCTTATATTGTAACTGAAATTACATAATATGGACTTGGTATTATGTATATATGTGGTCCAAGCATGAGGAAAAATGTAGCCATAGTTCTGTGGTGAATTATTATAAAGTCATGCATGTGAGGAGTTTGTAACTATAAATCACAACACGCATTGGGTAATAAAATCTTCTCAAAGACACTTTTTTTTTTTTGTCATGCAAATACACATGTCTCAACAAGCGTGAACGATCAAAATCATCGTACAAGTTTTGGTGGAATGAAAGGGAAATGGTCTTAAGACGGGAACTTTTTCATATATAGCTTACATATCTATCATCTCTATTATATTTGTAATTTATTGATTAGAAACGAATATTGGCAAAAGATAAAAAGTCCAAGATAGTTGTCAAAGCAGTGTTAAGGAATATGGTTTATCATGGGTTAACGGAAAAATCTATGAAATTATACAATATAGTCAAAGACTCAAAGAGATGTAAAACTAGTAAAATTAACGATTCTACGAAATTGGCTAGAGTCAACGTAACACAAATTTGTGGAGTGTGTGATTTGTCAAAATGATAAGATAACTTAAGTTAATGATATAATAATATCTCTCTATTTAAGATAATCAATGAGTTGTTATATTTAGATTTATGCGTGCAGCTAAAGCTTAGATATCTCTAAAATCTCTCCGGCAAATGGAAGCTGGAGGGGAATGACAAAACATATATTTTTTTTTTAAAACAGAGCATGCATGACAGATATGTTAGTAGCGAATTCACATTTTCAGTAAAATATATCATTTCCAAACACTACTACTTCTATTAAACGAGATCCTATTCCTTATCTTTGTTAGGATTTGAATCTCAAATCCAATCCTTGTTAGTATAAAATTGCACACAAATTTCTAGTGTTCGCTCCCAGTATGAGTGGTTTCTGATATAACGATGGAAATATCGACAATAAATAAATAAATAAATAAGAGAGAAAACTTCAGATCAAACGAGCAGCAAATACCTAAAATGTTATACGACCTTTAGTGAAAACTCTTGATTAAAAATTAGTCTGTTCTAGTCGTTGGATTAACGATTCCATGATTTAGATTCCAGAACTAAACAGTTCTAAAGCTATTTTATTTAAATTTTCTCTATATCTTAATCGGTTTTACCATAATTGTATATATTATACAAAATGTAATTTGGTTTAGGAACAATATTCCTTTTTAATTATTCTCTACAACGAATTATTTTTACCAAATAAGTTAACTTGTGTAATATCCAAAAACATATGTTATTCGAAACTGTGTAATTTTACCGGAAACCTTGGCTTATTCGAGAGGAATTAGTGTTGCGAGAGGAATTAGTGTTCGAATGCAAAGTATTTATAGTCAAATTCTTGGTTAATTGGAGGATCTGAATATTCTTTCGGAAAACGAATATTTTCTTTGTAGAATCTATCATCTCATTGCCATGTGATTCCTTTTCACATTAATTTTAGATTCCTTAGTCTCTAACGCAAACGCTGTCTTTTTCATGCTTAACTTTACTCTTCGTTGTCATCTTGTAGTAATTGAAAAGTAAAAGTTATAGCCAAAACACTTTTTTTTTTCCAATACAATAACCCATCCTACTTAGTTACAATGACAAATGTCTACACACAATGGGGAACTCTTCTATTTTGCTGTTTTTTTTTATTGTTCAATACAATGAAATATATATCCGCAAGAATATATCTTCTTTTTTTTTTTTTTTTTTAAAGGGAATGAATGCAAATGATCGGCCAACTAATTCAAATAAACGGATATGGATGCAAATGACCAAGAAAAACGACAGATGCAATGTATGGGGACGCAAAAATGGGCTAAAACTAGTATGGAATGATCAAATAGGGAAGGTCAAGAGAGTAAAGGCCAAGAGAGCCAACTATGGTGTTTCCAGAAATAACTTTTCCTTATATGAATGAAAAAANAGAGTTTAAAGTTTAGTTTTGAGAGTTTATGATTTAGTTTTAGTTTTGTGATATTTTTGGAAAAAAATCATTTTAGTGATATTTTTGGAATAAAGGTAATTTTGGAACAAAAACTTATTTTGTGGTATTTTTGGGAATTACCCTCTCTTTTTTTTTACTTTTGCATTCTATTAATTTGATTAACTATAATTTTCAGACCCGACACTGAATCCAAGCAGAAGAAACATGGGCTTGCGGTCTTCATCATTTTTATAAAATAATTTTGGCTCTTAAATTTCTAAAAATTTATTTAGTGTAGTGGTTAGGTATTTTACTTTTAAATAGGGAATGAGTTCGAAGCTTTATATGGTAATTAGGTATTTCCAGGGATGTTGATTATTTTAAACACAAATATTTATGTTTTTTTTTAGTTTTTTTTTTGAAAATATGTTTTTTTTTAGCTTACATGTCAAAAGTTTTGCTTTGAAACTTAACAACTTAATCAGTTTTTACATTATATTTGTTTTCAGTAGTTAAGTTGGAGAATTAAGGAAATATTTACAATTTATAGGTCTATCAGCCCAAAACAAATTGCCATGTCCGTTTATGTTAGGGTTCTTCTACTATGATTTTTAAATATAAAGGAATATCCTGCTCTTCCACATATATGTATTCTGATAATTATTATGATTTATGGATTTTGATCTGAAGTCGCCTCATTTATTACAAATAAAAGTTAAAGATTTTGCGTGAACAGTCTTTGGATTAATTTATCGACGTATATAATCCACTCAGATTTTGCTTTTATTTTGTATCCACTAAGAAGTTAGGCCATCATCTCGTTTTGCATTTGTACATATGAAGCCTAAACGCTTACCAACTTTTTTTTTTTTGGTCAACAACGCTTACCAACTTTAATTTTGTCAAACAACAGTAGTAAAATTTAGGAGCATTTTTGTCACATTTTTATTTTGATAATTTACAAAATATCACATTTTTTGTTTTTTGTTTTCCAAATTTACAATGAAAATCTTGAAATTCCAAAAATACCTCAAACGTTAGGAAGTGTGTCTAAAGATTTAGTAGTCTTTACTCAAATTTGAAGAACCCTTTTTAAACCTAAATTTTGTAATATTTTTGAAAATTTAATTAAATAGTAATAATTTTAAAACTAAAACAACTTTTTTTATTGTTAAATTAAGATATTTTTTTATTTTAAGATTTTCTTCGCTAAAAACCCAAGTTTACAAATATTTGTGTGTTGAAAATGATATAATAAAACCGATTTCTGTCTACATCGGAAAATAAAAATAAACCATATGAAAAGTAACTCGTAATCAGAGTCTTGTTCTTTGCCAAAACAAAAGAAAATGCAGCATATATAGCGTGACAATTCAATATTACACATATAAACGATATGAATAATGAATAGATGATCAATTTAGTTTAGTTTTGAGTTGTATTTAAGTTATTTTTTTTACTTAAAATATTTTGCATAAAAGTTGACCAAACAAATCTTAGATCAAGATATTTACATTATAAGTCGGTTGAATCATATATTGAACAAAAATAAACTAGCTCGAACCGATTTTATTTGAAATGTTTTGAACATTTTCTTTCTAATTTCTCAAATAAGATTGTATGAGATATATTTTACTTCTGACAAGTTTGAGTATTATAAAAAAGATTAGATACAAGAAAAGTAATTATTTAATATTTTTAATGGGACACGGATAATTATTCCACAAAACAAAATGTTAATGCTTATGATGTTAGAGTCAACACCGAGAAGGTTTTTACTGAAATGAACATTGATGTTCTCTTCGTAGATTCACAACACCATCTCCAATGCTAAAAACCCATCATCAGTTTTTAATATTATTTTAATTATAAATTTTGAAAATGTTTAAGTTAAGAATCTGTTTTTTTTACATCGTTAAGAATCTGTTTAAGTGTAATTAAAATTTGGATGATATGAGTAGATATCATCAGTTGACCGGTAAATTAAGTAAATAAGAAAGGAAAGTTGAAAATTAGATATATAGGAGAGAGAAACAAATTTTAAACCAAAAAACTCCTTCCCTGTTCGAATTAATTACAACAATGTCATCGATCTGGAAACTCTGTTAACGACATAAAATCCCGACAACACTGTTCACTTCTTGTCCGACAGCACTGTTCACAACCCCTTGGAAAACATTGTTCACATCTGTCTAGAAATACTGTTTACACAAATCGGCATTGTTATCATGTAATTAACATGTTAAACATGTTAACAAATTATAAAAATATACATGTTACACCATTTATCTATTTACATGTTAACCAAATTATCAATGTTCAAAACATGCTAAACGAGTTACACAAATAAAATTATCATGCTAATCGTGTTATCGAACTAATATTATCGGGTTAATCGTGTTATCCAACCAATATTATCATGCCAATTTGATTATCATATCAAGAAAAATATATATTATTGATTATATAAGATCATATCATATCAAAAAAATATAAATTATCATATCATGATAATTCAATTATCCTCGCCGTCGTATCCATCACCGTTACCGTTGTTAACATTGTCACGACCATAACCGTAGTCACCATCCTCGTCGTCGTCTATCACCATCGTCGCCGCCACCACCGTCGTCCACGCCACTATCATCACACCCCATCACCGACCACACCACCATCACCACACCCCATCACCGACCACACCACCATTTCCGTCATCACCAACCTCCACCTCTATCGTCACCATCCTCAACCGTTCTTTTTTTTTTTCTCTATCTTTCTTCTTCTTCCTTTCTCCTCCTTATTTCTCCTCCTCCTTTTTCTTGTTTTTTCATCGGAAAGATTTGAGGAAAGAGAAAAAAGGGTATTAGTAATTAGTTAAAGAAGATAGGGACAAAAAAGACTTTATAATATGAAAAGAGGGAGAGAAAAACGGACGGCTGCCAACAACTAATTTATATGTTATTAAATGTCATCTAGTGGTGTTTCTCTTAAAATTTTATGCCTCCAATGGTAAAACCCCATTTGAGAGGTTCTTAAGAATAAAAAAAAATTATTTTAAAAATTATAATATTTTAAATAGAATTTATTTTGTTTAAATATATTTTATAAAACTTAAAAATTATTGCATTTCACAAATTTTGTGAAGTTTTAATTTTTGTAAAGTTTTGTGAAATTTTAATTTTTGTGAAATTTTGTGAAGTTTTAAAATTTTGTTAAGTTTTAATTTTTTTTTTTACTAAAATGAACCGACCAATCACAATGGGGTTCTTAACAATTATAAAAACTCTTTTTTAAGAACCGGTTCTTAACATTTTATTTAGTTTTGAATTATTTTTAAAATTTTTTCTCTGAAAATTCTATGTTATGAACCCCATTGAAGGTGCTCTAAGGATGTGATATCTGTTTCTGAACTGGATCAACAATTTTGATATCATTTTTATCAAGTGATATTCTAATTTTAAACTTACATTAAAGTACATACTTCCAAAAATGATTGAGTTGTGTGATGGGACAAAGAAAGAATGAGACGACTACCAAACTGTGGTTTGGAGAACAAAACACTTTCCATTGCATTAACCTTTGAATACCGTCAAAGGGCCAAACCAGTAAGAACTCACACTTTGAGATCTCATTTCTTTTTGGGATACGTCTTTGTCTTTGTCTTTGTCCAAATCACATAACTCAACATTACCTGGTTTTGGCCTACAATCATTTAATTTGTTTCTCTTGTTTTGTTTTATTCTTTCAACATTTTATTTCTATGTTATGGCTTTACAAAAAGCGACAAGTATTGGCCATTGGGATCCACTAAAAAAATGATTAAGTTATGAATCTTAGATCTAACTCATAACAAGAAAAGAAGACAATCATAATTCTCCAAAATAATCAATAATTGATATATACAATCTGTTTTTTCGTTCTTGTACATAAGACGAAAAAGATTATTTTGTTCTAATTTTTTAGCCAATAATATTTGTACAAGATCCAATGTATTGTGGTCTAGTATTTTAGCCCGAGGAAAATCATAAACTTATTTCCCTTTTGAGTCAACTTTCACTATAAATAAACTCGTAGCTGATGGTGTGTCACTCGATCTTTACAAAAATTGTATAGGAATACTTTCAGACATTAGTTTTCTATGTTTCAAATGTCTCTTAAATATCCCTTATATTAAAGCAAAAAAAAAAAAAAAAGAGTGAAACTCAAATCACATGATTAAACCATTCATTTATAATCTTACATATCTATTTATTGTTTATTTTTTCTTTTCATGTAAGTTCTAAATCAACAACCATTTAAGCAATTAATAGCTTTGACTAAAAGCTAAATAAAAGAAAATTACGAAATTATAAAAAATTATACCACATGAAAACTTTCTTATAAATTAATATTTTTTTTACTACGTTCGTATACGTAATTTTTCTTATACATTCGTAACTATAAATTCATATATAACATATAAATTTACTTGTACATACTTATTTACTTTTACGATTAATTAAAATGGTGGTTCAAAAAAGTTAACTTTGGAAAAAGAACGCGAAAAGGAAAAGTACAGTCAGCTTGTCATAGTCCTTCTTTTAGCCTAATGGACCATGTCAACGCTTATGGATTACGGAACTTTTAGTAAATCCGGATTAGAGAGCTTAATTATTAAATTTATGGGCTTCTAATTTTGACCCACATTAGCAAGCCAGCTCTGCGTCGAAAAACAAAAAGATCATCTGAAAAAGAAAAATACAAGTAAAATTTCCATATCTAAAAATTAGAAACTTCATCTGTATTTCGTGTTTTCTTTTTGAAACTGGGATTGTGAAAGAACCACCAAAGTTGCATTAACGTAAAGGGAAAAAACCTAAGGCAAAAGATTTAAGCCAAAATGTGTTTTTTGTTGGCAAAAAGAGCAAAAACATAATGCCACAAAAGAGAGAAGAGGAAGAAGATAAGTTTGCTAACTAATCTAACCAAAAGAAGGAAAACAAAAGCTGTTCAGTTCTGAATAATACCAACAGCTACTTTGATGTTGCAATTTTCACTTCTCAAGAATCANGACCTTGGTATGCTGACATTGTGAACTTCCTTGCTGCGGAGATTGAGCCTAACCATCTCAAGAACTATGAGAAGAAGAAGTTCACAAGGGAACTTAGGAGATATTACTGGGATGAGCCTCACATGTATAAGCATTGTTCAGACAATGTTTACAGAAGATGCATCGCAGAGAGTGAAGTCCGAGATGTGCTATTCCATTGTCACGGTTCTGAGTATGCTGGACACTTTGCTACTTTCAAGACATTGTCCAAGGTTCTTCAAGCAGGTTTTTGGTGGCCAACTATGTTCAAGGATACTCAGCTGTTCATAACTCAGTGTGATGTCTGCCAAAGGAGAGGAAAAATCAGCAAGAGACATGAGATGCCACAGAACTTCATCCTTGAAGTGGAAATTTTTGATTGCTGGGGTATTGACTTCATAGGACCATTCCCTCCATCTTTTGGGAAGCAATACATTTTAGTGGCTATGGATTATGTCTCTAAGTGGGTGGAAGCAATTGCTTCTAAGACCAATGATGCTGCGGTGGTTCTCAAGATGTTTTAAACCATCATTTTTCCAAGATTCGGAGTACCTCGGATTGTTATAAGTGATGCTGGTTCTCACTTTATCAACAAGGTTTTTCACAAGCTGCTAAAGAAGCATGGTGTTCAACATCGTGTGGCTACTCCGTATCACCCCCAAACTAGTGGACAAGTCGAAGTCTTCAACAGACAGATCAAGCAAATTCTGGAGAAGACCGTGGGCAAGACAAGGAAAGATTGGGCCGCGAAACTGGATGATGCACTTTGGGCATACATAACTGCCTACAAAACACCACTCGGAACTACACCTTTTCAGCTGCTCTATGGCAAAGCTTGCCATCTTCCAGTGGAGTTAGAGCACAAGGCGCATTGGGCTATCAAGAAGATGAATTTTGACTTGAAACCTGCTGCAGAAAGACGCCTAATACAACTCAACGAGTTAGATGAACTTCGTTATCATGCCTATGAGAATTCAAAGGTCTACAAAGAAAGGACAAAGGCATATCATGATAAGAAGATCATTTCCAGACAATTCGAACCAAATGATCAGGTACTTCTGTATAACTCTAAATTGCAATTGTTTCCTGATAAATTGCGTTCACGTTGGTCAGGTCCTTTCACCATCAAAGAGGTCATACCATATGGAGCAATTGTCTTGACAAACTCCAAAGGAGAGGAGTTCATTGTGAATGGGCAGAGGGTGAAACACTATTGGGCTCAAGCCGAGATTCCAAACGGACACATTGTGTCTCTGGATGATGCACCCACCGCCTAAACGCGTGAACAGTCAAGCTATTGACGTTAAACGAACGCTTAGTGGGAGGCAACCCACTGGTAGGTACTTAGTTTATTTTTCATTTTGGGTTTTGGTTTTACTAATTATTTTGCCTTTTATAAAAAAAAAAAAAAAAAAAAAGAGGGCTCGATTCATGATCAGTGTCTATCGACACCCCCTAGTGTCGATCGACACCACCACGGGACGCAGGTAAGTCTTAAAAACCCCAACTTTTTCCTTTTATTTCTCATATTTTCAAAACCACAAACCTTAGAGCAAAAATCCCCCAAATCACCAAATCTTCATTTCTTAACCAAATTGAGTGATTCAAGGCTCTAATCCGTGTGGATTTTCGTCCTCTTTCATAATCCCTTATCCATTTGTTCGATCTACCAAGGTATGTTCATCAAATTTTCCAATTTCAGTTTCGGCCCTAAGGTGAAAAATTTCGAATTCAACCTCTTTTGCTTGATCTCTTGTTGAATTGATGCTCATTTAGGTTGTCTATCATGATTTACATCATTACCCAACTGTTTTTCATCCTCTAATTTGCACAATTTGAAATTTTTGAAATTTCTGAAAATTGATGATGCATGTTGCGAATTTGGGATTTTTCTTTGGGTCTGATGGTTTAGACTTGGTCGATTCATGCTATTGAGATTGTTAGGATTGCTAGTTGATGTTGAATTGTGGTTGAAATCATGATTTTTGGTTCATGTTCAAATTCCACGCATGGTGTCGATCGATTATGACACGTTATTCTACAATGCGTGGCTGAAGGTGGAGATCAGCCCTACTCGATTCGCTTGTGAGAAAACGATGCGAGAGTTGGGCATCAAAGACGACATCCTACAGCTGATGAGCAGAGTTGGG
Organism: Alliaria petiolata; assembly: GCA_020283515.1. Classification (NCBI taxonomy): domain Eukaryota; kingdom Viridiplantae; phylum Streptophyta; class Magnoliopsida; order Brassicales; family Brassicaceae; genus Alliaria; species Alliaria petiolata. The sequence goes on along the minus strand of JAHZTW010000001.1, from coordinate 239,640,040 downwards.
ATGGGCACTATAGCGACGCGGCAGTATGACCTTTATCCAGACCTTGTCCGCCAGTTCATTGCCACAGCTCGCGTCTACTACCGGAACGAGATAGTCTGGAATGCTTTGGAAGGCACATTGACCTTCCTTATCCGCGGGATTCGCTACAGGATTCCACTTCCAGAGCTTTGTGGCATCTATGGGTTCGCCAATGAGCATGCCACTGGAGTCTCTCTTCAGACGCAGCTTCCGGACAACCAGGATTTCTGGTCACACTTCGGAAATGGGAGGTATGATTCTAAGACCTCCACACAGACTGACATTCGCCATCCTACCCTTCGCTACTTGGTCCGCATATTCTCTACTACACTTCTGTGTAAGCATGAGCCGGGGAAGATGCGCGTGTCTGAGTTATTGCTGCTCTATCGTGCCCTTTGGTCTGAGATCTATGAGGATTCTGACGCGCCAGAGAACATGAACTTTGGCGCTGTGTTTGCACATCATTTGGCTTCCTTGAAGACGAAGCCTTTCAGTGGGACGAAGACCAAGCCTGAGACTATAGGAAGTCTTCTCACTCCTATCTTCCAGCACTGCGAGATAGACACTTCCATTTGCACCATTGATACATCGCGTGCTTTGGTTGATATAGATTATCTGCGGAGGGCTCACTGGGTGAAGCCAGAGAGATTATGGGTTTTCAGTAACGAGCAGAGAGTGCAGCGCATGGTCCAGTTACCTGACATGGACCTTCTCACATCATTGGCGATCCAGGCCGCCTCGCATTTCAGCCTAGTCCGAACAGGCTGAGGGCTGCTCCCGTTCCCAGACGCAGAGGTACATCCTCCCGACCAGCTGAGGATCACACACGCCCTTCATGTTCGAGGCGCAGCAGAGCACCGTTGCCTATTGGTCCTCACCACCTTCCAGATGCTCCCGAGATTCCTATGGAGCCAGATGTTTTCCAGAGATATGTGGTGCAGAGCTTCCAGGCCATTTGGAACGCCATTGCTACTGTTTCCAGCTGCAGCTGCGTTCGCCCTCCCACACCACCACGCTCTTCTCCACCACGTTCTGATGACGACGAGTGATTCCTCCATTCCTTTTAGTATTTTGAGTCAGTTTTTCTTTTTCTCTTGAGTCTGCATTTTGCTTCCATTTGCTTCAGTACTTTGTTTCTAACTTGTTGAACTCATAGAGTTTATTGGATTATTTTGTGCTTTTAACAGTTTGTTTGAGTTTTTTTTAACAGCTAGGATGATTCTAACAACAATCTGACTTAGCAACATTCATGTTCGAGTGGCTGAACTCTGTTTACGGACAGTGTCGATCGACACCAACATCATACACAGCAATGATCGACACCATCTGTGTCGATCGACGCTGCATGCAGAGTCAGGTAATCCGATTTTTCTCTTTGTTTTCTAACAGTTTAGCACTAATTTTTTCTATCCAAACTCATTCTTAATAACACTGGGGACAGTGTTGTTCAAGTCTGGGGCAGGTAGTTGCTAACATTGTGTTTTGTTTTGAGAGTTTGTTTTTGAGTCAAAAATTTGTTTTATTGAGTCAAAATCAGTTGGAACTTTCAGTTTTTCTTAGGAACTAACCGCAGATTGTTGACACTTGAGGGACCATTGCTATAGCAGTTGATCGCAGGTCTTACTAAGTAGAAAGCTGCAAGTGGATCAATCTAACAGATAGAGTTCAGATCCCCTTATGAGAACTAGGTATGCACTGAACTTGATTCCTGTTTCAGTTTTGATAAGATTAGAAATCTGCAGTCTCTCCTTGATCTTCCCTTGAGAAAAGAAAAGAAATAAAAAGTCTGATCAAGGAATAGTGCAAAGAACCTCATGAGCCTGTCTCCTCACAATGAACAATATTAGTGAGAGCTCATGAACCTGTCTCCTCACAAGGAACAATATTAGTGAGAGCTCATGAACCTGTCTCCTCACAAGGAACACAAGTAGGAGCAGCACTATTCCAAGACTTAAAAGAATAAGAAAAAGTCAATGAAAAGATCTGTAGAACACCCTGAAAATGGGCAGCAGTTGACTAAGGGAAGAGAAAATAGGAGAGCTGTAGAAAGTATATCTTGTTCAGGCGCTAAGGAAGGGAAAGAATCAGAAAAGTTCTTTAGCATCACCACTGTTAGAGTTCGAAATTTTACCAAGGAAAGGATCTGGATTTGAACTGAGAGATTGCTAAGCTTGTGGTAAGTACACTGAACATTACCTAAGGTTGGCTCAATAGCATGTGGATTCAACAGTGTTAACATTTGTGGCATTCAAAAAGGCTAGCTGAATGTTTCGGTTTTCAAACTTCTACTCCAGTCTAAGTTTCTGGTTTGCTTGAGGGCAAGCAAAAGCTAAGTCTAAGGGAGTTGATATATCATGGTTTTTACCCATTTTTGGACCATGATATAAGTGTTTTTATAGAGTCTTTTGTTAGTTTTCGAGTCCTATTTGAGTCTTTACAGGATGGAGAGCATTTGGAGCTAAATAGGAGATTCTAGCACTTTCTGGAGCATTTTGAAGAAGCAGCTGAAGTGATGAAGTCGGAAGAGTATATTTACGCGCAGAGTGTCGATCGACACAGACACCAAAGGGGGTCGACCAAGTTTCGCGATTTCCATCAGAAAAAGGAAAGAGAGCAAGTTTGAAGAAATTACAAGTTTGCCCCTGGACGAAAAATCCTCTTCTATAAATAGATTTCATGCATTGTTTAGCCACATACCTTTTCATAATTTATTGTTTTTGAGACTTAGAGAGAAATTGATCCTGAGCTTTTGGGGAGACAATTCTAACTCATCCGAGCCAGATTTCGAACCCCAGTATCATTCTCTTTTCATTATCAATTTATTTCAGTCATGATTTGTGTTTTCATAATTATGTCTGAGTAGTTTGCTAGTTAGGTTAGGGTGATTTAGGGTTGATGAAGAGTTTGTAGAATTATTATCTTTGTTAGGGAAATCACTTAGATCTTCACCTTGATTTGAACTTATATTGATTTCTGAATTGATCACTTAGAAATCAAACCTTAGGTTGTTTAATAGATGCGAGAGCATTATTAATAACTTGAACTAATCATAGGTGAGCAAAATATCTATTCGCAAAGAGATTTGGTTTAGGTATTTTGTGAACAAATCGAACCTGTTCTTATTGCTTGCTTTAATTGTATGAATTTGCAAAGAGATTTGGAATTCTGGAATTTAGGCATAGAAAACTTCTGCAACGAGAGTTGATTGGTTTTAACTTAGTGATTCGAGTTCTAGACGGTTTTTAATAAATCCCTAATAAATTTAAATAACTTCATTCTTGGATTCAACCTGATAATTTACCCTTGCCTAGCGCCTTAGTCTCCTGAACTTTAACCACCTTTAATCTCGATATCTTATTAGTTTAATATTTAATTTACTTTAAACTCGAATTGATCTAGCATAATCTGAATTTAGAAACCTTAGTGTAGCATCTACTTCTCTTGGGATTTCGATACCCCTTATACCACAACTGCTTTGTTGTGCACTTGCAGTAGTTTTATTAGGGTAAAACCTGACCCCTATCATAGATCCTTCCCCCTCTTCGCCAATGGGAACCGTAGTTCCAAGCTCTTCATTCGGCAGATCCGCACTGCTTTGATTCTTGTCCAATTCATCAATCGGCGGATTCGCATCTTCAGCAACAGTCTTCTTCTTCTTTCTCTTTGTTGTCCACTTTGTCTTGGCCATTGAATCGTCGGATCGATTTCAAGAGAGATGATTTTCGTTTGAAATTGAGAGTCGGATGGAGTTTCGAAGGATCGAGCAAGAGTTTGAACTCGATGGCAAAGGCGAGAGGACATGAGAGTCGAACAGTTTGATCGAGTTTGATTTCGAGTTAGGGGATTTCGGGATTTTAGGAGTTTCGGGTGGGTTAGGGTTAGTTAGATCTGATATGTGTTTGGATGGGCGGGTTATCTAGATCCGAAACCAGGTAAAATTGTAAATATTGCTAGTTGAGTAGGGTTTGCCGTAATTATAATGTTTTTTTTTAATTAAATTTAAATCAAAACAAAATAAAATTAGAAAGAGGATTTTTGAGATTAGTTATTTAGCATGAGGGGCATTTGAGATCATGACTCTTTTTTGACTGTAAATCTTTTTTTTTTCTCCATCCTTCCTCCGCTTCTCCTTCTCCTCTTCGTCTCTTTTCCCCTCTTCTCCCTCCTACTCTTCTTCTTCTTCTCTTTTTTCACCTTAAGCCTCCACCGTAAGTCTTATCTTCTCTTTCTTCCTCTGATTCTTCTCCCCTTCGTCTAATTCCTTCTCTTCTTCTCCTCCTCATCTTCTTCAGATCTAACCTTTTTTTCCAGATCTCATCGCCGTCAACGCTCCACTCCGATGCTCACCGCAAGTTCCGTGTTCGCCGCTATCGTCCCTGCTCCTCCATCTTCGCCGCATCGTGCTCATGACCACTGACCGTCGGAGCCTGGTTAGCCCGACAGAGCTCACCACCTCTGATCGTCGGCGCCTTCTGTCACATCATGGTGGTTCTTTGAGGAGCTATGTGATATGCTCTTAAATTTACCCTAGAGCTACTCTCTCAAATTAAGAGATCAATTGTAGTACTTAGGGATCGAATCCACAAGGAAGGGATAGTCACACAGCAAATTTCTAAGTTCGAATTAAGCTAAGTAAATAGAATTAAAAGTAAAGACATAAAGCAATTAAAANTCAGTTGTAGTACTTAGGGATCGAATCCACAAGGAAGGGATAGTCACACAGCAAATTTCTAAGTTCGAATTAAGCTAAGTAAATAGAATTAAAAGTAAAGACATAAAGCAATTAAAAACGATGTAAACTTCAGGAGACGAAACGCTAGGTTTAGGGAATTTCTCAGGTGATCCAAATTGCAGGTCTAGACAGAATGTTAGGAATTATGAAGAACTGTTCTTGAACTCGAAACACTAATGTAAAATCAAACAACTCTCGCTGCGAAGATTATCTATGCCTAAACCCTAGAATTCCAAATATCTTTGCAAATTCAAACAATTCAGACAAACATTAATATCAGGTTCAATTGTTCACAAAATCCTAAACCAAATCTCTTTGCGAATAAGTATTTTGCTCATCTAACATTAGTTCAGGTAATCAATAATACTCTCGCATCTATTAATCAACCTAAGATCAGATTCTAGGTCGCGGAGATAGAATAAGCATTAAGCACAAATCCAGATGAAGGACTCTAATGATTTTATCCTAACAATTTAATTTGACCTAACAACTCATCAATCACCTTTGAAAAACCCTAAACCTAACAAGCAAACTACTCAGACATGATCAATGAAACACAAATCATAATTTGAATAGAAAACATAAAAGAAATCAATAGAAAAAATAAAGGAGTTCCAAATTTGCTCTGAAGGAATCAAATTCTTCTCTCCAAAAACCCTAAACTTCTATGATTCTTAAAGTATGAGAATATGCCTAAACAATGGCTTTGACAACTATATTTATAGGCCTAAGTTCGCATCTTCAATTCCTTGGAAGATTAGGAAAAGTCTTGGAGATTTCCTTTTCTTCAAAAACTGGAAACTTCTTGCTTCTGGAAATTGGAAATCCTGGTGTTGATCGACACTCATCGTGTTTCTTCAATCCGACTTCATTCCACTAAGTTCCAAAATGTATCCAAATCTCTAATTTATCTCCAATTGTACCTGAACCTGTAAAGACTCTATATAGACTCGAAAATAGCCAAAAGACTCTATAAAAACACTTATATCATGGTCTAAAAATGGGTAAAAACCATGATATATCA
>JAHZTW010000001.1:239486078-239632294 GCA_020283515.1 Alliaria petiolata | reverse complement strand
TTTGACATGAGGTTCACGCTAGCTCCTGAATCGCAGAGGGATTGTTTAAACTCAACTCCACCAATGGAGCATGGAACCACAAACATCCCTGGATCTTCAACCTTAAGCAGTTGCTTCATTGGTGGTGGTGTTTCCCTTGGTTTGTGAAAGAGTTCTTCCATCTCTTCAAAGCTTTCTCTGCTATTCTGGAAGAAAGCACACAAGGGATACCTCTCATAAGCCTCATCAAAGGAGAGCTCCTTAGGAATCATTTCCACCCTTTTGTTGAAAGCAGCCAGTTTCTCTGCACTAATGGGCGGCCTCAGATGTTTTGGTAAAGGAGGATTTGGAACCTTGGCCTTGTGGACCCTTCCCAATGCAACTTGTGAAGCTTTAGGTGTATCTGTCCAAGTTCGGGAAGGGTGTCGATCGACACCCAGCTGGTGTCGATCGACACTAGACGTTTGTGTCGAGGATGCTGTGTCGATCGAGCTTGATTCGTCTGGTTTCTCCTTGGGTGTCGATCGACACTACTGTGTGTCGATCGACATTGACTTCACAGCATTTTCTACATCTTCAAGCTCCTTGAATTCTGTAGTACTTAGCCCTCTTTTCTGCACAGGCTGAAGGTTCTCCCTATTCTGGATCTTGATGGCATTCACATGGTGTCTCGGATTCACATCTGTCTTTCCAGGAAGACATCCTTCTTGTCTCTTTAAAGCTCCAGCAGTTTGAGCAACTTGAAGATCCAATTGCTTGACATGAGTACCTAGAGACTCAATTTTTCCATTCGGATCCGTGTACAAGGCATCAATCTTCCCATTGAAGTCCACAGTCATCTTCTGTTGGCCTTCCAAAATTTGCTCTAGCATGGATTCCATCTTATTGTCATGTGCAGGAGGCTTCTGATAAGAAGGAGAACCATAAGTCCTTTGGAAGTTGCTTGTTTGGAATGGCTTCTGGTAAGAAGAACCATAGCCTTGCTGATTGCTGAATCGCTGTCCTTGAAACCAGCTCCATTGATATAGTTAACTTCTTCTTTCTCAGACTCAAAAGTCTCCACTTCTGCAAAATGGACTTGCTTCTTGTTCACCAATAGATCCAGCTTCCCGTTGACCTCAGCAATTTGACTTCCTCCAGTTATACCAGCGTGTTGTCTCCTCTCTAAATCTGCGTTCTTGGTGCTGTTGCAAGAGGCTAAATTCTCTATAAGCACCATCGCGTCCTCTGGGTATCTGGTGTTGAAATTGCCATTGCTTGCAGCATTTAAGGCCATCTGGTATCTCCAGTCGATTCCTCGGTAAAAGATACCGAGAAGCTGCGGCTCGCTGAAACCGTGGTGTGGGCAGTCCCTTTGGTAAGCCTTGAATCTCACCCAAGAAGCCTTGAATGCTTCAGTGGGTCCTTGGAAGAATGTGGTGATCTTCGTCCTCAGATCTTCAGACCTTGCATTATCAAAGAAATTGCATAAGAATGCGTTCTTTGTGTCTTCCCATGTGGTCAAGGATCTTGGCTCCAACTGCTTCAGCCAGTATGATGCATCTCCAGCAAACGAGTAAGGGAACAACTTGCAGAAAAGATAATCATATGTGACTCCATTGGTCTTGGTTCTTGATGCCAAGTCTTCAAACCTTTCTATGTGGTCCATTGGATGCTCATTAGGGAGACCATGAAATGGATGCTGAGAAACCAATGTGTAGTAAGCAGGTTTCAGCTCGAAATCATTCCTCTGGAATGCAGGAGGACGGATTGCAGCTCTATTAGCATAGAACTGGTCTTGTCGGTTGTATTCACCAAGCGTTCTTCCACGTCCAACGTCTGCATGTGCATGGTGTCGATCGACACCAAGATTATGTCGATCGACACCAAGATTGTGTCGATCGACACCATCGAGCAACTCTTGGTCGACGATGACGGCGCCAGCCTCATCAAGTCTCTGTCCTTGGGCGTTCCTTCTGCGCCCTTTTGTATCAACCAAGTTGCCTTCAGCGTCTCGGATCAGAACCATAAGATCAGCCATCGTATCCTGCGCAGGGTGTCGATCGATGCTATTGGTGTCGACCGACACTCGTGTAGATACTCGGTTCTTGCGTTCGAGACGACCTAGTTCCTGGTTGAGTGCGATTAGTTCTTTGTCCTTGTTGCTTCTGGTAATGCGATTAAGCATGCACCTGAAAACAAGAATAAGAAACTAAAATTAGTAACCAAAAATAAAAATAAAAAATAAAACCTAGACAAAATTCTAATATTAGAACTCTGTAAGTAACTAATCTCCTTCCCCGGCAACGGCGCCAAAATTTGATATGCTCTCAAATTTACCCTAGAGCTACTCTCTCAAATTAAGAGATCAGTTGTAGTACTTAGGGATCGAATCCACAAGGAAGGGATAGTCACACAGCAAATTTCTAAGTTCGAATTAAGCTAAGTAAATAGAATTAAAAGTAAAGACAGAAAGCAATTAAAAACGATGTAAACTTCAGGAGACGAAACGCTAGGTTTAGGGAAATTCTCAGGTGATCCAAATTGCAGGTCTAGACAGAATGTTAGGAATTATTAAGCACTGTTCTTGAACTCGAAACACTAATGTAAAATCAACCAACTCTCGCTGCGAAGATTATCTATGTCTAAACCCTAGAATTCCAAATCTCTTTGCAAATTCAAACAATTCAGACAAGCATTAATATCAGGTTCGATTGTTCACAAAATCCTAAACCAAATCTCTTTGCGAATAGGTATTTTGCTCATCTAACATTAGTTCAGGCAATTAATAATACTCTCGCATCTATTAATCAACCTAAGATCAGATTCTAGGTCATGAAGCTAGAATAAGCATTAAACACAAATCCAGATGAAGAACTCTAATGATTTTATCCTAACAATTTAATTCGACCTAACAATTCATTAATCACCTTTGAAAAACCCTAAACCTAACAAGCAAACTACTCAGACATGATCAATGAAACAGAAATCATTATTTGAATAGAAAGCATAAAAGAAATCAATAGAAGAAAATAAAGGAGTTCCAAATCAGCTCTAAAGGAGTCTGATTTTTCTCTCCAAAAACCCTAAACTTCTATGATTCTTAAAGTATGAGATTATGCCTAAACAATGGCTTTGACAACTATATTTATAGGCCTAGGTTCGCATCTTCAATTCCTTGGAAGATTAGGAAAAGTCTTGGAGATTTCCTTTTCTTCAAAAACTGGAAACTTCTTGCTTCTGGAAATTGGAAATCCTGGTGATCGTGTTTCTTCAATCCGACTTCATTCCACTAAGCTCCAAAATGTATCCAAATCTTCAATTTATCTCCAATTGTACCTGAACCTGTAAAGACTCTATATAGACTCGAAAATAGCCAAAAGACTCTATAAAAACACTTATATCATGGTCTAAAAATGGGTAAAAACTATGATATATCACTATGAAGAATCAAAAGGAGTTTAGATGGTGGAATTTGAAGGAGTAGGGTCGAGATTCAACTCAAGAGTTGTTGAAGATGATTGAAATTTTGGCCTCCGGTGATGTGCAACGGCGGAGTTACGTGGCATCTCACTGTTTCTTTCTTATGTATCGTTATCTCTTTAGGTAGTGATTGGGCTTAAAAGAGGGTTTGTATGGGCTTTCAATTTCACCTTGTAATGGCCTTTGAGCCTTTAATAAATTGTAGACAAAAAAAAAGTATATTACAAATATTATTATTAATAAACTAATTTAATTCTTCTTTTTTTTTGTGTCCATTAGCGATAACACTCTTTTGTACCAGATCGGATTATGTTGGTTTGAGTTATAAACCCAGAAAACACACAAAAATTAATTAATGTTAAAAAAGGTAAAATATAAAAATATATTTAGGAAATAATTAAGTTTTTAAATTATTTAAAATAATTTTATTATTATTATCGTAAAAAAGTTAAATATTATTGATAGATAACTGGGTAGGAAATAATTTTTCTACCGATTTTTTACCAAAAAATCGGTGAAGAAATATCTACCAATTTCCTACCAATTTTTTTTTACGACTTTTTCTATAGCACACATTTCGTAGGAAATTTCCTACGATTTTCCTACCACTAACGATTTCCGACAATAGATAACCTACAACATATTTTCATAGGAAAGTCGTAGGAAATGATTGTTTACTACCAATTATCTACCATATCTTCTGTAGGAAAACGTTATGTTTTCTTGTAGTGGATAGCAAAGAGAAGAAAAAACACGAAAAACACAGAAATAAATAAATAAGAATGCAAAAAGAACCATTCAATAGTTCAAAAAAATAAATAAAAGAACCATTTACTGAAGAAGAGTTTAGGTCTCTGACTTTCGTGTTTAAAGATAAGTTCGTGTTCTTTCCATGACAAAAGTATATTTGGCCCATTACATAGTTCAATTTTCCTTTTGTCTCTACTTTGAAAGAATAAGTTGTTTCTTGCGTATGTGTGTGTGTATACCAAAGGTCTTAACCTCGAAAGCTTTTACTTGAAATACTGTTTCTTTCGTGAATTTCAAAAATTTCGACCCTCTTTCACTTTAAAGTCTAAAGAACAATTTGCTTTAAACTTTTTTTTTTCTTAAACACTTTGTTATTTAACTTTAATATAAGTGAGAATCAAGTCATTAGGTTTTAGTAAGTTATTCATTAGCCTAACTCTGTTTTTATACTTTTTGATGTCTTCCCAACTTTTGTTTTTCTGTATTTCGATTCAATTTTAAGCTTCTATACTTGTTCTGGTATTGTTGTTTTCAATGCAGCGCAAACGTATGACCGAACAAACCAAAGTAATTCAGTTACCTTCGTTCCATTAGATTAATATTTGTTGCTATAGTGAAAATCACTTAAAAAAGAATTTGGTTTATATATTTTTTTGGTATGAATGTTAAATTTTATACTATTTCCGAATTTGAGACATAAGTTACATAGAAATTTATAAAACATAATAAGACCGAAATCTAAAACAAAGGTGTAGTTATAAACGGAAACAAAGAAAGAACAATAACGACAAGCTAGAACCACACCCAAGCCGACTAGCGGATTCCCGAAAACGAAATATCGATTCCGAACAACCTACATTTGGATATTTTCACTTGCAAATCCTAGAATTTCGAGTTTTCATCATTGTTGCCACGAGCAACCCTAGACGAGGCCAGCCCTCAAACCTCGTCGGGAAACGACATCTAGAGCTTCTCCGAGAACAAAAACAAAATCGGGAACGCTTTGTCCCACCAGATTACAAACTGGCAGCACGGAAACCTCCACAGACAGCTAGAGAAGCCACTTCTAGCCGCCAATCCTGAGCCAACTCCCACGGAAAGTAATTAGTCGTCAAACAAGACTCGCCACCTCTATTTGGCCGTAGTTAAACACTTAATCTATAATATATAATAGTTGGTAACAAAAAAAAAATAAAGATTCTAGCATTAATTGAGCTATACGGACTAAAGTGCTTATACCTAAAAACGACTTAGAATAATATAAAAGATATATATGCCTATGCGTTAATAACAATATCCATGCAATTGTCATGGAATGGAATGAAATGTGTGTATGCATCATTACATGTAATATTATTGGGCTATAAAAAGGTGATAATGAAAATAATTTAATAATATAAGAAAAGTTGATATAATTCAATATTAGCTCGTACTTTAAAAAAATACCGTGATTGCATTTATTTACCCATTAGCTTACTAAAGTTCCTCATTATTGGTAAAATACATACATTTGATTAGAATCAGAGATGATGAATTAATTCTTTGTGTTCATAATTTTTTCTTTTGTTGTTGTTGTATATGCGTTTTTATATTTTTAAACTACTAGTTCTTTATTTCTAAATACCATCAACTATTTACTGCTAATCTACAACAACATATATTCTCTTCATTCCTTTTGATTTGTTATTATCTTTTTCTTTTCCTTTCATTTTTATTTTATATTGTTTCTTAAATGATCACCGATCAGAAACATATGTAGCTTTGAGATCTAACATAACACTCTTTTCAGAGAAACTCCGTATTTTTTACCAAAAGAATGTATCCATAAACAAAACAAACCATCTCATTTGACGGAAACTCCGTTTTTTTCCATTTGGCCACACGGATATGTACATTTACTTTTAATCCATTTGAATATCCGGAGAGAAGATCTATCCATAGATTGCATCTTCTCCAGGGATTAGTCTGGGCTCTTTCATAGATCTAAGATTCCCCGAATTATAAAAAAAAATGTAATTATAAACAAAACAAACTATCCAAATAGGCTTACATTTGCTTTTCTTTTCTAAGATAATTTATAAAAAAAAACTATTTCACTTTGTTTCTTCGCCAAAACAAAATCAAAAACAAACAAAAACTCATATTATTAATCAATTAGGGCCCCCAAAACCCCAATAAGCCTAATTAGGGCTCACAAGCCCAAGACGTTTACCAATTTTTCTGGATGAATGTTAAACATAAACATATGAGAACAAAGTTTACAGAGAAAGAATGTTTTTGGTAGAGCAGCGAAACTAGTGTAGTCTAGGATAAGCCCATAGTCCAGGAACGGCTTCATCGTCTGAATCACTTTCGTCAGATGAACTCCGTGTACCCAGTAAATAGTTCACAACCTGTGACGAAACAAAACCACCAAAAAGCAGATAGATAACTTGCCTGACAAGTACCAAAAAACCACGAGGAAACATTTCTTGAAAGAGGAAAACGCTTTTTACCTGGTGAGTCGACATGGGGTCGAGTGGATCGCTGCCAAATTTCATCAACCGACATTGTTCCTTCGAACATCTCAAGTTGTCGTGCCAAACAATGGACTCACAGATATTGCAGTAACCCCGACCAGAACTTATAAACTTCGATGACTTATCCGCTGCACGGTTACGCAAAAGTACACATATACTTTACAAATTACATAGAGAAAGTGGTATTTTTCAAAGAGAAAGACAAAAAAGCGCCATTACCGATACATGCATCCTTAAAGGCTTCTCTGTAGTCAATACCGGACTGAATACGAATCACGAATTTGTGATAGAAGTGAAGTTCAAATTGTGATCGCCACAGAGAGCCTTCATATGTTGCTTGGTTCCATGAGCTACAAAACAAAACAGATAAGTAGAGGAGGAAGAAAAAAAGAAGCAGCCTAGGAAAAAAGACTATAGGAGGAAGTACCGAGACACTTGAGATGAGGAAAGTAAGGACGTTACATCGAGGAAACTGAAGATGTGAATAAGGATATCTTGTGGAAGTGAAGGTAAATCTGAAAATTCGCACGTAGTAGTGAAGGATTATGTCAAGAAGAAGATTTTTCAGGAAAATTAACTAGAAAAGTTTCACATTACCTATATCTTCTTCCTCATGGCTTTTATTGCGTCTCTTCAGTGCTACTTTTGTCTTCTTGAATTCTGAAATGGCTAAGTTCTTCTTCTGTTTGGGGAACACGGCTTCCACGCTCTTTAGGAGAAGGTTAACGGCTGAAACAGCAGCTGATGTGTTCACTAGTATTTAGTCTTTACTAGTGATACTAGTCCATCCCAATGCGTCATAAACTCGTTCAGTGCTCACCAACTCTCGTCCTCTGCCCCAACATACTATCCACTTCAACCACAAATATAATCGTTGGGGATACTTTCGCTGCTAAAGTAAACAGAGCTCTCACGTTCTTCTCGTCTTCTCCAATCCATTTCGAAGTGATTGTAGACATGGAGACATTGATGAAACTAGCACCAGCTTTATTTGCAATCGCTTTCGCAAGCATTGTTTTTCCAGTACCGGGCAAGAGAAGGCTTTTTAGTAAGTATTCTACCTGATCTTTCAATCTTTCTTGTTGAATCAGCTTTCTAATTGGTCTATACGCAGCTGTTATGCATAAGTTTTGTTTGTACTATGTATATTAAACAGTCAATTTTCACCCATTCCCGCGATGCACGGCCAGTCGGGAGCAGGTTTTACCACAGTCAATGACTAGGCGACATGTCATCAGAGGGTGTCCTATAAACAGTACGCCAACGCATATGTTCCTCAATAGGCTGCAGAAGAGGCGTGATGGGTACTCATGTGCCTAACAGAAGTCCCCGCCGAATGGATTTTCACACACTCCCTAGGCGGCATGCCTAGTCAGAGAATTTTGCGGAGCCAATAAGAAAGGAGCATGAGATGTATTAAAGGAGAAGGAAAGATCCACTTGAAAGGGGCGGTTGGTCGGAGAAGAGGGCATTGATAGACGAATGCCCGGGAGAGAAAGAGAAGAGAGAGAGAGAGGCGATATTCTATGATCCAATCTAAAGTAAACCAGACTTCTCCTCCTTTCCTGACTCGATAAAACCCTTCACCACCGATATCACACAGCATCCCTAGAGGGAACGACTCTCTGTCACCCCGTCAAGGGATTCCCTCTTGAGGTAAGTAGACGTTTTATCCGACTTACTAGATAAGAGAGAGCTCCAACCCCCATATAGTATCTATCTATAGCCCTCGGTCACCACCAAAATGCCAGATAAACACCACGATCTTCGGACTTGATGTTTCACCCCCTAACTATACTAAATAATACCCTCCTGAGCACTTGTTCCCAATAAGGCGTTCCAAATTTGAGCGTCGCAGAACTTTCGAGAGGGAAACCTCTTTCTGGTTCTCCTCAAGGCCCTCTTACCCCCTTTGTTGAGTGATCCCAGGCCTCGGATGACAGGCCTTAACGACAACCCAAGCGCTACTCATCTCCCCAGAGGACGAACCCGTGAGATGAAGTTTCCCAAACACGATGAACACCCCCCCCCCCAGTCTGGAGCAAGTCCCAGTCGGGAGCAAGTTTTACCACAGTCAATGACTAGGCGACATGTCATCAGAGGGTCCCCTATAAACAGTACGCCAACACATATGTTCCTCGATAGGCTGCAGAAGAGGCGTGATGGGTACTCATGTGCCTAACAGAAGTCCCCGGCAAATGGATTTTCACACACTCCCTAGGCGGCATGCCTAGTCAGAGAATTTGCGGAGCCAATAAGAAAAGAGCATGAGATGTATTAAAGGAGAAGGAAAGATCCACTTGAAAGGGGCCGTTGGTCGGAGAAGAGGGCATTGATAGACGACTGCCCGGGAGAGAAAGGGAAGAGAGAGAGAGGCGATATTCTATGATCCAATCTAAAGTGAACCATACTTCTCCTCCTTCCCTGGCTCGGTAAAACCCTTCACCACCGATATCAGACAGCATCCCTAGAGGGAACGACTCTCTGTCACCCCGTCAAGGGATTCCCTCTTGAGGTAAGTAGACATTTTATCTGACTTATTAGACAAGAGAGAGCTCCAACCCCCATATAGTATCTATCTATAGCCCTCGGTCACCACCAAAATACCAGATAAACACCACGATCTTCGGACTTGATGTGTCACCCCCTAACTATACTAAATAATACCCTCCTGAGCACTTGTTCCCAATAAGGCGTTTTAAATTTGAGCATCGCAGAACTTTCGGGAGGGAAACCTCTTTCTGATTCTCCTCAAGGCCCTCTTACCCCTTTGTTGAGTGATCCCATGCCTCGGATGACAGGCCTTAACGACAACCCAAGCGCTACTCATCTCCCCAGAGGACGAACCCGTGAGATGAAGTTCCCCGAACACGATGAACACCCCCCCCCCCACCCATAAATATCCTGCAAAATGCTTTCGAACACACCCATAGAATAATTTTATTACCCAATTATATTTTAATATTTGCTAAGATTGTATTTATTCTTTTATACATAGTTAAATATGTAATTTATTTTTTTTCTATAATTTGTTGTGATATAAAATTTTTAATTGTTACTCTCTCCATTCCACAAAAAATATTGTTCATGAGATATTTTTTTGTTTCAAATTAATTTGTTTTTATCGTTTTACCCAAAGCTAGTAGACATTAAAGTAACCAAAATAATTGTAATTATAATTATAAATAAAGAAATTAGTAATGTTTAGTTCACAATATCTAAAATATTTAAAGTAACCAAAATATTTGAATGAATTTACATAACTAATTCAAATAGAGAGTTTAAGTAAAATGAGCCGAGAGGAAAAAGTAACTTCGAAGTAAGATGAAAAACAAGGGGTTTTAGTGAAAAAATCATATTAGTCGATTTAGTTTAAATTGCAAAAACAAATTATTAGTGATAAAATTTCTGGGTTGATGCACTGTAAATCTATTCACTAAATTATTAATAATTAAAAACTTTCTAGAAAGATTTGTTAGCTGTGAAATCCATTTGTCAATAATAATGTCAATAGTTAACTGTTTGCCACTAAATTAATAATTTTCATTTTAGTGTGTTAAAAAAATAATATGTATAATACTATTTGGTTTATACATAAGAGAAAGCAATGTTTGTTTAAAGTAACTTAAAAATGTGATGCATTCAATTTTTAAAAATGTGATGTAGTCAATTTAAAATTTAAAATGATCAGTCAAAATAATTAAGTTTTCAATGTAATTTATAATGATGAAATTTTATATAGAATTTCAATAGTTAAATGCATGTGAGATAAATGAGAAGTTAAAAGAGAATAACGAGAATGAATGATAGTCAACACTTAATACAATTTAAAAAAAATCTAGATCAACATTAGAGACTTTTGAAACTTCATGTTCTTTTTGAAAAAACACCACAATTTTTATGTAAAAAACAATACACACTTATTATTTTAAAAACGTCATAATGCATAATCAATTAAATGACATATGTTTAGGTGAAATAGAGAATTTAACTTATAAACATATGGGTTTTTTCATTAATGAATCTTTATTTGATGGATTTATTTTTTAATAATTCGATTGAGAGGTTTAAAATGGATCGGCCGATATTTAAGAGAAATTTTTCATTAAAATTTTATACCTAAGAAAATATAATTAATAACTTATTTGATGGGTTTAAAATAGATCAATCCATTATTAATGTGTTATTTCATTAAAATACGTAGAAATAACAAATCTTAGAATAAACAAGAGATAAAGTTATTTCTTTTTTTAACCCAACCCTACATGTGAAACTTATTTTCAGGTCCGTACGTGTTTTACGCCTCATATTTTAGAAACAAATGTGGGTCACATTTTCAAAAATTTGTTTGTAGCTTAAGTGGTCAAGTACGAAGACTATTCCTTCACATCTCAGATTCGAGTGCGTTTCAATGCTTAATTTTCCTTTATTTCTTTGCTTTTTTTATTAGAAAGTTTCAAAAAAAAATTCTATTTGTTAACAAAATTAGAAGGAAACCCTTTGGCCTACTCTTTGATGTCAAAAAAAACCCTCCCTTCCGACTGCCGTCACCATTAACGAATCTTTGAATTTTCTTTGCTATAGAATTTTATCATTGACTTGCATCTACATCTGGTTCAGAAAGCTTGAGTTTTAAATTTGACAATTTGAGTATTTCTCAAGCAGATTTTTCTTATTATTGTCTTCTTCTTCATTACTTTGTATGGGTTGGATCTCGAATCTTGTTGATTAGTTAATTATAATGATAAAGTGGTGTTGTATTGAATTATTATTGGAGCTTAAACTTCTAAGAAATTTTTTACCAATAGAAATCAAAAGAGCTACATAGGTATTGAACTCTTTGAATGGAATGGAGAATTTTAATCCAATTTCATGGATTGCTTATCGGATATTGTTGACAATCCTGGTGTCCGTTGCCTCTTTAGAAAGAAAATTTTCGAAATAAAAATTGATAAAAAAATTATATCTGGTCTACTAGGTCACAAGAGAGGTTGCATAGATAATCAATGATATCTATTGAAAAATTTATGGTTGATAAACTCGATTATGAAAGATTGTGAATGAATTTGCTGGGGAAAAAGCTTGAAGATCGGTTTTTCTTAATTAGAATTTTGCTGCTATATTATTATTTTTTGTTGCTATTTTAAAGTATTTTTTACATTATTTTCCTATGTTTTTGATGATAATTTTATTATTATAAAGGCCACGTTTTTTTAATTCTTTAAGCCACATACATTTATGGGACTGAAACTGCTTATTTTTTCAAAATTGCGAAAAGTACTGCTCAAATTTGATTACAATAACTTTGATTTTGTAAAATTTATTTATTTTATTCTTAAGTTTCTCATTCAAATATTCAAAGCATATGAAAATAATGATATTTTTCCGAACATACATGATTATATTTGATTAAAATATATCATATTGGACCCATATTTTTATTTATATCATTACAACAACATACAAATAGATTTCCCTTTGGAATACACCTGTCATAACGAAAACCATGTTCGTCACAAAATCTAGCGCAAGCTATAGGTGTTAAAGTGAGAAGAATGCTTGATCTTTATTGAATCATGAGGAGAGTATATATAGATTACCAAGGCTTTAGGTTTGATTCCTAAAATATCGGAAATATGGAAAGTTCGATATTGCCTAGAGAATTATGGTATATATCCAAAATATAGAATATATCCGAATACTTCCCCTCAAGGTGGAGCGTAGAGGTCACAAACGTCCATCTTGCAAAGTAGATACTTGAATTGTTCCCGACCGAGTGCCTTAGTAAGGATGCAGCGAGTTTCTCTGTGGTGCCAACGTGTGATGTAACGATGGTACCGGCTGTGATTTCATCCCTTATGAAGTGACAGTCGTTTTCAATATGCTTAGTGCGCTCGTGAAAAACTGGATTCGCCGCAATGTGTAGGACAGATTTACTGTCACAAACAAGCTTCATAGGAGTCGTATGATCGATGCCAAGAGACAATAGAAGTTCCTTGATCCATAACAGTTCTTGGACAGCAAATGCCATTGATCGATACTCAGCTTCTGCGGAGGACCTAGACACGCGATCTTCCTTCTTTGTCTTCCAAGAAACCGGTGAGTTACCAAGGAGAATAACGTAGCTGCTGAGAGATCGACGCGTGAGAGGACAAGATGCCCAGTCGGAATCACAGTACGCAGTGACTTGAAGATTTGACGATGAGGACAATAGTACACCTTGACCTGGGCTTCCCTTAAGATAACGGACAACGCTCAGGAGAGCATCCCAATGAGCATGTCTAGCAGACTGCATAAATTGAGCAAGAATGTGGACGGAGTAGCAAAGTTCTGGACGAGTGAGGGCAAGATAGACGAGGCGACCAATGAGACGCCTATATTGTGTCGGGTTTGTGTAGAGCGGTCCTTCATCTAGAGCCAGCCGATGATTTTTCTCAATTGGTGTATCAGCAAGACGTGATCCGGTAAGGCCACATTCTTCAATAATGTCGAGACAGTACTTGCGTTGCGAGAAAAAGATTCCTTCACTACTGCGAGCAACTTCGATCCCTAAGAAGTATTTGAGAATACCGAGGTCCTTCATACAAAAACAAGTGTTGAGATAAGCTTTGAACTTTGCGATGACTGTCGAGTCGTTGCCCAAGATAACCAAATCATCAACGTAGATTAGTATATGAAGCACAGTAGAGCCACGAACTCGTGTGAAGAGCGAGTAGTCTTTTCTGCATTGAACAAAGCCATATGCTAGCAGTGCTTTGGATAGTTTAGAAAACCAGCAACGAGGCGCCTAACGCAAACCATATAAGGACTTATGCAGTTTACAAACGAGAGAAGGATCAGGTGGTTCGAAACCTGGAGGTGGTTTCATGTAAACTTCTTCCTCCAAGTCACCGTGAAGAAACACATTGTGGACGTCCATTTGATGGGTTTCCCAATTCTTAGCAGCAGCGCATTCGAGTAGGATGCGAATGGTATTCATCTTGACCACTGGACCGAATGTTTCATCATAATCAATGCCTTCTTTCTGATGATTTCCCATGACAACTAGACGAGCTTTATATCTTTCGACCGAACCATCAGCTTTGTACTTTATACGATAAACCCATTTGGATGCAAGTGCTTTCTTCCCGAGAGGTAGTGGAGAGAAAGAATATGTTTTGCTTTCCTCAAGAGCATCAACTTCATGTCGCATCCCTTGGCGCCAAACTTTGTGTTGCACGGCGTCTTTGTAATGAATTGGTTCGATTCCAAGAGTAATAGCGGCCAAGAAAGCAGCATGTTTATTTGAAAAACGATCGTTAGTGACAAAATTTGCAATGGGATATAAGCACGTACCAGAAGATGACGAGTCGGAAGAGATGAGTTTGAGAACAGGGTTTATATCGCGTTGAGCGGAGTATATGACGTACGGTAGAAGGCGTGTGGAAGGAACCTTTTGGCGCAAACCACGGCCTAGTTGTTCTGGTGCTTGGGCAGCTGCTGGTGTTGAGGAGATAACCTCTGTGATTTCAGTAGACGGAGAATCCTCAATAGTAGGAGAAACAGTGGTTGGAGTTACGGTTGAATCAATTTCAGTGTTCTCGGATGGATCCACTGTATTCCCCCTGTCTTTTGGAATGTCAACTGTCTCAACGACCATATGATCGTCGGTGTGTGCAAGCTGTGGTGGCGAAACGGCAGGTGCTAACGTTGGAGAAAGGACCAGAATGGTCGGAGATGCAAACGGGAAGGATGTTTCGTGAAAGATGATATCTCGAGAAACAAAGAATTCCTTGGTTTCTAAATCATAGACGCGCCAACCCTTTTGACCATGAAGGTAGCCCACAAATATGCATCTTTGACTGCGAGCTTGGAACTTGTCATTTTTAGCCGTTTGACGTTTCGCGAAACAAAGGCTTCCAAATACCCGGATGTGAGAATATGGTGGGGACGAGTTGTGGAGAATATGGTAAGGAGACTTCCCGTCAAGGAGAGGAGTTGGTGTGCGGTTTATGAGATAAGCAGCTGTAAGTATACTTTCTCCCCAGAATTTGATCGGTAAGGATCCTTGAAAAAGAAGAGATCGAGCCATATTGAGTATGTGGCGATGTTTTCTCTCGGCTCGCCCATTTTGTTGTGGTGTCCCAACGCAGGAGGTCTGGTGGGATATACCTTGTTCAGCAAAGAATTTTCGGAGACACATGAATTTTGTTCCATTGTCGCTACGAACTGTTTTTACTTTTCCAAACTGTCGTTCTGTCATTGCACAAAAAATTTTCAAGACTGCAGCAACCTCACTTTTAGCAAGCAAAAGATAAATCCAAACTGCTCTTGAATGGTCATCGACTATGGTCAAAAAATAGTGAGCTCCAGAGGTTGAGGGTGTACGATATGGACCCCAAACGTTGCAGTGTATGAGAGTAAAAGAATCACTAGCTTTATTTAAACTTTCAGAAAGTGAATCACGACTGTGTTTGGCTTGAATGCAAATGTCACAAAACCCCTCAAAATCACAACTACTAGTTTCAAACTCCTTAAAATTTGATAAAAGCGAAGATAAAGCCTTCTTTCCAGGATGTCCCATCCGTTGATGCCACAAAGCTACTTGATTTGTCGTGGTAGTCTTTAAAGCTCTAGCTGGAACTATCCCGCGAAAATGATAAACCCCGTTCTCTTCCTCACCTGCTCTAATCGGCATCTTCGAAAAACGGTCATGTATCACGCAAAATTTGTCAGTAAAAATCGCAAAACAGGAAAGTTCTCGTAGCAAACGTGCAAGAGAGATCAGAGACAAAGAGAACGTGAGTGAGTGTCCTGTCACCCCCAAGGTGCAGGGATCCTTCCTTGGTGGCATAAGCGTGTTTATCGTTGGGTAAAACGACAATGCTCCAAGGAATTTCGTGGACATCCGTTAATAATTCCACATCGCCTGTCATGTGGTGAGATGCCCCGGAATCAAGAAGAAAATCGACATTCGAGTTCTTACCGGAGAGCTTGTCCGAAGATGTATTTGGTGATTGAAGGAGATTGACAATTGCGGACCAAGTTTCTTTGCTTACACCCGGAATTGATGGATACTCGGACAATTGCCGACAGCATTGTTTGCCCTTGGTGGAGCACTTCTTTCACGACCGCGGCCACGTCCAGAACCACGTCCGCGACCTCTTCCTGTGGAGTTGTCGCCCCATCCTTCAGGAAATCCATGAAGTAGAAAGCAGGTGTCAACGGTATGATTTGTGCATTGACAATGTGTGCAAAGGAGTTGGTTGCGTGTCTTAGTTGCAGCAGCAATAGCGTTGACTCCGTTCTGAACGGCAAATCCCACAGCATCGATTCGTTCTTCTTTGCTTCGTGATACTGTAAGATGTCGTTCTTCGGAGACAAATTCGGAGTATATGTGATCTAAACTAAGTTCCTTTTCACGTGTTAAGCGTCCCAGCAGATTTGTTCTAGTTGTGCCAAACCGAGATCCGTCTAGACCCATCAAAAACTGATGAATGCGTTCATGATCATGTCTCTTGTTGTGTTGTAGGAACACTACACATCTTGGGTTGTTACAGCAGCAATCAAGTGCAGGTTCATAGTCGTCCAAGTCGTCCCACATAACCTTGAGTTTGCCGAAATAGGTTGCGATGTCCTGTCTGCTTTGTTGACACGCCACGGTATCTGCCTTTAGTTGATGTACCCGTGGTGCGTTTCCTGCAGAAAACCGAGCTCGCAAGTTTTCCCACATGACCAAAGCACTATCCACGACTGAGATAGATTGATGAATTTTCAGATCTATACTAGCGTATAGCCACCCGATGAGCATCGAGTTCGCCGTAGCCCACCGTTCGTAGTCCGGTGATGTTGGTGCTGGCCTTTGCAAAGTCCCATCGATGAAACATAGCTTCTGTTTTGCACGGAGGTTGTTTTTCGCCAATTTTGACCACCGTTCATAGTTATCACTATTGAGAAGAATCGGTGTAAGTACTTGGTGAGGGTGGTCCGACGGGTGTAGATAATAAGGTGAATTTGTGATTGTGTTGTTGGAGGTCGTACTTTGAGACGTACCGGAGATAGGTGTAAGATCCGTCATGATTTTTTTTGAGAAGAGATTAAAGAGTTTGATCTGCGGAGGTCGCAGTCAAAGTGTTTGCGGAGGTCGCAAGAAAAGAGTTTGCGGAGGTCGCAAGAAAGAGAAAGAGTTTGCGGAATTTTTTTTTTCTTTTAGAAAGAGATGGATCGATTAGGGTTTGGCTCTGATACCATGTTAAAGTGAGAAGAATGCTTGATCTTTATTGAATCATGAGGAGAGTATATATAGATTACAAGGCTTTAGGTTTGATTCCTAAAATATCGGAGATATGGAAAGTTCGATATTACTTAGAGAATTATGGTATATATCCAAAATATAGAATATATCCGAATAATAGGTCCCGCATAGTAACATGATTTAAATCCATAGAAACATAGATCACTCTCATGTATTCCATAACCTATATATAATATCAAAAAATCATTAAATCTATATGTACATTCATTAAAAGAGAAACAAAATCATTTACGTAATTAAAGAATATAGTATAAGAATAAGCGAGTACCTATAATGTTAGCTGTTGTTGTATGGCAATGAACAAAAAATATAATAAAAAGGATAGTGAAAACAAATGTAACTAAAATTTTCATGCTGATAACCATTTTATGATAATTTCAAAAAACATTTATGAGTTTTTTTTATTTAGATTGGCTATATATATATATATAGTAATACAAACATTCATAAAAGGTATTTTTCATGGTTCAATTTGAAAAAGAGCTTAACAAAAAAAAAGTTGAAAATAACATAAATTTTCAATTCATTTACTTATATATTTATAATCAAAAGAAAACTACATATTGACCAAAAAAAATAACACACACATATATAATAATTTTCTTACCCAATTATATTTTAATATTTGCTGAGATGGTATTTAATTATACGTTTATATATATTAAAGATGTAATTTCTTTTTACTATAATTTATGGTATCATGAAAATGTTAATTGTTACTCTCTAAACTCCACAAAAGAGGTTGTTCAAGAGTTATGTTTGATTTCAAATCAATTTGTACTTATCTTATACCTAAAGCTAGTAAACAACTGAATTAAAGTAACCAAAATAACCAAATCTATAATTCTAAACCAAGAAATTTAGTAATTTTTAATTCGAAATAATCAGAATCTTCAAAATAACCACAATATTAGAATGTTTTTACTTTTTTCTCTGGCATCTGAAATTCTTTTAAAAGCTGAAAAATCCTTAACAATATACAAAGATACAAAATGAGTCTTAGACATATCAGGGAACAGGGCAGACAGACATAAAGAACAATCTCCTGAAACATAGCCCCAAAGAGGGAAACAGACAATAAATAAAATTAAACCAAACAAAAGACAAAAACCATCAAGCAAACCTGCAAGCTAGAGAAACGATTATTAAAAAAAAACTACAACAGGAGGCTATGAATCTCTCGCTTAACCCTCATCCCGGCAGAAGGTAACCGGCGAAGCTTGGAGTGCAATCCAAACCACATAAGCAAGATTCTCAGGAACGGAAAATCCAAAGCAAGAAAAGAGATAGACAACTTCGAAGAAACCGCAAACACCAAACCCATACACGGTTGATGCAGACGAGTGGAAACATGATGGATCTGCAGAGAAGACAACTTGGAAGAAAGTACAGGAACCCGCAAACGTAACGGCGAGCTCTGGATTTTCCACAAAGGAACCAAACCGAAACAAGACAGGAGCGGAAACAATTAGGTTGTATTATTTATTGTACAACTAGGATTATATCGCTAATAGTTACTCTAGTTCATCACACTTAGAATTAACAATGAATTTGAGTACACTGAAACTCGACGGATGATGAAATAGTAAAATTTGTTTATTTTGTTTTGTTTTTTAAATTAAATACTGTTTTTAATGGTTTCCCCTTGCAGACACATTGTTTAGAATTACTACATATATCTATAGATATAAAAGAAAAATACAAAGAGAGCTAGATTTAAAGTTTGAACAAACCAGTTATACTATGACAGTATGAGAGTTTCCAATGTTTTAATCAATTTTTGGATAATGTAATAACCCTCAAATCAACTATAACAATCATTATGAGACTATAGTAACATGTTTTGGCTATAACGGTTTGAGAATATCGATAGATTTCCCACGACCTTAGTTATATCTAAGATAGCAAAAAGAAGACAAAACACGAAAAATACGGAAATAAATAAATAAGAATGACCGAAAGAACCATTTAATAGTTCAAAAAAATAATTAAAAGAACCATTTACTCTACATAAAAATGAAAAAGAGTTTAGGTCTCTGACTTTCGTGTTTAAAGATAAGTTCGTGCTCTTTCCATGACAAAAGTATATTTGGCCCATTACATAGTTCAATTTTCCTTTTGTCTCTTCTTTGAAAGAATAAGTTGTTTATTGTGTATGTGTGTGTGTGTGTATACCAAAGGTTTTAACCTCAAAAGCTTTGATTTGAAAAGCTAAATCTTTCGTGAATTTCAAAAATTTCGACCTTCTTTCACTTTAAAGTCTAAAGAACACTTTGCTTTAAACTTTTTTTTCGTTCTTAAAAACTTTTTTATTTAACTTTAATACAAGTGAGAATCAAAACATTAGATTTTAGTAAGTTATTCATTAGCTTAACTCTGTTTTTATACTTTTTGATGTCTTCCCAACTTTTGTTTTTCTGTATTTCGATTCAATTTTTTTTTTTGATAACTCATTTCGATTCAATTTTAAGCTTCTATACTTGTTCTGGTATTGTTGTTTTCAATGCAGCAAACGTATGACCCAACAAACCAAAATAATTCAGTTCCCTTCCTTCCATTAGATTGATTTTTGTTACTATAATTAGGGGCACTTTTTTAGAATTTGGTTTATATTTATTTGGCCGTAGTTAAACACTTCAACTATATATAGTTGGTGACAAAGGCAAACAGAATATGGAAAGGTTCCAAAAAAAAAAAAGAAAAAAAAAAGGGATTCGAAGGATAGTGTCGAGCTATACGGACTAAAGTGCTTATACCTAAAAATGACTTATAGAATAATATAAAAGATATATATGCCTATGCGTTAATAACAATATCCATGCAATTGTCATGGAATGTGTGTATGCATCATCACATATCTAATATGATTGTTTATTAGGTATTGAACGAAACTTTATGTTTTGGGCTATATAAAAGTGATAATGAAAATAAATTAATAACATAAAGAAAAGTCGAAGTTTGATCGATTCGAGTTTCTTCTGTTTGTGTTCTGTTTTTTTTTTTTTTCGTCTTAAAAATTGTTATCAAACCGGAATCGGTATAGTATAAATTGGTTCCATCTAATTTCTAAAACACACGTGTAGTTTTAAAAGACCTTCTAGTTTTCTTGTAACAAAAAAAAAAATTAATGAAACTATCATGTATGCAAATCTTAAATCAATTTCCAGTTTAACATTTCCGAGTTACAAAAACTCATTTCCAAAATTAATTTTCGCACATTCCCAGAAAATTCCGTCCAAATTAGTCCTTATTTGAGAGGTGTACTGATTTTTTTTGTTAAATTAGATTGAGTTCCTGGTTCATAAATCTCAACATCTACTGACTACTTCATTCTACTTTTAATTGTTTTATCAAATAAAATAAAAAATCTCAACATCCACAAGCAAAAACCAAGCAAGCAAGTATTCACATTGACATAAATATGAACATAGAAAGAAAAAAATCACAGTTTTAAAGAAAATTCTAAGAACCCAAAAAAGAAAGAGAAGAAAATAAACGTAAAACGTTATATAAAAATGGAATGGCCTAATAAGTATTAGAGGACTCTCTTTGTTTTGATGTGCCAAAGATCAAACGGATCTGTTTGATATCTTGCGCAACAAGAAACACACATGCAGAATTTTAGGGGTTTTGCATTTTTCAGAGGAAGAAAGTGAGCTGTTCCTTTTTCCTTGAGCCTCCTTCTCCATACAAATCGTTCCATTGCTTCAGCTCATTCATTCCTGATCCTTCTGATGCAAAACTTGCAGCTACCTGCAAAACCACAACAACAACAACAAGTTAGGTTTTTTGTTTTCTTGTCAAAATGAGATAAGATGTTTGACCTGATTTTTAGCTTTTCTCATGTCTTCCATGTTCAAAGGTCTCAAAGTAATGACTCTCTCCTCAGAAGCTTCTTCTTCTTTTTTTTCCTTATCCTTTGGTTCTTCCGTGCTTTTTCCTCTTCTTCCTTCTTCTTACTCTCCTAAATTTACCAAGAAATTTTCAGAAATGTGCAGAGAATTCGATCGATAAAGAGGGCAAGAGAAGGTCCTTCAATAAGCATTATACCTGATCTTTCAATATTTCTTGTTGAATCAGCTCTCTAACTGGTCTATACGCAGCTGTGGACGTGCAAAATGCTTCCAACACACATAGAATAATTTTCTTACCCAATTACATTTTAATATTTGCTAAGATGGTATTTATTCTTTTATACATAGTTAAATATGTAATTTTTTTCCCTATAATTTGTTGTAATATAAAATTTTTAATTGTTACTCTCTCCATTCCACTAAAATATTGATGAGATATTTTTTTGTTTCAAATTAATTTGTTTTTATCGTTTTACCCAAAGCTAGTAGACAATTAAGTTAAAGTAACTAAAATAATTGTAATTATAATTATAAATCAAGAAATTAGTAATGTTTAGTTCAAAATAACTAAAAAATTTAAAATAACCGAAATATTTGAATGATTTTACATAACTAATTCATATAGAGAGCTTGAAGGAAAATGAGCCAAGATAAAAAAAAAGTAACTTTGAAGAAAGATGAAAAACAAGGGGTTTTAGGGAAAAAATCATATTAGCCGATGTATTTTAAATTCCAAAAATAAATTATTAGTGATAAAACTTCTGGGTTGGTGCACTGTAAATCTTTTAACTAAATTATTAATAATTAAAACCTTACTAGAAAGTTTTGTTGGCAGTGAAATCCATTTGTCAATAATAATGTCAATAGTTAACCGTTTGCCACTAAATTAATAATTTGCATTTTAGTGTGTTATATTATTATTTGGTTTATACATAAGAGAAAGCGATATTTGTTTAAAGTAACTTCAAAAATGTGATGTAGTCATTTTTCAAAAATGTGATCAATCAAAATAATTAAGTTTTCAATGTATTTTTTAATGGTGAAAGTTTATATAGAATTTCAATAGTTAAATGCATTTGAGATAAATGAGAAGTAAAAAAAGAATAATGAGAATGAATGATAGTCAACACTTAATACAATTTTAGAAAATTTTAGATCAACATTAGAGACTTTTGAAACTTTATGTTCTTTTTGAACAAACACCACAATTTTTATGTAAAACAAAATATACACTTATTATTTTAAATGAGTCATAACGCATAATCAATTAAATGGCATATGTTTAGGTGAAAGGGATAATTTAATTTATAAACATGGTTTTTATCATTAATGAATCTTTATTTGATGGATTTGTTTTTTAATAATTGGATTGAGAGGTTTAAAATGGATCGACCGATATTTAATAGGATTTTTTTCATTAAAATCTTATACCTAAGAATATAATTAATAATTTATTTGATGGGTTTAAAATAGATCAATCTATTATTAATGTGTTGTTTCATTAAAACACGTAGAAACAACAAAATCTCAGAATAAATAAAAGATAAAGTCAACTTATTTTTTTAACCCAACCCTACCTGTGAAACTTATTTTCATGCCCGTCCGTGCTTTAACGCATGTAAAGCATTAGTTTTAAGCCTCACATTTTAGAAAAAAATTTGGGTCACATTTTCAAAATTTTGTTTGTAGCTTAAGTGGTCGAGTACGAAGACTATTCCTTCACATCTCAGATTCAAGTGCGTTTCAATGCTTAATTTTCCTTTGTTTCTTTGCTTTTTTTATTAGAGAGTTAAAAAACAAATTATGTTTGTTGACAAAATTATAAGGACACCCTTCGGCTTTTTCTTTGATGGAAAAAAAAAAACCCTCCTTTCCGACTGCCGTCACCATTAACGAAGCTTTGAATTCTCTTTGCTTTCGAACTTTGTCACTAAATCGCTCAGATTTTTTCATTGACTTGCATCTACAACTGATTCAGAAAGTTTGAGTTTTGAATTTGACAATTTGATTATTTCTCAAGCAGCTTTTTCTTATTATTTTTTTCTTCTTCATTATTTTGTATGGGTTGGATCTCAAATCTTGTTGATTAGTTGATTATAATGATAAAGTGGTGTTGTATTGAATTATTCTTGGAGCTTAAACTTCTAAGAAAAGTTTTACCAATAGAAGTCAAAGGGTTATATAGGTATTGAGCTCTTTGAATGGAATGACGAATTTTTTATCCAAATTCATGGATTGCTTATCGTATATTGTTGACAATCCCGGTGTATGTTGCCTCTGCAGAAAGAAGCTTTTTGAAGTTGAAACTGATAAAAAAATTATTTGTGGTCTACTATGTCACAAAAGAGGTTGAATGGATTATCAATGATATCTATTGAAAAATATATGGTTGATAAACTCGATTATAAATGAATTTGCTGGGAAAAAAATTTGAAGATCTGTTTTTCATAATTAAAATTTTACAGCTATATTATTATTTTTGTTTCTATTTTAAGTATTTTGTAACATTATTTTCCTAGGTTTTGATGATAGTTTTATTATTATAAAGGCCACCTTTTTTTAAATGCTTTAAGCCACATAAATGTATGGGACCGCACTACTTATTTTTTTCAAAATTGTGTAAAAGTACTACTCAAATTTGATTAAAATAACTTCGATTTTGTAAAATTTATTTATTTTACCCTAAGTTTTTCATTCAAATATTCAAAGCATATGCAAATAATGATATTTTTTCAAAGATACATGATTATATTTGATTAAAATATATCATATTGGACCCATATTTTTATATATATCATAACAACAACATACATTTACATTACCCTTTGGAGTACACTTGCCATAATCAAAATATCGGTCTTCACAAAATCTAATGCAAGCTAAATTTCCTCCATAGTAACATGATTTATCTCCATAGAAACATAGAACATCACCTTTATTTATTCCATAACCTATATATAATATCAAAAAATTATTAAATCAATATGTACATTCATTAAAAGAGAAACAAAATCATTTACGTAATTAAAGAATGTAGTATAAGAATAAGCGAGTACCTAAAGTATTAGCAGTTGTTGTATGACAATGAACAATAGATATAATTAAAAGGATAGTGAAAGCAAATGTAACTAAAGTTTTCATGCTGAGAACCATTTTATGATAATTTCAAAGATTTGTTTATGAGTTTTTCTTTATTTAGATTGGCTATATATATAGTACTACAAACATTCATAAAAGGTATTTTTCATGGTCAAATTTGAAAAAGAGCTTAACAAAAAAAAAGGTTGATAATAACATAAAATTTCAATTCATTTACTTATATATTTATAGTCAAAAGAAAACTACATATTGACCAAAAAAATAACACACACATATATAATAATTTTCTTACCCAATTATATTTTAATATTTGCTGAGATGATAATTAAACGTTTATACATAATTAAAGACGCAATTTCTTTTTACCATAATTTGTTGTAGCATGAAAATGTTAATTGTTACTCTCTAAACTCCACAATTTGTTGTAGCATGAAGGTGGTTATCGAGAGGTTTGTACTTTCTTGGCTGGCGTTGGAGAAAACTCCCCGGTAAAGTCCGACTAGCCTGATCTCATGAGCTGTTGTATGTCTCGGTCTCTCGGATCACTATAGATGTTTGTTTTGATTCCGACGAGCGAAGCCTTGCATTTCAATGTTTCCAAAGTTTATACACCATGTCATGGAACAAGAGTTAACAAATGATATTGTGCTTTGCATCTCTTTTTGGAGATTTGACCCATACAAGGATATTCAGAATTTCCAAGGGAGGAGAAATGTTGTTTAAAGAGAAAAACAAAGTCCATAGTTACGTGGTAAAGTCAATAAGCCAGACTTGTCACGTGGCTGTTTGCTTTCGGTGTTTAACCTTTGTCTTACCTCCTTCTGAAGGCCTATCGAAAGTAACGTTACTGTACATATATATAGAGATTTGTAAACTAACTTTTTATTTAGAATCTTACATGATATTATCTTTTTAAGCTTCTATACTTGTACTGGTATTGTTGTTTTCAATGCAGCAAACGTATGACCCAACAAACCAAAATAAGTCACTTCCCTTCGTTCCATTAGATTGATTTTTGTTACTATAATTAGGAGCACTTTTTTTAGAATTGGTTTATATTTGGCCGTGTAGTTAAAACACTTAAAACTATGTATATAGTTGGTGACAAAAGCAAAAAGAATATGGAAAGGTTCCAGAATATGGAGAGAGGCGGTATTCTATGATCCAATATGAACTAAACCGGACTTCTCCTCCTTTCCTCACTTTGTAAAACCCTTCACCACCGATATCACACATCCCTAGAGGGAACGACTCTGCGTCACCCCGTCAAGGGATCCCCTTTTTAGGTAAGTAGACGTTTTCTCCAACTCACTAGATAAGAGAGATCTTCAACCCTGCTCTCGTATCTATCTATAGCCATCGGGCACCACCAAAATACCAGATAAAAACCATGATCTTCGGACTTGATGTTCCATCCCCTAACCATACTAAGGCATACCCTCTTGAGCACCTGTTCCCAGTAAGATGTTTCAAATTTGAGCGTCGTAGAATTTTCGGGAGGGAAATTCCTTTCTGGTTCTGCTGAAGGCCCTCTTACCCCCTTTGTTGAGTGATTTCAGGCCACATATGATAGGCTTTAACGACAACCGAAGCGCTACTTATCTCGCCAGAGGACGAACCAGTGAGGTGAATTCATCTCAACCGAAGCTCCCCGAACACAATAAAAAACCCCCCCCCCCCCCCCCCCACATAAATTAATAACATAGATCAGTTCAATAGTTATTTTTTTTTTCAAATCATTTTGTACTTATCTTATACCTAAAGGTAGTAAACAATTGAATCCAAGTAACCAAAATAATCAAATCTATAATTCTAAACCAAAGAATTAGTAATTTTTAATTCTAAATATTCAGAATCTTCAAAATAATCAAAATATTATAATGTTTTTACTTTTTTCTTTGGCATCTGAAATTCTTTTAAAAGCTGAAAATGCTTTAACAATATATAAAGATACAGAAGGAGCCTCCGACATATGAGGAAACAGAGCAGTCAGACATAAAAAGACAATCTCCTCAACGTAGCCCAAAATAGAAAAACAGGCAATAAATAAAATTAAACCAAACAAAAAGCAAAAACCATCAAGCGAACCTGCAAGCTAGAGAAACGATTATTAAAAAAAACATGGGACAAACCGAACAATGAATTTGAGTACACTGAAACTCGACGGATGATGAAATAGTAAAATTTGTTTATTTTTGTTTTGTTTTTAAAATTAAATACTTTTTATTGGTTTTAACCTTTGTCTTACCCCTTCTGAAGGCGTATCGAAAGTAACGTTACTGTACATATATATAGAGATTTGTAAACTAACATTTTATTTAGAATCTTACATGATATTATCGAGAAGCTACGTAAAACTATTGAGAAATGAATTTTCCTAACTATCCAATAACATTTGTCGTATTATAATTTAATATCCAGTTTTAATATGCCAGTACGAGAGTTTCCAGTGATTTTATCATTTTTTGGATAATGTAATAACCCTCAAATCAACTATAACAATCATTATGAGACTATATTAACATGTTTTGGCTATAACTGTTTGAGAATATCGATAGATTTCCCACGACCTTATCAGTTATATCTAAGATAGCAAAGAGAAGAAAAAACACGAAAAACACGGAAATAAATAAATAAGAATGCAAAAAGAACCATTCAATAGTTAAAAAAATAAATAAAAGAACCATTTACTGAAGAAGAATTTAGGTCTCTGACTTTCGTGTTTAAAGATAAGTTCGTGTTCTTTCCATGACAAAAGTATATTTGGCCCATTACATAGTTCAATTTTCCTTTTGTCTCTACTTTGAATGAATAAGTTGTTTATTGTGTATGTGTGTGTGTATACCAAAGGTCTTAACCTCGAAAGCTTTGACTTGAAATGCTGTTTCTTTCGTGAAATTCCAAAAATTTCGACCCTCTTTCACTTTAAAGTCTAAAGAACAATTTGCTTTAAACTTTTTTTTCTTTTCTTAAACACTTTGTTATTTAACTTTAATACAAGTGAGAATCAAGTCATTAGGTTTTAGTAAGTTATTCCTTAGCCTAACTCTGTTTTTATACTTTTTGATGTCTTCCCAACTTTTGTTTTTCTGTATTTCGGTTCAATTTTAAGCTTCTATACTTGTTCTGGTATTGTTGATTTCAATGCAGCGCAAACGTATGACCGAACAAACCAAAGTAATTCAGTTCCTTTCGTTCCATTAGATTAATATTTGTTGCTATAGTGAAAAGCACTTAAAAAAGAATTTGGTTTATATATTTTTTTGGTATGAATGTTAAATTTTATACTATTTCCGAGTTTGAGACAGAAGTTACAAAGAAATTTATAAAACAGAATAAGACCGAAATCTAAAACAAAGGTGCAGTTACAAACGGAAACAAAGAAAGAACAATAACGACAAGCTAGAACCACACCCAAGCCGACTAGCGGATTCCTGAAAACGAAACATCGATTCCGAACAACCTATATTTGGATATTTTCACTTGCAAGTCCTGGAATTTCGAGTCTTCATCATTGTTGCCACGAGAAACCCTAGACGAAGCCAGCCCTCAAACCTCGTCGGGAAACGACATCTAGAGCTTCTCCGAGAACAAACACAAAATCGGGAACGCTTCGTCCCACCAGATTACAAACCGGCAGCACGGGAACCTCTACAGACAGCTTGAGAAGCCACTTCTAGCCGCCAATCCTGAGCCAACTCACACGGAAATTAATTAGTCGTCAAATAAGACTCGCCACCTTTATTTGGCCGTAGTTAAACACTTAAATCTATAATATATAATAGTTGGTAACAAAAAAACAATAAGGATTCTAGCATTGAGGTATACGGACTAAAGTGCTTATACCTAAAAACGACTTTTTTTTTTTTTTTATCATCTAAGTTTATTAAAATCGCTGAGAAATACAGAAGAGGAAAACATTGATGAGATACAAAACCAAAAGCATTACAAAGAACTATAAATTGGAATTGAGCCTAAAACTTGAACCAATCAATCTAGAAAAGGAAGAGACAAACTAGAAAGGATCTATAAGAAGCAGGAACCAGCAGAAAGCACATCTCAATTTACCTTTGTCCCGGAATCTTTACACGAACTACACGCATAGATCCTTTGCGTTAATAATTTAATGCTGGTTCCTGCTTCTTAGAATAATATAAAGATATGTCTATGCGTTAATAATTTAATCCACGCAATTGTCATGGAATGGAATGGAATGTGTGTATGCATCATTACATCTAATATTATTCAATATATATATATTTTAAAGGAATTTAAAGTGTTGCATAAAATATGCATACATATGAAAAAAACAAGAACAAATAGAAAAGCAAATGAGAAATGGAGGAAGGAGGAGATATTAATCCCGCTAAGTAGAGATCGTATCCAGTCATAAAAGAAGATGAACTCAGCCTGGTGACCATATCGTTAGGAGTGGCTCTCCGCACTTTAAACCTCTTAGCTGCAAGGCTAAAGATTTACAACGAACCATATTTAAAATTCGTCGGATTATAAGAGATGGTGGGATGGTTAAACCCGAATGATAAACGTATGTTCCGTTCAGCCCATATTTCACTCATACAAGCTTGCCAACCTTGGAGGACAGCCAGATTTGCGAAGCCCGTTGGTGTTGACGAAGGTAGCCACTGTAGAATAACGTCTGTTAAATTATTTTCATTATCACCTTTTTATAGCTAATATTGAATAATATAAAGAAAAGTTGATATAATTCAATATTAGCTTGTACCTTAAAAAAATACCATGATTCATACATAAAAGAGAAAACTCTTGTTGAATGGTTCGACGACTTAACTATCACTAGGTTTTTTTTTTTTCCATCGAATTTTATTGAAAATTAACATTAAACAACAAAGACGGCATGGATCAAAACCCATCCGTATACCAAGTCGGCGAGTCTAAAAAAAAAAATTCCCAGAAACCGAAGTTCCAAAGAACGGAGAAAGATAGCTCACAAGAGGAAAGCCAACTATAGACTTAACAAAATCAATAAACATAACACAAACCAACACAGATTTTTAAAATTAACGAACTCAACAGGAAACCCAAAAACTTAACTACCGAGAGGACGGCAGATGCGAGATAAGGAGAGAGCAAGCCGAAGACGACGAGAGCTCAACGGAAACAGCAAACACTTTGAACCGGAGTCACAACCTAAGACGGAGACAGATCCAAACCGAACCGCACACGCGTAAAGGCAAGGAGAAAAGGAGGATCGATGACGAGACACAAAGATTCCGGCCACCGCTTGCTCACAACCCCGACAAGCCCAGCCGGGTATAGCCAAACGAACGAGAGCACGAAACACCACTCCTACACACGAGTTCCTCCACCCAAAGATGAATCAGAAAACCAAAGATGGAAACTCAAAACTCCGAATCTGAAACCACCGTCATACCGGAAAACCTGAAATTGGCTACACAAAACATAAAATCCACCTTCTACCTAAAGCCAAAGAAGAAACAGAGCTCAAACAAACCCAAATCAAAACTTGAAAAGTAGATCTAAAGTAGATCTAGATCCAAAAGAAGTTATAGCTCACAAAGTCTAAAACGAAAGGAGAAGAAGGAGAGGACACGAAGGAAAAAACTGAAACACACATTAGGTTGTTTGGGGAACACGGCTTCCACGCTCTTCAGGAGAAGGTTAGCGGCTGAAACAGCAGCTGATGTGTTCACACTAGATGAAAGAAGAAAAGATATTTAGTCTTTACTAGACTTGAGGAGAAGTAATAATCATAGAACTCAACGAAACTGCAAAGGTAAATCAAGAATCCAAGAGATTTGTGTTATAAGAATAATGTGCTCGATTGTTTCCAATTGAAAAAAACTTGCCTTTGCGTTTACATTTTTAAAACTCTCGTATGTATATATTCAAGAAAACAGAACATTCTAGCTTTTTTAAAACCAAAAATTCTTTCGCAAATTGACAAAGCAAATGCGAATTTCAGTATGAGATAAAGCCATTCGAAGAACCAACCCCCCAACTAGACTTAATCCTCTGCATCATGGTTGCCTATAATCTGAGAAAGTTCCAAACTTTGGTTCGACTTTTCATGGTTTTCCAACAAATACAGGAACCATAAGATTACAATTATACAACATTCTACTTTCTTTTAACAAAGACATGTTTTTTTTTTTTTTTTGGCAAACAGAATATGCAAACACAAAGAATCAAGCTATTCAATTCAAAGATGAAAAATCTCAACCCACAAAATCCCTAATCTTCTCAAATCATATAGTCTGCAAGAAATGATTACATCAAATAAACCCTCAATACCCTCAATGGAGATGAGGTTCATGTAGAAACAGCCTCCAAGATTCAATCAATTCGAACTTCCGAACTCGGTAAGAAAAAACTTACTCGGGAAGAAGACGAAAAGCCGTGAGAGTATCTCGAAAGATCAAAACTTTGAGATCTTTGGGTAATCGAGAGTAACCCCGATTTATAGTGGAGCTCAGTTCATTGCAAGCAAATTGGTAGAGATGATTATTCGAGAGGGCTTCTCCTACCATTAGATTATGGTATCTCGTTATTTTTTCAAGATCAGAAGACATCGTCGAAGTTTGGTCGATTCGAGTTTCTGTTTGTGTTCTGTGTGTTTTTTCTGTGTTTATTTTTTCCCCGGACATGATCTCAAATACTCTTATGGAATAGAATATATTCTCCAATATCCCTCAATAATCTGCATACCCTTCATATTAGTGATCTGACATTTTTACCCTTAACGATTTTAATCAAAAATAAAAATAAAAATATTGAAAATTTGTTAAAAACGAAAAAAAAAAAATCTGAAACCCCGACGCCCGCCTCCTCTCTCCTCTTTCACTCTCGTCCGGAGCTCCATTGACGCCGTCGAAACTTTTACCGATCTCGTTCTTCCGCCGTCGGTGTCCTGCAACTTTCACCGATCTCGTTCTTCCACCATCGGAAGTAGTGAATTTGTAAATCAAGGTAAATTATTTCAAAGAATTGAATGCTCAAAATCAAATCTCAATGTTCATGGATATTGTGTGTTTTACCATGATTTATGGGTTGATTAGAACTATAAATTGTTAATAGATTGTATTGGTTGAATTGAGTTAAATCTTATTCAATTGTAGATTAGAATGAATTGAACACGAAATCCAATTTGAGTTCCTGGGAAAAACTACTGGGTAGAACTGGGTAGAACTGGGTATTACTGATAAATCT
The DNA here is from genome assembly GCA_020283515.1 of Alliaria petiolata. NCBI lineage: Eukaryota > Viridiplantae > Streptophyta > Magnoliopsida > Brassicales > Brassicaceae > Alliaria > Alliaria petiolata. The sequence continues at coordinate 239,601,128 of JAHZTW010000001.1, read as the reverse complement.
ATAACTATGGATAACTAGTCACTACTGATTGTATAATTGTGGATAACTATTATTACTATCACTCGTTAATAACGTATAATTTGGTACAACTGGATATTACTGATTGTAATAACTGTAGATAAATAGTGTTACTATCACTCATTAAAAAAGTTTTTGTATTGTTTTGGCACGATACAATGAGCAACAACTTCGGCATACATTTTAAATACCAAGGTCGCATGTATAGTTTAATGTTGAGGATGGACACAACTTTGTCAATGATAGAAGCTAAGATATACAAGAAGCTAAGATATATAAGAAGCTTGATTTAGATGAAAGTAATGTTAAATTGCAATTGTGTTACACTCCGCTGCTCGTGGATTCTGAGGGAATGTGAGGATGAGTTTGTTATTTTTGATACTGAGGACCTGTCTGTTTATATGACGTCCATTGATAAAGAGAACCGTAAATGTATTTTGTATGTGGAGATCATCACTATATGTAATACTATATATTGTTCATGTGACTATTGAGTAATATTGATATAATTGAGCATTAATGAGCAAACGTATATCTGGTAAAACTGGTACTAAGCAAAGAGCGTGTATCTGGTAAAACTGGTATTACTAAGCAAAGAACGTATATCTGGTAAAACTGGTAATATTGATTAAAGTTGATAATGGAAAAAAAAATAATTTTGATTTTTACAAAACCTAAACCAAAATTACTCAACAGACTTATTGGTGTTGTAAACGTCACAAATAAATTTCATAATGTGTATTATGTAGTAAATTATGAAATTATATCATACTGGATTATTAAACAAGAATCTAAACAATATACTCCTTATACTTTTAAGATCACTTTGTAAATAATAAAAAACTTAGGATGACAAAGTTACAAAAATTTTGATTTCAAACATATCATTACATAAATCAATCAGAATTATATGCTAATCGATTTATATCAACTGTAAAACTAAGAAAACAAATGTTAATGGTAGGTAATACTAATTAAAATAGAAAACACTCAAAGTATAACTATTTGAAACTTTCGTACAACTACTATATTTTGTATAACTTAAGTGTAAAATTGACACGCACATGTGACAAAAACTTTGGCGCCCAATACTCAAAATCCCCAAATTTTGGCGCCCAATCCTCTAAATACCCATTTTCTTGGCGCCAAATACTAAAAATTTCCAAATTTCTTCATTTTTTGTTTTTCATTACCGAGTTTCCTCCCTCTCTCTCATCTCCTCTCTCTCTCCTCTCTCTTTCATTCCTCGTCATTTTTCCTCACCTCTCTCTCTCTCTCTCTCATTCTCAATTTATTTTCTCTTCTCTCGAGCTCTTGATTATGACCCGACCTATAGTAACGCGAAGAGGAACACGAAGCTAATCGACATGCTTTACTACTATGGCATTCGACAAGGTGTTCATGTGGTGGACGAATTCAAATGCAAAACTAACAATATAGTTCTACATAGTGGTACCAGTAATACGAATTCAAATGCAAAACCAACAACATAGTTCTACATAGTGTATCTCGAATTCAAATGTAAAACCAACAACATAGTTTTACATAGTAATACCAATAGTACAAATTCAAATACAAAAACAAATAACATAGTTCTACATAGTAATACGAGTTGTACGAATTCAAATTCAAAACCAACAACATAGTTTTACGTAGAAATACTAGTAGTACAAATCCAAACAACCACCATAAGAAAAATAAGATAGTCTTCACTCCTTATACTTTCTGTTTCGTCGACCTTGTCGCTGACTTACTCGTCCCGACAGTCCGTTTAACACCTTTTTGAAGTCTCTCGTGATTGCTGTTTCACATAAGTTTCCAACAGTGCGACTCTTTCGGCCAACCCATCAACTTTGTCCTCAATTACCTTTATGTGTTCTCCCATATCTTATTTCATGGTGTTTACAAGCTCTACCAATTCAGTTAAAGGTGAAAAAATTTCATTGAGGCATAACATCGAACACTTGGTTTGCTAAACATACCATGTACACACTTTAAATTTGAGAGTATATCTATCGCTGAATCTAAAATAAAAGATTGATAATTCTACGAACAGAGAGAAGAATGAGAGATTTTTGAACAAGAAAAGTGGAAGAGGCGTGTGAAAATCGCAAAAAATTTCTCACCAAATGTTCGATAGTTCTACGTAGTTATCCTTAGTTTTACGAAAAGAGATGAATGAAAGAGAAATCAAGGCTGAACGGCTACAAGTTTTCGGATTGGATCCGAAAGAATTGGGTGGGTAATGGGTGGGTGGATAAAACCCAGGTACAAGATGTAATTTTGGTTAGTTAGATAGGGTTTTTGGTCATTTCGACCTTTAAAAATAAATCAAAACAAAATAAAATTAGAAGGGGATATTTGAGATTAGTCTTTTAGATAGAAGGGCATTTGAGATTAAAACTCATTTTTTCCCTTCTTCTTAAAAATTGTTATCAAACCAGAACCGGTATAGTAAAAATTAGGCCTGGACCAAAAACCCGAACCCAAAAACCCGAACCGGAACCGACTCGAAATAACCGGTTCAGATCAGGTTCGGTTATTAGCCTTTTTACCCGACGGGTCCTGAGTTCCAGAACCGTAGGTGTCGGTTCGGTTCCGGGTAGTACCCGAATTTTTTTTTTTTTTTTAGTTACTGAGTGAGGGTTTTGTGATTCGATTTCCCGACGAACATAAGGGATCCAGAAGTCGTTCTGCATACGGTTTCGAAGATCTCGCAGTCAGCTATTCAGATCTTCTTTCCGTTACCGATTCTGATGTATATTTGATCCGAAAATCAGTTTACAAGTTGATGAAAATTAATTGTTTTTAAAAAATACAATTTTTAATTTGATTTTTTTTTTTGGGTATGCAGTTACATTTCGGGTATATGGGTATTTTTTTTACTATTTCGGGTATAATCGGGTAAAAAAACCCGACCCGAACCGAAACGGAATGAGAACCGAAATTTTTCAGGTATTAAACGGTTCTGAGATTTGAGTCCCGAACCGAACCGGAACCGATAAGAACCGAACCAAAACTGAATCGAAATTCCATCGATACCTATATGGGTATTAAATCACTATATCCGATAGATCCAGAACCGATCGGATAGGACTCGGAACCGACCCGAATACCCGAATGCCCAGGCCTACTATAAATTGGTTCCATCCATTCTAAAAAAACACGTAGTTTAAAAAAGAGACCTTCTAGATTTCTTTTTGACAAAGATCAAAGTAAAAAAAATTATATGTATAGTATAAAAAAAAGGAAGAGAGAAAAGAAGTAAGGAGGGTCTCTTAAAAAAAAAGATTCTCATGTGTGGGCTTAGAACTCTCTTTTTCGTTTAGTGTATCTCATTTCTAAACGAAGATAGGGGTTAAATCGGAAAACACGTTCCCTTTATTTGATTCGACCCTGCTTTTTCAAAATATCTTCTCTGTTTCTCCAAATCCAGTTGCAGCTTTAGGGTTTGCTCAAAGTTCATCGTCTTGAATTTCGAGCTGTCTCTAGACGATGAACTTTAAGCAAACCCTAAAATATTACTTCCAAAATTTAGGAAGTAATATTATAGACTAACAAAGCCAAGTTGCAGCTTTAGGATTACCTCCGTTCATTTGGCTTTGTTAGTCTATAATATTACTTCCAAAATTTATTCAGCAAGTGGCTATTCTTCCTTCATAGTTGATTGGCGTGAAGAGACGATGATCTTTAAAGGTTTTTTAGCCTCTCCGAGCTATGTCAGCAGCTATGGACAAAGCCATGATGGCTATGTCGATTGAGGAAGATGATACTCCGTTCGATATGTCTGATCTGCCATAATTCAGTTCATGCGAAAGAAATGTCAAGAGTTCTCAACCCGGTTAGTCAAAGGATGTCAAGTCTCATCCTCGATATGCCAAGGAAGTGGGGGAAAATGGGAAAGTGTAGAGGAATTGCTTTATCCAGTGAGAGGTTTCAATTCATCTTCGACTCTGACCACGATCTAGTGGATACTTTAGATAAGGGCATCCATTCATATAATGAATGGAATCTGGCGATTGAAAGATGGGTTGAATTTCCTCCCCCATATTATTTACAGTTCATTCCTATTTGGGTCAAAATCAAGAACATGCCGGTTAACAACTACACTGCTCAAGTTATAACGACTATGGGTGAGTTTGCAGGAAGGGTGGTAGAAGTTGCTTTTGAACCTCTGCTCCCGCAGAACCAACAATTTGTGAGGGTCAAAATCATGTTTGATGTCTCGAAGCCTCTGAGAAGATCAAAACTGGTCATTATTAAGGGCATTCAAACGACAATTCTCTATGCCTATGAAAGGATCATGAAAAGGTTCTATAATTGTCAGAGGCTCAATCATGAGAAGGATTACTGCCTCCTGCTCACCAAAGCTCGTCAAACTTTGGCTGCGGAAAAACGACAAAAGTATACTCAGGCGAAGTTAGTAAAGGATCCGACTTTAAAACCTTCTGATCCTTTGTTTGGAGTGATTGCAGAAGAACAAGTAGGTGTGAATCCTTTAACTAGAAGGCCAAGAATTGCACCAGATGTGTAAGAAGGGGTGAGACAATATTTTATGGCTGATAATGGAGAAGATTTAGTAATCCGCAAGGCAAGAGTGGTTTCTTCTCTGGCAGAAGTGGAAAAAATCCTTTGGCTCAAAAATCTATTCTCCGCCTGGAACCTCTTCCTATTGTTACGAGCAACATAGATAAAGGAAAAGGTATAGTATTTGATTATGAGGAGGTGATGTCAAAGCATAAGAAAGATGCACCGAGCGGTGACACCCCAAAGTTAATGGCTTTGGCTATACAAGCTGGTATCTCACACAAATGGAGCCTTAGAACGGAGAATTTTCAAGCAAAAAGTGCCTCAGCCAACTTCTGTGGACAAGATCCCTCACATCAAAATAGTTTTACAGTACATGCCTCTGGTCTCTTTGAGGCTGGGACATCCGGGACTACTTTGAAGAAAGGGATTCAGAGAAAAAGACACTCAAACCTAAGGATCCCTCAGCCGGGGTTCAAGATTAATTACTCAAGCAGGGGCTGAGGGAAGGTGTTCTACCAAAGCGGAAAGCGGGAGAGGAAGCTTTAGATGCAACAAAATACGCTCGGCGTAAAAACCAGAAGGTGATCCCGTATGAGGGATCGCCTAATCAATAATGAGTATATTGAGTTGGAATTGTCAGGGATTGGGGCGACCTCAAGACTTGACGATTCCTCGCCTAAAGGAAATGCGTAAAAAACATTTTCCGGAGGTGTTGTTCCTGATGGATACTATGAATAATAAAAATGTATTAGTAGATTTACAAGTGTGGTTAGGCTACGAAAGAGTTTATACGGTGGAGCCTGTGGGAAAAGTGGTGTTTTGCCTCTTTTTTGGAAGAACTCTGTAAATATTGATATCAAGTATGTGAATAAGCATCTAATAGACTTTCAAGTTCAATTTGGAGTGTCTTCCTTTTTCGTCTCCTGTGTTTATGGAGCGCCGGAAGCGAATGGTAGGAAAGCAATGTGGGAAAGATTATCGCAGATTAGCATTAATAGGAAAGATGTTTGGTGTATGCTTGGTGATTTCAACGAGATCATGCACAATGGGGGAAAATTAGGCGGGACAAGGAGAATTGATGCTTCATTTCTCCCCTTTTGCAATATGTTGGAAGCATGTGGGATGGTGGAACTTCAAAGCCAAGGAAACCAGTTCACATGGCGTGGTATGAGGGGAAAACATCTATGGATCCAATCGAGACTGGATAGGTGTTTTGGAAACAAAGCATGGAATTTTCAGTTCCCGGCTTCAAATCAAGCTTTCCTAGATAAGCGAGGGTCAGATCACATGCCTGTTCTGGTGAGTCTCTTGGCTTCTCAGGATTCCTACATAGGTCAATTCTGATTTGACAGAAGATTTTTGTTTAAACCACGAGCTAGAGAATCCATCCTGCAAGCTTGGGATCCGCGAAGGAATGTTAGAGTTTTTTCAGTTTCTAACAGATTGCGTAGTTGCAGAAGATCTCTGAGCAGATGGAAGAAATCAAATGAGATCAACTCGAGAAATAAGCCTGTGCAGATTGAAAAGGCTCTGGAAAGAGAACAATCGTCCAATGCTCCCAGTTTGTGGCTTATAAATCAGTTGCAATGAGAGTTGATGAAGGCTTACAAGGAGGAAAATAAATTCTGGAATCAGAAAAGCAGATTCAAATGGATCAAATTTGGTGACAAAAACACCAAGTTTTACCATGCCTCGGTCAAAATGAATAGGGCTAGAAAAGATTGAAAAGTTTGATTGACGTGAATGGCATTGAATATAGGTCTGAAGCGTCAAAAGGAGAAGTTGCTTCAGCTTATTTCAACGATCTTTTCAAATCTTCCAATCCACCTTCGTTTGATGGTAAGATCTTGAATGTCGCATCTCGCCTGCTATGAATGCTTCTCTCACAAAGCCGGTGTCTGCTCAAGAAGTCAAGCAGGCCATATTTTCAATCAACGCTTCTAGTGCCCCTGGTGCAGATGGTATGACGGGTTTGTTCTTTCAAAATTATTTGGATATCATTGCAGATGAGGTCATTGTAGAGGTTAGGAATTTCTTTATGTCCGGTGTCTTCCCAGTAGAATGGAACTTCACGCATCTCTGCTTACTCCCAAAGGTTTCAGATACTACTGCCATGAAGGATATGCGTCCAATTAGCCTTTGTTCAGTTCTTTACAAGACCATTTCAAAGATTTTGGTTTAAAGGTTGCAACCTTTCATGGCCAACATTATTTCGGTCAACCAATCGGCTTTCGTATCACAAAGGCTCATCTCTGATAACATTGCTATAGTTCATGAGTTAGTTCATGCGCTCAGAACTCCTTCTCGCATTTCGGCAGATTATATGGCGGTAAAATCGGACATGTTAAAGGCTTATGACAAGGTGGAATGGAGTTATTTGCGATCACTAATGGTGGCTTTAGGTTTTGATATAAAGTGGATTGACTGGGTTATGTTTTGTGTGTCCTCAGTTACCTTCTCAGTTCTAATTAATGACAAGCCCTATGGCATGATTACCCCCTCAGTGTGGCTTGCGACAGGGAGATCCTCTTTCTCCCTTCTTGTTTGTAATGTGCACAGAAGGTCTATCGCATTTGATGAATATAGCAGAAAAGGAAGGTGTTATCAGTGGGATCAGGTTGCCTGTTTTTGTGCAAGGCAAATGATGAAGAATGCAAGAGTGTGCAAAAGATTTTGAAGATTTATGGAGATGCGACGGGGCAAACTATAAATCTGAATAAATCGTCTATCACTTTTGGTAATCAAGTGGAAGAAGAACAGATGTTGAGAATTTAAGAGAGGCTGCAAATTTTTAATGAGGGATGGGCAAGCAAGTATTTGGGATTGCCTGAATGTTTTAGTGGTTCTAAGATAGAATTGCTAGCTTACATCAAGGATAACGTGAAAAGCCGAACATCAGGTTGGTACGCTAGAACTTTATCTCAAGGTGGCAAAGAGATTCTGATCAAAACAGTTTTATCTTCTATGTCGGTGTATGCAATGACGGTTTTTAAACTTCTCAAGACAATCTGCACTAATATCTCCTCGGCTATGGCTGAGTTTTGGTGGAGTTCTGTGGAGCATCGAAGGAAAATTCATTGGATTAGTTGGGATAAAATGTGTCTGCCAAAACAGTTAGGTGGAATGGGCTTCAACGATATAGAGCTTTTTAATCAAGCTTTGTTGGCAAAACAAGCCTGGCGGGTTTTGCAAGAACCTCGATATCGGTTGGCTAGACTCATCAAAAGTATTTATTTTACAAAGGAGGGTTTTCTAGATGCAGGGCTAGGTGGTAGACCATCTTTTGCATGGAGAAGCATACTCCATGGGAGAAATTTACTATCCAAAGGTTTAAAAAGGATGGTGGGAAACGGTAATTCAATCAACGTCTAGATTGATCCTTGGTTGGATGTTGATGGAGGAAGAGCCCCTTGGAGGAAAAGCTATACATTTGACGTCCTTCTAAAGGCTAATGCATTAATAGATTTCGAGGCAAGAAGATGGAATGGAGAAAAGTTAGAGGAGGTTTTTCTTCCTGATGATATCACTGAAATATTGGAGAACCAGCCGGTTGTATGGGGAGAAGATTTCTGGAGCTGGAAGTTTAATAAGAATGGTAGCTACTCGGTTAAATCAGGGTACTGGATGATCTCAAACGAAAGCAAGTTAGAGCTTATTGCTCAACAATCGATGTTACCATCCTTAAACATTTTAAAAGAGCAAGTATAGAAGGTTCCCACATCTCCGAAGATAAGAAACTTTCTCTAGAGAGTTTTGAGTGAAGCTCTCTTAATTGTGGAAACTATGTTGAAAAGAGGTATGAGAGTGGACAGTGGATGTCAGCTTTGTGGTAATGAAGGGGAAACGATAGAACATGTTCTGTTTAATTGTTCGCTAGCAAGACAAATCTGGTCGCTATCGCACATTCCTCAACCGAGAAAAGGTTTTGAAAATCTTACAATTTACGAAAACCTTTTCTATGTCTTTAAGCTGCAAAAAAACTCAGGTACTTCTCTCCAAACCATAAGAAGCTATCCTTGGGTCCTCTGGTTCATTTGGAAAAACAGAAATTTTTTTCTATTTGAAGGAACCTTGTTTTCTCCTGAGGATACTATGGAAAAGATTTTGGACGAGACGAAAATGTGGTTCATGGCTCAGGAAGTGTCAGAATTGAGTGAGTCTCAGGAAAGACAAGTAATTGAGGCACAAGTTGATCGTTGGAGACCTCCACCAGAACCATGGTTGAAATGCAATATCAGAGCTTCTTGGTCCAAGAAAAAGAAGTTAGGTGGAGTGGCTTGAAATTCTAAGAGATGGCTATGGAAAAGTTTGGCTGTATAGCCGAAGAGCTTTCTCTCAAGTACAGAGTAAGGATGAGTGCTATTTCAAAAGTTTGGTTTGGGCTATTGAAAGCATGCACAGTCATCGAGTGACCCTGGTGATTTTTGGAATAGAATATGCGGCCTTTGTGGAGGCTTTATCTCGGCCTAATGCGTGGCCTTCTTTCAAGTTCCAGGTTTTGGAACTGTTACTACCGTTATCAAACTTTTTGGGTTGGAAGATGGAAGTGGAATCTTGTGAATCAAATAGAGGGGCTCTTCTCATAGCAAGGAGTGTGACGGTAGCTGACCGTTTCCAATCTTATGTAGCTGCTAATCATCCGAGGTGGCTTCATGATGTTTTCGCTGATGAGAGGGTTGCCTCTATTTGAATTTTCTTAGTTCGTTTTTTCTGGGTTTGGGTCTCATTAGTTCAAAGTAGTATTTCTGTTTTTTCTTTAAAGGCTTTTTGGTCTTTGAGAGTGGCTTGCGGAAGTGTAATTTTTGTCTGTATCTCGCAACTTTGTGTGATATCAATATTATCAGGATGACAAAAAAAAAAGATTTCTTTTTGACAACAACAACTTGTAACAGAATAAAAAAACTAATGAAAACTTTGATGTAATTTTAAATTCAAATTCGAGTTTAACATTTTCGAGTTACCTAAATTAATTTCCACAATTAATTTTCGCACATTCTGAGAAACCTCCGTTCAAATCCCCTATATATTAATTGAGAAACATTTTTAGAGAGTAGGCTTATTTTTTGAAATATTTACAGTGGTGCCATTTTGCTAATGTGTCACACCACACTTATTCTTTCATTATTTTAATACAAATTTCCTTTTTTAATTAGACTAATTATATTATATGCCTTTATCCATTTATTACTTTTAATATAACTAAAAAATTATGTTTTAATTTTTGAATTATTTAAAATCGAATTTTAGGTTATGTGATGATTTATGATATACATCATATTACAAAATATATTTTTTTTTAAAGAATAAAACAATAGTTTTTAAAAAATATTATTGAATGAAATCTAATTTATACACAATTTATGATATACACAATACTTTTTTGATCAGGTAGAAAATATGTTTACAATAAAAAAGATTTCGATATGTGTGATTTTAATTTTAAAAAATAAGAAAATTATAACAAATTAAAACTCTAATTTAGGTTACAATAAAAAATACTTCGATATGTGTGATTTTAATAGAGATCCATATTTATAAATATTTTTTTGTTTATATGGTTTGTTAATAGAACCATATAAATTAACTAAATAATATAAATATTTAAACTTGAAAACAAGTTAAAAATATTATATCAAAAAGTTGAAATATTAAATTATATTATTCACATATATATAAAACTAATTAAATCATTTTTACTTTAAAGAATTTAAAAATCATCTTTAATAAAATTATTTATAGATTTCATGCGCAGGTTATCACCTAGTTAATCCTTATATAAGAGGTGTACTGAATTTTTTGGTAAATTAGATTGAGTTCCAAGTTCAAATCCCAAACATCTATTTCATTCTACTTTAATTGTTTTATCAAATAAAATTAAAAATCTCAACATCTACAAGCAAAACCAAGCAAGCCATATTCACAATGACATAAATATGAACATAGAAAAAAAAAATCACAGTTTGAAGAAAATTCTAAGAACCCAAAAAAAGATAAGAAAGAGAAGAAAATGAACCTAACAAGTTATCTAAAAATGGAATGGCCTAATAAGTAATAGAGGACTCTCTTTGTTTTGATGTGCCAAAGATCAAACGGATCTGTTTGATATCTTGCGCAACAAGAAACACACATGCAGAATTTTAGGGGCTTTGCATTTTTCAGAGGAAGTAAGTGAGCTGTTCCTTTTTCCTTGAGCCTCCTTCTCCATACAAATCGTTCCATTGCTTCAGCTCATTCATTCCTGATCCTTCTGATGCAAAACTTGCAGCTACCTGCAAAACCACAACAACAACAAGAAGTTAGGTTTTTTGGTTTCTTGTCTTTTCTTGTCAAAATGTGATAAGATGTTTGACCTGGGTTTTAGCTTTTCTCATGTCTTCCATGTTCAAAGGTCTCAAAGTAATGACTCTCTCCCCGGAAGCTTCCTCTTCTTCTTTTTCCTTATCCTTTGGTTCTTCCGTGCTTTTTCCTGCTTCTTCTTTCTTCTTACTCTCCTAAATTACAAAGAAATTTTCAGAAATGTGCAGAGAATGCGATCGATAAAGAGTGCAAGAGAGGGTCTTTAATAAGCATTTTACCTGATCTTTCAATCTTTCTTGTTGAATCAGCTCTCTAACTGGTCTATACGCAGCTGTTATGCATAAGTTCTGTTTGTACAAATGTTTATTAAACAGTTAATTTTCCAAATTCTAGAGATTTTTTAAAAAGTTTTTAAGTTTTGTTAAAAGTTGTTTTGCTGACAAACCTTGAGATCACTTCCACTATAGCCTTCTGTTATCTGTCCAAGCTCATGGAAATCAAGATTCTCTGTTTTCTCTTTTGACAACAAAGTTCTCAAGATCTTCTCCCTGCTCTCAATTGAAGGAAGTCCCACCATTATTCTGTAATTCCAACACAAAACCCAAAAATCAGTCACTATTATAGTATTCATCAAGACTGATTAGAGCTTTGGCGTTTTTTTAACAAAATTGCTTAAGTACCTTCGCTCAAACCTCCTAATGATAGCTTCATCAAGATCAAACGGTCTGTTTGTCGCTGCAAGAACCAGAATCCTTTCGCCGGGTTTCGTCATTAGTCCATCCCAATGCGTCATAAACTCGTTCTTGATCTTCCTCATAGCTTCATGCTCACCAACTCTCGTCCTCTGCCCCAACATACTATCCACTTCATCCACAAATATAATCGTTGGGGATACTTTCGCTGCTAAAGTAAACAGAGCTCTCACGTTCTTCTCGTCTTCTCCAAACCATTTCGAAGTGATTGTAGACATGGAGACATTGATGAAGCTAGCTCCAGCTTCGTTTGCAATCGCTTTCGCAAGCATTGTTTTGCCAGTACCAGGTGGACCGAAAAGAAGGATTCCTCTACATGGCTTGAGAAGACCGCCTTTGAAGAGATCCGGTCTTCAAAGTGGAAGCATTACAAGTTCTTGAAGCGAATCTTTTGTTTCGTCTAAAGAACCAATATCTGCGAATGTCACACCAATCTCATTTGCTGGTATAACCTCTGGTCTTATACGCTTCTCAAACTCATTGTCAGGAACAACCTCAGGCGCCGTTGGAGGCAACGGATTGTCATTCTTGTTTGAAGGAAGAGATTTTTCCAACTCGTTTTTGTTTTCAGGAGCAGATGTTTCGGATTTCGACTCGCTCTTTGAAAATACTTCTCCTCCTTTTCGCTTAGAGTCAGTGTTTGTGTCTAGCTTCAAGGAGTCTTCAAATGATCTGCTTCCGCCTTCTTGGAATATGCTCAGTCCATGAGACAAGCTGTTGGAAGATCAAGAATCAGTTAATTAGCTTGAAAATCAGTTAGTCATAAATAAACCGTTTCTTGTACTTACCTTTTGGAAGATATCACTAGCTTCCCGTTTCTGTATTCCGGTTCTTTGGTGTGTATCAAATGATAAGAGATTGCAGAAACCACAATCTCCTCAATGTGGTTACTCAAACACATTGTATCTGCGTGGCATATCGAAGCTAAGTCGTCGCATTGGATATCATTAGCAGCAAGAACCTCAGCGATGTGGTTCTTATTGTCTTGAAACTGAATCATCTTCATGTCATCTTCTAGCCGAGTTTTCCAGCTCACGAGCTGAGATTCATCCTCCGGAGGTCTGCTCTCGATGTTGTAAGGAAACAGAGCGGAAACCTCTTCGCCTACTTCTTGGCAATCATCTTCGGGTTCCAAGACTCTTGAGCCAAGAATCAATACAGGACCAGAGAGCTTGTTCAACAGCCTCTGGAACAACTTGTAGAATCTTTCTGATTCAAGAAGCTTCTCAACGTCCCTGAGGTATATTATTAGCGGATTTGTTTCTGATACAGAGACCAAGACCTGCAGAAAAAGACAGAAAAATTGTGAAACTCCACTTTAAAACAATGTAGCAAACTTGTGAAAAAGGTTTTGTTTTGTACCTTATAGAGTGACTGCAAGAAAAGTTTCTCGTCGAAACATAGATTTGTGCTGCGTTTGCTGGAAGCTAGAAGCCATAAAAACGCATAGATGAAGCAAAGAGACGTAAGAATCTGAAGTTGATTGCAATATATTTCAGAAGATGTAATAGTAATAAGTTTCCAAACCTGAAACAGAACTCGAAGAGCGTGAGGATATGCTACTGATATCAGAAGCAGCAGAAGCATTTCTCTTGTGTCTTGGAGGACGATTAGAGCTCTCAAAGCTCCTGCATTTAAAGGAACTAGTGAGCTCACAAAGACCCCCAAAAAAAAAAAACAGATAAAACTAATTTCAAGAAAACAGAGACAAACCTTGAGTTAAGATCATTTCCACTGGTGTGTCTACGCAATGTCCCTAATATTTACAAGAATTCTAACTCTTTAGCTCATGTTTGATGTACTAAAAAATAAAATAAAAGTAGTGAGTTTTGTTTCTTTTTTACCTCTTGGTTCAACTTCGCGTTGAGAGAGCATAGAGAAGGAACCCATCAAACTCGACACTTTGTCTAATGTTAACTCAGAAATAGACCTCCTGTGAAACTATAAACCAATAAAGAGATTTAAAAAAAAAGAACAAAAAAACAGAGTCATTGCTCTGAAATCATCAGCATAACAAAGCATAGATAGGACTAGAAGTAACTTACAGGTTTCTTCTTGGTGCATCCATATTTACTTTGTATCTATTCCCAAAGAATATACAAACAGAGAAAGCTTATGAGCTATTCTGTTACATTGTGAGAAATGCTTAAAAGATATATGCATTGATTGATTTGATATTTACCTTGATAGAGAAATCAGTAATATCTAAGAGCAATAGCTTTGATTCAGAGTAATGAGACAAAGCTTTTGCAAGCATTTGCTGATAGAATTCTGCAGGACCAGAAAGTAGAATGGCTTTACTTGCAGGTGCAAGATTCCGAGTGTGCTTTGAGATATCAAACTCTTTTAGATGAACATAAGCTGCACTTGTCAACAATACTCGAGTCCTCTCGCTGCCATTAAACAATAAACAATCTTGATTGAGTTTTTTTAAATAAAAACCAAGAACATGTTAATAGACATTCATATCTAACAAATGCATGATTCATAATCAAAAGCTCATGTTCTTTTTTTCTTTTTTTCTTTTTTTCATATTGAAGATGCAGTTTTACAGTTTAGAATGTATCATAAGATAATAATTCACTAATTGAGCTGATTTTTGTTACTGTTGTATTCAATTTCATCACATTCTTAGGAATGCAAAGCTTTACTATATTACATACTGGATTCAATAGTATGGAGTACCAGATTCTGAGATCAGAAGTGCCCAATCCAAAGACTGTGTTAGAATAGATAAAAAAAGAAATAATAATGAAAGGGATTAAACTAAATAAGTAGAATCACATGTAAGAATCTTTCTATATATCTCTCTCTGTCTCTCTCTCTGTCTACATTTGCCAAATCATCCACATGCTTGTTGTGCAACTAACCTACCCCACTTTCCATCATTTCTTTTATTTTCTCTCTTTCTCAGGGAAAAAAAAAGAAAAGGCAAACTTTTAGTTTATAGAATTTTCCCATCTCTATCATTCTCCAAACCTAGATACCCAGAGATTCCAAGATCCTTTCAACACCAAACAATAAAGAGATGGTAAATCAAATCCTTACAACTTTTGAAAGAAAACATTAAAAAAAAAAAAAATCATCTTTGTTTTTTTTTTCCAAAGATTCAATCTTTTTGACAGCTGGAAGATGTGAAAAATCATAATCAACTTGCCAAGTTGGCATCTTCAAGCAAACTCTTATTAAAAAAAATATATCCATAGATCTGAAAAATATCCCTAAAAACAACATTGAATCTTTTGATTAAGCTCAAGATTAGCTCTTTCACACCATAGTGACAATAATTTTTGTTTTTAATTCATAATCAAATCTGAAACACACAATTAACAAAAAAAGAGTAAAAATATTCTTTTAGTTACCTTAAGAAATACGGAAACTCATCGAAGGTGACAGTACTCTCTCTGCCATCAACAATCTGTCTCACCAACTCTTGCTCAATCTGTAAACCGGTGAGTCCATCTTCTACAGATCCCGACCCGTTTGCCCATCTACCCAAACTCTGACCCGATGCCAACCCAATCCCTAAACCAACACCAACCCCTAAAGCTGACAACAATACGCTCTTCTGCTCCATTTTTTTTTCTTTTCACCAGTCAGAACAAAAACCCTCGATTCTAAATCACACGATCTAGGAGGGATCCAACGAGCATTCCTCGGAAAGAAGAACAAAAAATTGGATCTTTTTTTTTGTCTCAAAACTAATATTTTGTAAAGGAAGAGTTTTTTGTTTTGTTTTTAGGGGTTTGGGGGTAAAATAAGATTTTAGGTGGACGATGGAGAAAGAAGAAGATGGGTTTGACGGGTGTGGAGACGATGGATCTCTCTATTTATAGGGACGTTTGGGTTAGTCTTATGGACGTTAACCCTTTCCCGGGAAAAAGCAAACTCAGATGGAAACATTTCTGAGAAATATATTTAAAAACGAAATAAAACAGAAATTTACCTTTTTTAATTTGTCAAATTTTCTGGCAGTGGGGAGAAAAGTAAAAAGAAAATAAAATAAAAGTTTTTTTTTTTTGACCGGTAACCGAATATTTTGGTTTTCTAATTTTTTCATGTCTTTTTGTTGAATTATTTTTGTTTTCCTCTCTTTCAAAATTCTCCTTTTTGGTCGGTCTTCTCTTTTCTTGAAACATAAAGTAAATAATAGTTTGGTAGGGCTTTACCAGATGACCTGCTACTCCCGGTTATCATGTCCTCAAAATCAGTTTCTTGATTTCTTTTGTTTGGTTTCTTCTATTGTATTTGTAACTGAAACTACATAATATGGACTTGGTATAATGTATATATGTGGTCCAAGCATGAGAAAAATGTAGGCATAGTTCTGTGGTGAATTATTATAAAGTCATGCATGTGAGGAGTTTGTAACTAAATTACAACACATTGGGTAATAAAATCTTCTCAAAAACACTTTTTTTTTTATCATGCAAATGTGAACCAGAATATATTGGAGTATATATATACAGAATAATGAGCAAGTAACCTAGCTACACAAATATGTAAACATTCCTTTACATGAATGATTTAGTAATAACTGTAGTATATACTCTATTACACATTCTCAACAAGCGTGAACGATCAAAATCATCTTACAAGTTTTGGTGGAATGAAAGGGAAATGGTCTTAAGACGGGAACTTCTACATATATATAGCTTACATATCTATCATATCTTATTATATTTGTAATTTGTTGTTTAGAAACGAATATTGGCAAAAGATAAAAAAGTCCAAGATAGTTGTCAAAGCAGTGTTAAAGAATACCTCTTCCGTTTCAAAATAAGTGTTATTTTGACATATTTCACACAAATTTAAAAAAATTATTAAAAGTTCTGTTTTACCCTTTGTTCACACTTTAAATAAAATAATCTCTCTAATTAATACATTAAATTAGTAGGATCAAAACTGGATTTTTATTTAAAATTTTGTATTGAAAATGTAAAACAACACTTTTTGTGAAACAAAAATAAAATTTTAAAACGACACTTTTTATGAAACGGAGGAAGTATTGTTTATCATGGTTAACGAAAAACTCTATGAAATTAATATAGTCAAAGAGATGTAAAACTAACGATTCTACGAAACTGGCTAGAGTCAACGTAACACACACAATTCGTGGAGTGTATGATTTGTCAAAATGATAAGATAACTTAAGTTAATGATATAATAATATGTCTCTATTTAAGATAATTAATGAGTTGTTATGTTTATATTTATGCGTGCAGTTAATTCTTAGATATCTCTAAAATCTCTCCGGCAAATGGAAACTGGAGGGGAATGACAAAACATTTTAAAAAAAAAAACAGAGCATGCATGACAGATATGTTCCTTGTTTGGAAACGCGCTAGGCGTTAGTCGAACGCTTGATCTGGGCCTAGCGATTTTTTCAAAAATCAGAGATTAATCGGGAATTAAACGGGGATTAATTTTAGAGTTTTTATTAATATATGTCTTTATATTTTGGTGATGTCGAAAGAATCTATTAAACTGAAGTTGGTAGAGTGGTTGAGGGCTTCTTTTTCTTACTTGAAGTCACGAGATCAAGCGTCGGACAGTCCAAAATTAGTTATTTTACACTTTTAACTTAAGTGAGGGGTAGAATAGTAATTTACAATTCATCTTCTTCCTATGTCTGCAACCCTAATTTTCGAAAACCGCTTCTTTTCTTCACTTCATTCATCAATTTTCTTGATTTTTAGATTATTTGTACTTATTTTTTACAGATCTAACATTTACATTTCGATTTCCAGCCTTAAACAAAGGAAAACAAGAGCTTTTTTTAAAGATCCGAGTTTAAACCCGATTAGACCAAACTCGCCACGAAGACCCATCGCCGAGCGAGTTCCCAGTCGCCAAATCGTCAACTCATCCACGTTTTAGAACAGGGGATATGTTAGTAGCGACTTCACATTTTCAGTAGAATATATCATTTCCAAACACTACTAATTCTATCAAAACGAGATCATATTCCTTATCTTTGTTAGGATTTTAATCTCAAATTCAATACTTGTTAGTATAAAATAATTGCACACAAATTTATTGATATAACGAAGGAAATATCAACAAAAAATAAATAAATAAGAGAGAAAACTTCAGATCAAACGAGCAGCAAATACCTAAAATGTTATTAGACCTTTAGTGAAAACTCTTGATTAAAAATTTGTCCGTTCTAGTCCCTGGATCGAATAATTAACGATTCCATGATTTTAGATTACACAACTAAACAGTTCTGAAGCTATTTTATTTAAATTTTCTCTATATCTTTTTTTTTTTTTGGCAAGGAATTTTCTCTATAGCTTAATCGGTTTTACCATAATTGTATATGATAATGTAATTTAGTTTAGGAACAATATTCTTTTTTCATTATTCTCTACAACGAATTACTTTAACCAAATACTAAGTTAACTTGTGTAATATAATATCCAAAAACAGATGTTATTGGAAACTGTTTAATTTTACCGGAAACCTTGACTTATTCGAGAGGATTTAGTGTTCGAATGCAAAGCATTTATAGTCAAATTCTTGGTTAATTGGAGGATCTGAATATTCTTTCGGAAAACGAATCTTTTCTTTGTAGAATCTATCATCTCATTGCCATGTGATCCTTTTCACATTAATTTTAGATTCCTTAGTCTCTAACGCAAACGCTGTCTTTTTCATGCTTAACTTTACTCTTCGTTGTCATCTTGTAGTAATTGAAAAGTAAAAGTTATATAGCCAAAACACCTTTTTTCCAATACAATAACCCATCCAACTTAGTTACAAAGACAAATGTCTACACACAATGGGGAACTCTACTATTTTGCTGTTTTTTTTGTTGTCCAATAGAATTTACTTTTATTGTCAACATCATTCATTATATGCTACATGTTCTGATCATATCCAATATAGTTATTTATATGTAGAAATCCCAGTTGAGTTTAAAGCTACTAGTGAGTTTTCATAAAATTAAATAAAAGTCTCGACACATATTTATTCTATCAAAACATGATCATTTCATAGCTTAACCATTGTATTATATTATGGGATATGCCATTAAATATTTAAATTTTTTTAAAAGGTTCATTAAAAGTATTTTAGATATATTATCATGTCAAAATCAAGTGTAACATTAAAAAAAAAACATACACTCTCACACATACAACTATTTATACAATCAATGCTATTAATTAATCAAATTAAAAATAAATAATCACATTAAATTTGATTTTCATTAAATTATATATTCATTCATATTAAAAATGTGCTATTACATTCATATTAAAAAATAGCTGTAAATTTGATTATAAACCATATAAATATACACCATAAATTAATATCAAATAAGTTTTATATATTTCATATTTTTTTAATAATCATTATCACACGCTATAATGCGCCGAGTAGAATCTAGTTTATATGTAATTTAGCAGAAATTTAGATTTTCTTAAAAGGTTCTTAAATTACATCACTTAGTTTAAAAAATAAAATAAACATCATTATCACTTCCCTCAATAGTGCTTTTTGGCTGAATCTTATAATGAATTCAACAGTAAGATAGTTCTTTTTGCATTAAAATATGACTCAATTTAGTCTATGTTTAACTAATGAATTGCAATTATTTGGATTTAAAACCAATTAACTGTTTTAAATTGGTTTAAATATTTTTTATGTCAGATTATTATTTTTTAGTATTCTTTACAGAAAATTCGCTAATATTATTGATCAATTAGCAACAGTTAGTGCTGAACTTAATTTAACGACTAAATTAGTCATACATTTTAATTTAAAATTTATAAAATTATGTCGTAAATTTTTCACCAATTAGCAGTTTAAATTTATTCAACGAATAATTAGCATTTCATCCTAATTAGTATTTGTCACCAACTGGATTTAAACTCACTAGTAGCTTTAAACTCAACGACTTATTATTTCAATCTATAAAATAATTTTTCCTTTTAATGAGAAATATCACTCACCACTTGCATATTGCATATTTTGGATGGTTTGCTAGCTTGATACCTGTAAATTAACAGGCGGCAAGATATATTATTTTAAATTTATATCGTTTTATCTTTTTTAACAATTGTATAATGTTTTTTCATATAATAACATTTTATTATTAAACTGTTATCTCTTACAATATTATTATTACTTCTCAATTATGTTTTTTTTATTATATGAAAATTCTGGATCTAAGTCCATGCATTTCCCAAATGTCGCGCGAGATCAATCTTTAATAAATTATCCCCGCCTCAACGAGAGTTGAATTATTATTTTCTTACGTTTTCACCTTATCTAGATTCAACCATTAACCCAACCCCAAGTTGGTTTTCTCATCATTTAATTGTCTTCCTTTTACTAGAGTATGTATTTTTTACAGCATCACTTATAAGTTAATCATCCATATCATAAATTAGTAACATTATGATGATCGTTTCGTTGAAAATAGTAATATGTACCTTTTACATGCACACAGAGAGATGCACATATATATATAGAATATCCGTCTGTAGTTGCTTTAGAAGGCAGCACATGGATGGAGATTGAGTTGTAATTAAAGGTTAACTGCGGGCTAATTCCACTTTGCATTTTTTGTTGTTTCCTTCGAAAACAACTAACAAAATGTATCACTTTACACGCCATTGTCATCTTTTAGAGGCGGCTTTAAATTATAAAAACAATTAAAGAGTCAAATAAAAAAGTATATATATATTTAATAATACCATATGCTTTTTTAAAAAAAAAAAATTATTGTAGCAAAATTACAGCACTAAGAGCATAAAAATGATGCCAAATCATTACACTTCTAAGCATATAATTTTAATATTGTATTACATATAATCAACTGCTAAACAAGATATTAGTCTACCAGCCACAACTTATCCATGTACATTCGAATTAATTTGAGATGACTGAAATTTTGCCGTTTAAGTTGAAATTTTAATCAAATAATGGTAAAAAAAAAAAAGTCCGAACAAATATTTGGAAACAAGGAGCGTATATGTCTCTTGAATTACATATTTGTATGTTTGATATGTAATGGTGGTTTTATAAAAAAAATGATTCACATATTCCATCCTATCAAGAAAGTATTATATAGTGGAGTTTCAGTTTTACCTAAATCCTCAAATCCTCCCCGTACACATATATAAAATTAGGTATATAGAATTATTGATGATTACACTAAATCACTATTAACTTTTATTAAACTATGTCAATGACTACAATAAATAATAATTGTAGAGCCACTAAATTAATAGATGATATATATCTAAATAACAAACTATCTTATTTTAGGTATCGAAGCTGTTTTATTATATTAAACAAAAAAAAACTATTTGATTAAATAACACATTTTTCTCTAAATAAGATGTTATATGTTTTCCCAGAATTTTCTCAAAAAAAAAGGTTAGATTTATTAAAATGCTAATTAGCAATTACTCAGGATTTTCGTTCGAGTTCGGTGGAATTATTGAGAACCATTGATTTTGTTTGTGCTGTATTATATGCTTTACACACACACACATATATATAAATATAATAAATATTATAATGTAATATATAAATATAATACTATATGTGTGGCCAAAGAGAAAACTAGCCTTGACCTGGATGACAATTGGCATGTTTCTTGGTGCTTTAGTCTAATTCAAAGCACCAATCAATTAACTATATCTATGTTTCCTATTTACAAAACTTAAATCCCACCAAATATACCACAATAGAAAAAACCTATATGTAATAGTTTTTCCTAACATTTTTTAGTGTAATATGTTTTTAACGAAATTATTATAGTACATTTTAAAGTACGATTTACGAAGTAAACACAGTATGGCTGCAGTGCTTTCCCATTTTAAAATTAATGTGTGAATAAATGCATATTGTCTCATATTACACACTAACTGTTTTTATTCTGTGTTTCCATTCAAAACCCATGCATGTTTCGGATTCAGAAATGGGTACAAGTGGGATACACATCGTATGGTCAATGCTACTTATTTCTAATTCATTTTAATTTGTCTGTTATGACAAGTGGGATACACACTTTCAATTGCTCTCAGTTATGTTAACAATTGCGTTTCTTTTGAATTCGATATTAATATATTACGTATCCTTTTTAATTTCAAAACATGTAAAGTTGGGATTTTGTGTGTGTGTGTGGGGATCTTTAACTTAAAATATAATCACATGCCAAAAAGCTGTTGAAAATAAGAACATAAAAAGGCTCAATAAACTATTTTCTTTTTCGTCTTTTAATTCATATTGGATCTGGTATGGTCTAATTGGTTTCTTTTGAGCAATAGAGATTCTATAGGGAGTGATAACTTAGACAAAGAATAAATTATTGAATAAGTATAACAGTACCCTTTGAATTCTCTGAAACAAAAATTTAACTGTTAAACTTCTTTTCTCATTGCCAAAATGTTCACAATCCTTTAAGAATATCAAAATAATGTATATTACGAATTGAGTGGCTATTTGTTCACCTAATTACATGAACGGAATAGTAGACTATATAGTTGCATATGGCTAGACGTTGCCTTTAACTTCTTCTTTTTTTTTTATCTTTTGACATGCCTTTATTAAAAATTCACTTTCTAGCATTTGTGACATAATTTCCCAAATCAGCATCACATGCTTTTTGTTTTCTAAAACCAAATTATTTTAGGGAAAATGTGATCTAAATATGACTAAGACCAACAATAAAAAAGGTATTTTTAACTTTGGATGACACGCAAGACTACCAACCTTTCTATTTCGCCACTAAGTCACGGTCTCCTTCGGTAAAGCAACTCTTTGATCTTTATTCCACACATTATTTTCGTTTTTGGTACAATTTTTGTTGTTGAGAAATACCTTAAAACACCATCAAATTAAGTTTTTGTTTCAAAAATATAATTAATCCAAAAATACCATTAAAATAATATTTTTCCAAAAATACCATACTCACAAAAAATATATTTTAAGGATTTATAATTTAAATATTTGGGTTTGAGTTTAGTATTTTGGGTTTAAGATATAGTTTTTAAAGTTTATGATTTATTTTTTAGCGTTTAGATTTAGTTTTGAGGGTTTAGGTTTTAGTTTTAGTTTTGTGGTATTTTTGAAAAAAAAAAAAATCAGTTTAATGGTATTTTTGGAATAATGATAATTTTGGAACAAAAACTTATTTTTATAATATTTTTGGGAATTATTTTTTTTTCTTATTTTTATATTCTATTAATTTGATCAACTATCCGGTCCTGAACCCAAGCAGAAAAAGCATGGGTTTGTGATCCTCGTTTTTATAAAATAATTTCGGCTCTTAAATTTCTAAAAATCTCTTTAGTATAGTGGTAAAATTAGGTATTTTATCATTAAATAGGTAATAAGTTAGAAGCTTTATATGGTAATTAGGTATTTTCAGGGATGTTGATTGTTTTAAACACAAATATTTATGTTTATTTTTAGTTTACATGACAAAAGTTATATTTGTTTTGACATTATGTTTGTTTTCAGTAGTTAAGTTGAAGAATTAAGGAAATATTTACAATTTATAGTGGTCTATCAGCCCAAAACAAATTGCCATGTCCGTTTATGTTACGGTTCTTCTACTATGATTTTAAATATAAAGGAATATCCTGCTCTCCACATACAACTCTGATAATTATTTTGATTTATGGATTTTGATATGAAGTCTCCCCATTTATTACAAATTAAAGTTAAAAGAATTATATGGATTGCGTGAACAAAGTCTTTGGATTAATTTATTGACGTATATAATCCACTCAGATTTTGTTTTTTTTTTGTATCCACTAAGAAGTTAGGCCATCATTTTGCATTTGTACATATTAAGCCTAAACGCTTACCAACTTTAGTGTTGTCAAACAATAGTTAGTAAAATTTAAGAGCATTTTTGTCACATTTTTATTTTGATAATTTACAAAATATCACATTTTATGTTTTTTGTTTTCCAAATTTACAATGAAAATCTTGAAATTCCAAAAATACTTCAAACTTTAGGTTAAGTACTAAACGAACTATAGGAAGTGTGTCTAAAGATTTAGTAGTCTTTTACTCAAATTTGAAGAACCCTTTTTAAACCTAAAGTTTGTAATATTTTTGGAAAATTAATTAAATAGTAATACTTTTAAAACTAAAAAACTTGTTTTGTGGATAAATTAAGATTTTTTTTTTTAAAGATTTTCTTCCTAAAAACCCAAATTTACAAATATTTGTGTGTTGAAAATGATATAATAAAACCGATTTCTGTATACATCCGAAAATAAAAATAAACCATATGAAAAGTAACTCTTAATCAGAGTCTTGTTCTTTGCCAAAACAAAAGAAAATGCAGGCATGTACAGCGTGACAATTCAATATTACACATATAAACGATATGCATAATGAATAGATGATCAATTTAGTTTCGCTTTGAGTTGTATTTAAGTTATTTTTTAGTTAAAATATTCTGCATAAAAGTTGACCAAACAAATCTTAGATCAAGTTATTTACATTTGAAGTCGTTTGAATCATATGTTGAACAAAAATAATATAGACCGAAATGATTTCATTTGAAATGTTTTGAAAAATTTATTTCTAATTTCTCAAATAAGATTGTATGAGATATATTTTATTTGTGACAAGTTTGAATATTATAAAAAAAAAGATTAGGAACAAGAAAAATAATGATTTAATATTTATAATGGGACACGGATAATTATTCCACACCACGAAATGATGTTAGAGCATCTACAATGCAGGTTTTTAAGTGAGTTCTTAGAATAAAAAAAATTAAAATTGAATGAATAGTGAAGAACTGATTCTTAATTAAGAATCAATTCTTAGTTGTTTTCTTCCTTTCTCTTCTTTTTTTTACCTTTTATAATTAAATATTAAATAAAAGTCGCTTTTTAAGTTTTATGCATTGTACATGCTCTTAAAATCAACACCCAGAAGGTTTTTACTGAAATGAACATTATTGATGTTCTCTCCATAGATTCATAAGGATGTGGTATCTGTTTCTGTTTCTGAACTAGATCAACAATTTTGATATCATATTTATCAAGTGATTTTCTAATTTAAAACTTACATTAAAGTACATATACTTCCAAAAATGATTGAGTTGTGTGATGGGACAAAGAAAGAATGAGACGACTACCAAACTGTGGTTTGAAGAACAAAACACTTTTCATTGCATTAACCTTTGAATACCGTCAAAGGGCCAAACCAGTAAGAACTCACACTTTGAGATCTCATTTCTTTTTGGGATACGTCTTTGTCCAAATCATATAACTCAACATTACCTGGTTTTGGCCTACAATCATTTAATTGGTTTTCTCTTGTTTTTTGTTTTATTCTTTCAACATTTTATTTCTATGTTGTGGCTTTTACAAAAAGCGACAAATATTGGGATCCACTAAAAAAATGATGAAGTTATGAATCTTAGATCTAACTCATAACAAAAAAAGAAGACAATCATAATTCTCCAAAATAATCAATAATTGATATGTACAATCTGTTTTTTTCGTTCTTGTACATAAGACTAAAAATATTATTTTGTTCTAATTTTTTAGCAAAAAATATTTGTACAAGATCCAATGTATTGTGGTCTAGTATTTTAGCCCGAGCAAAATCATAAACTTATTTCCCTTTTGAGTCAACTTTCACTAAAATTAAACTCGTAGCTGATGGCGTGTCACTCGATCTTTACAAAACAAGTTGAACCGATGGAAACAAAATTCTTATTGGATTTTTCTACCCTTAAAATTAGTTGTTAGTGCAAAATTCCTATATACTGGATGTGTATTGCGAAAATCCGATGCAGTTTCGGATCACTCAAGATTACCCAAAGAAAAAAAACAAAATTGTATTATGTATTTGGTAACTTTGATGCCATTTGTATAGGAATACTTAAGACTTTTATTTTATATATCCCTTATATTAAAGCAAAAAAAAAAAAGTGAAACTCAAATCACATGTTTAAACCATTCATTGATAATCTTACATATTTATTTATTGTTTATTTTTTTCTTTCAGATAACCATTTGAGCAATTAATAGCTTTGACTAAAAGTAGTCAAAGCTAAATAAAAAAATTACGAAATAAAAAAAACTATACCACATGAAAACTTTCTTAGAAATTAATATTTTTTTTTACTACGTTCGTATACGGAATTTATCTTATACGTACATTCGTAACTATAAATTCATATATAAATTTAAAATTTACTTGTACATACTTATTTACTTTTACGATTAATTAAAATGGTGGTTCAAAAAAGTTTTAACTTTGGAAAAAGAATGCGAAAAGGAAAAGTACAGCCAGCTTGTCATAGCCCTTCTTTTAGCGCAATGGACCATGTCAACGCTTATGGATTAGAGAGCTTAATTATTAAATTTATGGGCTTCCAATTTTGACCCACATTAACAAGCCAGCACTGCGTCGAAAAACAAAAAGATCATCTGAAAAAGAAGAATACAAATAAAATTTCCATATCTAAAAATTACATTCATGGTGACCTAAGAGAAACTTCATCTGTATTTACTTATTTCTACCTGAAAATGGGATTGTGAAAGAACCCCCCAAAGTTGCATTAACGTAAAGGGAAAAACCTAAGGCAAAAGATTTAAGCCAAAATGTGTTTTTTTTTTGTTGGCAAAAAGAGCAAAAACGTAATGCCACAAAAGAGAGAAGAGGAAGAAGATAAGTTTGCTAACTAATCTAAACCAAAAGAAGGAAAACAAAAGCTCTTCAGTTCTGAATAATACCAACAGCTACTTTGATGTTGCAGTTTCCACTTCTCAAGAATCATTTATCATCTACTTGTGTTGTTGCCTCTGGGAGGCCACCCTCCGAACCTGCATTAGAAGATTTTTCTGGTTTTTTCGAAGTTTCTTCTCTTCCTTCAAACAAATTCGCCAAGAACCCACCTTTTGATGAAGCAGACTGATCAGGATTTGCTTCAGTAGCAATGGCTGAAGCACCACTCATCTTCTTGTTGCCAAGCTCGAGCTGAAGCTCCTCTGGGACATCATCAACGGGAGAAGCAGCCGGTTTTTCCTCCACGAGTCCACGAGGTTCAGCATCCGCAGGAGACTTCTCCTCCTCAGTTCCCAATCCTTTAGTCTCATTCTGAAAGAGTTCAAGGCTTAACTTTGAGCTGGATCCCGCGGCTTGCTTCCGATTCGTTGCAGATGCTGGAAAGAAATCAACGAAAGTAGTAGCACAACCTTCAGCATCTGAATCTTTAGGTGAAGTAGTAGTGACTGTAACTGCTGTCTTACTTGCTTCACAAGCTTCGCTAGCAAACTGTGGCATCAGAGAGAGGGTTTGGCCTTCAGGTTCATTGAGTTTCTCCTCTGCAGAAGAGCCACCAACATCTTCCATCTCTGTATCCATAGGATGATTCCTCTCATCAATAGCCTCAGAACCAAAACCCGCATCGCTCATTGCATGATTATTTGGCAGCGTAGCAAATTGGTTTTCTCCAGCGACCAAGTTATCGGTATGAGGCTCAGAAGAACCGATGTCATCAGTTTGATTCCCAGCGTTTTTCTTCCCCTGAGGTAGAGTTTGTTGGTTTAAAGAGGGAATTAGGATATCTTCTCTTGCATACATCTTAGCTTGGGGAAACAAATCAGTCGTTGGGGTAACTGGAGCGACTCTATCTGGGAAGAAAACGACGCCTTTCAATTGCTTATCCGTGTCAGCGACCTTAACGTTGAGGAAGTAACCTGCCTCGAAAGAACCTTCAACAACACCAGAAACAACTTGACCTATCAGATCCTCATCGATACAAGTAACAGGTGGCTTCACTTGTTGCTGAGCCTGGCTTTCTTCTCTGCAAGGACGACCCCTTTTTCGCTTATTTGGAAAAGACGAGCTCGAGCCTGGATTCACTTGGTCCATCTTCCCTGGAATGTCAATGAAATTTTTCAACTTCAAAAAAATCTTCTTCTTGATCAACAACTGTCCTCTGGCGGAAAAAAATAAAAAAGAAACAGAAACAAAGTATCTTATTTAGTTTCATCGATGTGCTCATAGTTACATTATTTTATAGAAACTTACACAAAGCCAAACTTCAATCATTATCTTATCTGTATATTATAAATAATAAAGCACCTGTTTATGAACCTTCAGTAAAATCTAACAAAAGTAACGACAATTCATATACCAACAAAACAAGATCACCCTAATGAATCGAGTTTAAAAAGAAAGAAAGAAAGATATCCAATTCAAGAAAGAAAGATTGCAACACTTTGAACGACTTTTAACGCTGTAACGCACTAATGATGTTACTCACATTACAAGTTTACAACTTTTACACTTATGAAAAAATTGCCATTTGTGTTCAATCAAACACTCCCGTAACTGCAGAAGTAGTAATTGTTAGGGAAATTGATTTAAGGGTACACTGATCTCACCGTGTAACATATAAACAAAGTTTTGTAATTCAAGGATTCATAGTTCAGAAAGATGACAATATGGTTTATAGGATCTTCTCTACGGTCGGAATTTTTGGCGGCCAATGTTAGATATATTCCAAAATGTCAAATCCATAAATCAAGAAAACGACAATATAAAAAGAATCGATTCTTATTTCCTTGTTACTAACCATAGCAAGTTTCATTTCATGAAATTCAAAGATTGAATCATCAAATGGTTTATGATCAGAAGAACAACCCACGAAAGCAAGAATCTCAACGATTACAAGATAACCCGAGAAAAACAAATAATTCCAAAACCTAACACAAACAGAAATAGAAACCTAGATTCCAAAATGCCAATAAAACACTCAATTAACCCAGAAACGGAAACTTTCCCGGGAAAATCAACTGGGGAAAATAAACACTCACGGCTTAGGTTCGCGACGCGGAAATGCTTATTCGCCGGAATCGGAAGGGTTTCTGGGGACGGAATCAATGTCTCTCCGACGCTGCGTTGAGAGAAATGAGTACAAAATACACACGAGTGTACGTATTTGTATACGTATTTCGTATTTGTATCCGTAGATTCTCCTTCCTTTGGTTCGTCTTTCTCGTCGCTTGACCTTCCTCTGTTCCTCTTCGTTTCTCTCTCTCTCTCTCTCCCCCTTGGCTCTTTTTCGTTTTGGGGGAATGTGGAAAATAATTAATATTAATTTGAATTTTACTTTTATGGGCCAAAAATGGTTTCCTCTCTAAGCCCAATAAACTTTATCCATTTAAGTTAACTTCATCGATAAAATCCGTTTTGAGAAGACTGGATAAATAATCGAAAATAGAAAAGCTGGATATAATTAGGAATTACCGAATTGTGAAAATGAACAAAAAAAAGGAACTATCGAGTTATTTCTCTAAAATATTTCGATTATAGTATTTTTCTCTGACACGAATACTAGTATTATTATTATTTTTTTTTTTGTAACTGCACGATCTAGAATTTTGCTAACACACATTTGCGTAATTAGTAATTTAGAATATCTACAAAATATATATACGGTCATTATAAATAAAAAAGCAGATACAAAATTACAAACACGCGCACACACACACACACACACATATATATATATATATACAATACAATTATACAAGCAAACAATTATGTTATCTCAACCTCTAGCTCTTACATTTTTTATTTTCATTAATAAATTGATGTCACATCCTTATCTATGTTTCCTTGTAGAATTGGTGTAGATGATGATCGGATTACAAAAAAGTCGGAGAAAATGAGGGAAATTTTGTAATTTTGTCAGGGGAGAATATATGCCAAAACTAATTAATATCTTATCCACATCTCATTTCAAACGATTCCCTTGGTCTACATATTTTTGCACATTAATAATAAAAATATAATGTATACAATATATATATGTATACAGTTACACATTAATAAACCTATCTTCTTTTTTTGTTAAAGTATAAACCTATCTTCTGATTCAAAAATCACGTAATTTTCTTTTTTTTGAAAAGAACAAATATATATATATACGGTTTGCTTAATCGAATATGACAAGTTAACGAATTGATTCTCGCCGGACAAAAGGCATGATATTAAGATAATGGTTTTCGTTGGCTTATTATTTGAATTTTAATCAATCTTTTCGGCCAAAATTTAGTTAGCTAGTATATCGTGACTTGACCAGTAAGCAACATAACCCTTACATCATATTTTCTGTTAGAGAATAGAGATTACACATTTCATTTTTTACAATATAAAATATCTTTTGGGTTAGCAATATTAATTAACTTTTCAAGTACAATGACGTGATGAATGATGCTCTAGCTAGTTCTAATGTTTTCTTGTCGGGATTTATCGGCATAATTATAACAACACATAAATTTGGTTCCTTCTCAAATTGTTTTTTTTTTCTTTGTTGTTCTGTCAAAAAAATATGATTAAATAGGTAATTGTAGACTGTAGTCTAGAGTTCGACTTCGGCTAAATTTTTTTATCAGATGTATTCTCTGTGACTGACTATAGTATTCATTTATTGGCTACGATTTCTAGACCAGTTTTTTAAATTTTTTTATAAGATCCGATTAAAGAAAATCTTCTGACTGTTTATTTATTTACTATATACTGTATGAAAAGCCATTGACTTAATGATTCGGACGACGTATGGCTAGTGTTGTAGATGGTACTTTCTGTCTGATTTAATTTTACCAGAAAAAAATATTAATTGGTGGTACTCTGTGACTTGATTAGCTGTGATGTTCCCTCTCATTCAGTACCATTCAACGATCAGTAACGTCTGCTTCGAATCTTGTTCAATTCTCTATTACATGTATCATCGAAAGGTTATTTTCCGTCTATATGCAAATCCACATGTGGTAGCTTGAAAGGTTGACAATCTAAGAATTTGAATTTTTTATATTTCGTCTTTGCAAAGATTAACCTTTTGTAAGTAATTATTATATCATTTAATATTGAAATAGGGAAAATATTCTATATTTTATCATTTTTAATCATGTGTAAGACATCATATAGGGGTGTGAATGGTAACTGCGAAATTTGGCGGAATTTTTTTTGTGATTTTTAGTTGAATTTAGCGGAATAACTGATAATGTAAATGGCAACAGAGGAATTGCAAAATTGCTGAAAAACAATATATTTTAAAATAATTAAAAATATGTGAAAAAATAAAATTGTTTTAATATATTAAAAACCACAAAAATACAAAAAAACAAAAAACAAAATCAAGAACTAAAATAACAAGAATCGAACTAGAACCGAATGAGTATCCAAAATATCCAGAATACAATATATACCTAAATTTTTATCCAAATAACTGAAATATCCGAAAATCTAAAATTTATTTTGGATATTTTGCATAAGTTTCGGATAATTTCGGTTTTCAAAACCGATCCGAGTCAGAACTGAACCAAACCCGACCTGAAAAAATACCCGAATCGATCTTATACCCTAATACTGAAATATTTAAAACCTAAAAAAACCAATCTAAACTCCAACGAATACCCAAATACCCAATACTATTAATTACTATAAAAAGTAATAAAAGTATAATTTTTAATTTTTAATATAAATAATACATTAAAATAACCAAAATTAATAAAACCGAACGAAGAAAAATCGACCCGAAATGAGATTTCGGTTCCAATTTGGTACTACCATTTTTAGTTTCAGCCCAACCGGACTTTTAAGAACCCAAAATCGAACAAACCGAAACAATTTCGGTTTAGTGCAATATAAAATGAAAATTAAATATTCAAAACTATTGACTAAAAATATTATTATATTATTGTTTTGTCATTTAATGGAAATTCTACAATTCCTCATAATGTCATAATTCTATTCAACTGGTAACATTTAAAAAATATTCAGCCAAAATTTTCATAATTCCACAATTCAGCTGCATTTTTCATTTACCATTTAAAGCCATAATATAGTGAAAAAAAGTGGCGTAATTATCCAGAGTTCCACTCCGACAAATTGAGTACATGTGATATGAAATACTAGAGTTTTCGTATAATTTTATTATTGTACAAATACAGTATAAAAGAGTAAGTCTTTATTGGTTTAAACCAAAACTCGGAGACAGTACAACGGTGGTTAGGTTGTCGGAATAAAAATACCGACCTAAATCTTTTGGATGGTGAATCAAGATCTAGAACTAAATGCCGGAGCTAAGTTTGCCCTAAATCTCCCGGGTAAAATTGCGGATCCGGCGAATGGATCATCCTTCCTCTATTTATAGCGGACCTAAGTCGGTCATTCCAACTCCTTCCTTTTCGGGGAAAAGGAAGATTTCCTTTATCCTTAGCCGACCTCCACCTTTCTCGGAAAGTTTCCTTTCTCTTCGGAGGGCGGCGCCGACCTCAATGTTGCGTCGAGCCGAGTGGGCCTGAAACCCTAATTATTTAATGGGCCGAGCTGAATTTTGGAAGGGCCTTTTAGAGGGCTGCTAAACCCATCTCTAACAATTAGTCCCCCCCAGTTCGGCGAATGCGAATAATGAGCTCGGGAAACTCATAGAATCAGAAATGGTTCAGCATGAATTCAGCTCGGGAAATTCTACCCTTGAAAAATCGTCAAGATTTACTTCCGGGCGGATTAGGTCGAAAGATTCTATCTTTCCCGCTAAAACAGTCCTCATGTTTTAGGGCAACACATGTACGG
Source organism: Alliaria petiolata (assembly GCA_020283515.1). Lineage (NCBI taxonomy): Eukaryota > Viridiplantae > Streptophyta > Magnoliopsida > Brassicales > Brassicaceae > Alliaria > Alliaria petiolata. The sequence continues at coordinate 239,568,945 of JAHZTW010000001.1, read as the reverse complement.
TTATGGTGAATGTCCCGAATAGATTTAATTCGGGGAAATACGAAGAGTCTCCAAAGTAATGATGATTCTCGATAACCATTCTCGTTTCTCTATAAATCGAGGGAGCTCTCCTCATTTCTTCACTTTTCCAACTCGCGAAAGAAAGCAAAGGTTCGCTCTCTCTCCCTCTCTTAATTTACTTCTCCGCTCTAGATAACCAAAACGCCGTAGTTTTGGCGTGATTTTGCCGATCTGCTTTAGATCTGCCGTCCGTGTTCTTCGTGTTCTTCCATTTTCTTCAAGAGGTTCCATTAATCAAGATGGGTTTGATCCGAAAAAATTCCAAAGTGAAGGCGCTTCTGGTTTCTCCGAGCTCAGAAGAAGACACGACTCCAAAGGTATCAGGTCGGATCTCACCTGATAGCTCGGAGGAATTTGATTCAGGAGTTCGCAGATGAAACGGGATACTCCCGTGCCGAATTAAAGCTTCTAAATCAACGGGCTGCTGTCGAGCGGTTTAAAGCTGCACAGCTCGGGGTGACCCGTCCTGGTGATGCCGAAGCGTCCTCAGCTCGGCAAACTTTTAGCATCCCACAATTAAGGATGATTCTGATGATGGTGGTGGCAATGAATTATGCCTGGAGGACGAAGCTGTCGTCGCGGAGACGGAAGCCCGAGCTGCTTCCGGTCTTGACATGGAGTTTGGCGAGTATGGGATCGTCGACCTCTGGACTAAGCCAAAGGCCGAGACCAAAAGAGGTGGGGCCAAGAAGAAGAAGAAGAAAATCCTTCCCGAGGCGGATAACCGCTGGGGTGTGATGCCGACCCAATCGACGGGAGAGTCTTTGCTTGCGCTAAAGAAACAGCGCGGGATTGGTCCCGAAGTGAAGTTCATAGTTCCAGCTCCTTTTGAGCGTCCCTGGGACGTTCCTTCGGGTTGGGTCTGCCTTTACGAGTGCTTTTTCAAGCACTGTCACCTTTGGTTTCCGCTCACGCAGCTTTTGTTCGAGTTCTGTAACGCGAGGGGAATGTCGGTTTCCCAAATGGGCCATGGTGGCATCAAGAATTTGGTCGCACTTTCGGTCATGGCCTATGAGAACGGGATTCCGTTCAATTGTCATGTATTCGAGGAGCTAACCACCCTCAAGCGGATGCCTGGGAAGAAGTCGTACGGATCGTTCTACGCGAGTATGCGGCCAAAATATAATATCATGTCCGGGGGTTTATTAGTAAAATCGACGATTAGAGGGACTACTACTTCTTTGTCCACATCGATAAATATTCGATGGCTGATCCCAACATCTTTGTTGAGAGTCGTTGGAAAATAGAGCTCGGTAGAATTTTAGTTTCTTTATTTATTTCTCTAACTTCCATGTTTCAGTTGATGACCGATCCCCGTTCTTCTTTTCACAGGCCAGTACGCTCCAATCGGTCCGCTCTCCGACGATTTCAAAGAGAGCAGAGACGCGTTCCTGGTACTTAGCCATCTATATTGGCGGGAACTAACTATTCGCAGAATAGACCGAGCTGTCAATTCTCTCACGAGATCGTCTTGCAAGAAGAAGAAAATGCCGTTTGCTCCCCGAGAGATCGAAGATTACTCCACGGGTTTGGAGGAGGTCATAAAGAAATCGAGCGCGAAGTCGTCCGTGGCGGCGCCAAGTTCCGGCGTTGACAAGGGGAAAGGTCCCAAGGAGACAGGGCCAAAACGGACGAGCGATGCCAAGAAGGCCTCGCGGGGATCTAAGAAAAAAATCCTAAACGAGACGGCGTTGAAGCGTCCGTTCCGAGCTTGAGCTCGGATGACGTTATTCTTCTAGAGCGCCGGGCTGCCGGAGCTAACAAGGAGGTCGCTGCTGAGATGCAGGTAACTGTCGAGGAGGCAGCAAAAAGGAAGGCCAAGGCGACTGGCAAACGGAGGTCTTCTGAGGTCGAGTCGAAAGTACTCCCGACCAGGCTCCCAAGCGTGCCAGATCGGATTCTTCTCTGAATCCTAGCGCCTTCCAGTTCGAGTATCACGGGAAGGAACCGTTGTCGACTGATCGCCGCGCCTGTTCTCAGCTGGTTTGGAAACTCAAAGCCAGACCGTTGGCTGGTCCTCCGCTGGAGGAGTTTCTTTATCGAGACGAGTATGAGCAGTGGGCCGCGGACGAAGTCCGGGTAAGACTCCTTAGAACAGATTTCTATTCAATATATGAAGACTTGTTCTCACATATGTTTTTACAGGCGAAAAGCAGCGCAAACCATCTGTTCGGCCGTCTTGATCGTGATTCGAAGAAGGCCAAAGAGGCCGAGAAGGAGAGGGATGCGGCGGAGAAGAAGTTTCACGAGGCTAGCCTTAGCCTCGAAGTCGAGAAGCTCAAGTCAGGAAAACTTGAAAATGAAATTGCCGAGCTTAAGTCCCAGATCGGGGAATTAGAGGTCAACAATGCCGAAGTTTCTTCTACTTTGATAAGATCTTCGAAGCAGGTTGATTTCTTCTGATCAGAGAATGCTCGCCTGAGGAAGTCTCGCGATGAGATTGGCGCCTTCTCCCAGGGTCAGGTCATCAACATCTACGGAAGGCTCATCGAAAAGATGAAGAGAAGTCTCGATCAGAGAAAAGAGATCGAGAAGATCGTATCCTCCCTGGCTCAAGCTCGTGGGGCCCGTTCTATCACGGATCTTTCCATGAGACTCGGGCTTAATTTTCCCAAAGCTGCTTCTGACAAGATTGACGAAGATGTTGCTGAGTGGGAAGGCAAAGCCAACGCCTTTGACGAAATCCTCTTCACCGAGGGCGAGTTTGACGCCCCCTTATTGGCGTTGCGTTACCCCCGCGATGACTTGTCCATTCGTCCTGCAGGAATTAATGAGTTTGGGTCGAATGCGCCCATGGTTACTCCCGACATGGCTTCTCAGCTTAAATCGCCCGGGCCTCAAGTCGAGAGCATGGCCACTGCGACGGCGAATGTTCAAACCGGTGCTCCGCCATTGTTGCAGCTGACCGCGCCGGTCGAAAGTGCTGCTGCAGGAACGGGTGATGGGCAGCTCGAAACTCAGACAGCGGTTGATCCCACAATGGTTGATCCCGCTCTGGTTAACCCTGCTGACTCGTCCGTGAGACTTGAGCTGGAGGGAGAGCTTGCAGCAGGAGATGATCGAGCAGAAAAGGCGGAAGGAGAGAATTCGGGCGGTGAGCCTGTTCGAGCTGAGCAAAATAAGGAAGGGACCGAGCTGGAAGATGTCGAGCAGCTGATCGATGTTCTCGGGGATTGATTGATAAGAGATTTTATTTCGTGTTTCTAATCAAAACCTAAAGCCTCTTTATGTCATTGCAGTACTTTAGATGTCAATCCAATTCAGGTGTTGAAAGTTACTAGGAATGCAAGAGCTCAAAGCAAATCTAAGTGATTTTCGGTTTAAATGGTGGAAACAAATTATAAAAACTACTTGTAGCTATCAAACGACTATGCAAACAATTTTAACAATTCTACTGATGGGTTAAACTACTGCTAAGCTACTGCTAAGAATTTTGATGACCGTGCTACTAGTTTCAAAAATCCAAATGCTAAAGACAGACCAAGTTGGCAATTTCTAGCAATCTAAGATGAATTATTAAAACTAGTTATAAAAATAAAACAACTGCTAAATGATTACTAGGCTAATGAGTGATACTCTAAGCTATTTTAAAAACTATGAAACATTTAAGAACACAAGTTTTCTAATTAAGATACTCTAATCAAACTATTAAGCTAATTAGATGATTTTAACAAGCTAAGTGAAAAGATTAAACTTTAAAACTAAGAGATGATGGCTTTGATGATTCAAATACTAGAAATAGATTCAAGGATTTGGTTCATGCTTAGAGATGTTAAGATTCGAACTTGGGTTTTATAAAAACAGAGCTTCACATTTCTAATGAGATATCTCTAAGCCTTAAGAAACAAGAGCTAGATTTTTCCATGGTTTGTGGTAAAAACCCTTTCTTCAACCTTTCATCCTAACCCATGGTGTATGGTGGAAAGATAGGCTGAAGAACATAAAGCACAGATCCTAAACATGGCCTAATTAGCTCCCTAAACATCCATGGTGTGTGGGAAAGGATGAGCTAATCTCTTAGATTTGAGTTTATGGGATTTCCTAAGTCTTTTTGAGATAAAGAAATCCCTAAGATCACAGAGATCTTTCTCAAGTATCTCTAGGCTTTTAGCCCTCCAAATCCAAGAAGAGAATGAGATGAAGAACAAGAAAAACCCCAAGTTAAACCTCTTAAACCTCCCTAATCACCAAAACCTTAAACCTTGATGATTACTCACTAACCATGTTCGAATTTCTCTTAAACTCTGTATTTGATATGATGAACATGCTTAACCAATAACAAGAAAAGAGATTAAGGATAAGTACTTGATATAAAACAAAGTTTAAAGTTTACAAAACATGAAAAGCATAAAAACCTTCAAAGATGGAGGCTAGACCTAAAGAACAAGATGAGAACTCTAAAATTCTGTGTCCCCTAAGAAAAATAGGGTAGGATGTCTTATATAGGCTCAGAAATGATGGCACCCTCACTACAGACAAGATAGAGGTTGGTGAGCCAAAAAGCATGAAAAGCAGAAGGAGGGAACGATCGATCTGCTGCGGATCGATCGATCCATGTGTAGCTGTTGGTCTTCAGATCGATCGGCTGCTCGTTCTGAGGATCGTTCCGGGGTTCGATCCAGTCCTTGGCCGAATGCGTAGAGATGCAGATCGATCGATCTGTAAGGGAACGATCGATCCCATGCTGGCCGTTCGTTTTCAGAACGATCGGCTGGTCGTTCCGTGGTTCGATCCGAGGATCGATCTGCTGCTGGCCGAATGCGTGGAGGTTCAGATCGATCGATCTGTAAGGGAACGATCGATCCCTTGCTGGCCGAAGCGTGGGTCTTCAGATCGATCGGCCTAGCTTCATATGTTGGTCGTTCTTGGCCTGGATCGACCTGCTGGTCGATCTGCTGATCGATCTGCTGGTCGATCTGGTCTTCAGCCATTTTGTCAAAGTTTTTTCTTGACTCCAATTAATTCCTTTGATCTTATTGTCCATGCCTACTATCCATACTAGCTCCATGCACACCAAATGACCTGAAAAGGATGCATATATGCAAGAACTTATGCAAATGCTAATGCAATCATGTCTTAGAACCTAAAATCGGACAAAAGCTATGATTATTACAAGTATGAATGCAATATGAATGCAAATATGTCCTAAATGCATGGTGAATGCATGAAATATCTAAGTATATCATTGATCACCCTAGTTAAAATCTTTTGTATTTGTTCTTACGTGGACTTTGATAACCCGAGCTGGGTGTGTATATTTCCTTTGATTTGCCCGAGAGAGCTTTTGAACGAGTTTGCCGGTTTCGGCTTTTTATTAAATGCTTTGAATTCTCAATTGCGTGTCCGATCTGAAATTGCTTTGGTATATACATGAGTAACTGGAGTTCGAATACAAACGTGCGATGCGATATCGGCTTTAAGTTGTTTGTATGATTGGTTTTCGCAAGTGCGAATGTAAACGAACGAGAGATTTAGTTCAGCTCGGCTTATTTGATGTTTACATGACTTAGGAATGTGCGAGACGGATCTCGGCTTAAAAAGTAAGTGCTAATATGATCATGCGAAACATGTCGGCTTATATGGATCATAAGACTTATTCCTAAGTACGAATACCGATATGCGATCAGGTCGGCGTTTATTATCGATATGACTAGAAAATTCTAAGTTCGAATGCAAAGGTGCGAGCAGGGCCCGGCTTATGTGCTTTGCATGACTTAGAAGGGTGCGAGAACAGGTTCGGCTTATATCTGTGGATTATTTCACCACGGCATCCATGAGTAACGCATGCAAGACGGATCTTGGCTTTTTGTAGGTGCCGAACTAAGTTGATCAGACTTAGTTATAGGCATATCTAAAGACTGGCCAGGAAGTTGATGTGTAAATAGCTCGGGAACGTAAAAGATGGGAAAATTAAATTTTTTTATTAAGTTATAGTTGGACCCAAATAGGGCTGCCTACGTACCCAAACGGGATCAAACCATTCGTAGTTCATATTACAATAGAGAACTGCTCGGATGACGAGCTCTTTTTTTTTTTTTTTTTTTGGCGAAAAGATGTCAATCAGAAGATTGCCGAGCTGGGAGGTCGGGCTTAAAAGTAGAAGCGCTTGAGGCTCATTGAATTCCATGCTCGTGGGACTTCGTCGCCCGTGTTTGTTTCGAGGCGGTAGACGCCGAGCTTCACGACCTTGGTGATGATGTAGGGGCCTTCCCAGTTAGCTTCGAGCTTGCCTGCTCCCCATTCTTTCATGTTTTCATACACTTTTCGAAGGACGAGGTCTCCTTTGTCGATGTGTCTATTGCGGACCTTCTTGTTGTAATACTGCGAAGCTTGGTTCTGGTAGTTCTGCATTCGAAGGAGTGCCAAATCGCGCAAATCCTCCGCAATGTCGAGGTTCTCGGTGAGTACGGCGTCGTTCACCTCGGGGTTCTCGGTCATCAGAGTTCGGCGAATGCTGGAAACATTGACTTCGGCGTGAACCATTGCTTCGCAGCCGTGAGAAAGGGAAAATGGAGTTTTACCAGTTGCAGTGCGAGGCGTTGTACGATGGGACCAGAGGACACCGTCCAGCTCGTCAGCCCAGAGACCTTTCTTCTTTTCGAGGCATTTTTTGAGGCCGTCGATGATGGTTTTGTTCGTTGCCTCGGCCTGGTCGTTGCCTTGGGGGTAGCGCAGGGTTGATTTACTTAGTCAGATGTTCCATCGTTCGCAAAACCCTTCGAAGAGCTTGGAGATGAACTGGGATCCGTTATCAGTGACGATTTCGTATGGAAGCCCGTGTCGGCAAATGATGTATTTCCATACTAAGTTTTGTACTTCCTTGTCCTGAATCCGAACGTTTGCCTTATCCTCCACCCACTTAGTAAAATAGTCGGTCATTACTAGCAAGTACTTTCGTTGTCTTGAAGACGGGAGAGGGCCAACGATGTCCATTGCCCAGCGCATGAAGGGATAGGGCGGGACTGCCGGGGTAAGCAGCTCGGTGGGTTGATTGATCATTGGGGCATGCCTTTGGCAGAATTCACACTTTTTGGCGTATGTCTCGCAGTCCGTCAACATAGAAGGCCAATAAAAGCCAGCCTTTTTTACTTTCAGAGCGAGAGCTCGGCCGCCAGAGTGGTTGCCTCCGGCTCCGTCGTGTGTCTCTTTGATCACGCGGGAGATTTCGTCGCCATTGATGCATTTGAGTAAGACGCGTGTTGAGGTCCATCGACAGAGTTGGTCGCGTACCATCGAGTACTTTGTACCACAGGCTTTAAGGCGACGTGCTGCCCACCTATCCTTTGGTACTTCTCCATCTGCTAAGTATTGCATAAGCTTAACGCGCCATTCTACGCCGTCGGTTCTTGGTTCGTTGAGAAGCTTCATCGGGTCGTCATACTCATCCTCTTGATAGGCCAGAGTACAGATCTCTCTGGGCTGCATTATGCTGGAGTGAGGTATGGTTTTTACAGGGATGGTATGTCGTAGGTCGGGATCGATACTGGTAGCCAGGGCTGCCAGAGCCTCTGCAGCCGTGTTCTCCTTCCGAGGTATCTTCAGGAGCTCGAAGGTCGTAAACTCATTTGCCAGCAGTTGAACGAGCTTGAGATAGACGTCCATTCGGTCGTCTTTGGCATCGTATTCGCCATTGAATTGATTCGCGACGAGCTGTGAATCGCAGAAGGCGCGGATGTGTTCAATTTGCATTCCCTGGGCTAAACGTAGACCGGCGAGTAGCGCTTCGTACTCGGCTTCATTGTTTGATGCTGGAAACTCGAGGCGAAATGACTGTTCCAGAGTCTCACCAGTAGGGGATTCGAGTTGTACGCCGATTCCCGATCAGAGGCGTGATGAGGCTCCGTCAACGTGTAAGGTCCAGCGCTCCAATGGTGCTTCCTCACTAGTTAGCTCGGGTGGTAACTCAATGAGAAAATCAGCAAGGACTTGTGCCTTCGCGCAAGTTCGGGTGCGGTATTCGATGTCCTACTCAGACAGCTCGATTGCCCACTTGGCCATTCTTCCGGATTGGGAGGGACTGTGAAGTATGGTTCTGAGCAGGTGACTCGTGAGGACGGCTATTGTGTGCGATTGGAAGTAAGGTCGGAGCTTTCGCGAGGCGACGACTAGTGCCAGGGCCAATTTTTCCAAGGTCGGGTACCTAGTTTCGGCCCCGTCTAGAGATTTGCTGGTGTAGAAAATTGGTTTCTGTTCTCCTCGGTCTTCTCGAACAAGAACCCCACTGATCGCCGAGCTGGAAATGGCTATGTAAAGGTACAAAGTTTCGCCGTCCTCTGGTTTTGCTAAGATCGGGGGTGTTGATAGGTAGGCCTTGTGCTGTTGGAAAGCTTCTTTGCACTTCTCGTCCCATTCGAAACGCTTGTTTCCCCGAAGCAGCTGATAGAACGGGAGACATTTGTCTGTTGACCGGGAAATAAAGCGATTTAGAGCGGTGATCCGTCCGGTGAGTTTCTGGACTTCTCTTGTATTCGTCGGAGAAGGAAGGTTGAGAATCGCCGAGATCTGTTTTGGATTGGCTTCAATTCCGCGCTGTGTAACGAGGTAACCGAGGAATTTTCCAGACGTGACCGCGAACGTGCATTTGGTCAGGTTGAGTTTCATGTCGTATTCGTTAAGGATGACGAAACACTCTTTTAAATGTGTTATGTGATCTTAGGCCCTTGCTGACTTGACCAGCATATCATCGATGTATACTTCCATGGTATTTCCGAGCTGGTTGGCAAACATTTTGTTGACGAGACGTTGGTAAGTCGCGCCCGCGTTCTTCAGGCCGAAAGGCATTACCTTGTAGCAGTATGTTCCGCGGTCAGTGATAAAGGCCGTCTTCTCTCGGCCGTCGGGATGCATGACGATCTGATTGTATCCTGAGAACGCATTCATGAAGGACAGGAGTTGGGTTCGGGCGGTGGTTTCAACGAGTTGATCAATTCGAGGAAGAAGGAAGCTATCCTTTGGGCATGCCTTATTGAGGTCGGTGAAATCCACGCATACTCTCCACTTCCCGTTCTTCTTTTTGACTACCACGGGGTTGGCTAGCCAGTCCGGGTATTGTACCTCGGCTAAAGATCCTGCTTTCAGTAATTTGTCCACTTCGTCGTGAACCGCCTGGGCTCGCTCTGGTCCGAGCTTTCGTCTTTTTTGCTTGATCGGTTTGAAAGTGACGTCGACGTTGAGTTCGTGGCTAGTTATGCTCGGACTAATTCCTTTCATGTTTTCCATAGACCATGCGAAGGTTGCCACGTTTTGACACAAGAAAGTGATGAGCTCGTCCTTCACGCCTGGGAGCAGCTAGGTACCAATTCCAACGCATCGGTCTGGGTTGGCTTCGTCTATGTTGATCTGTACTACCAACTCGCTCTTCGTCTTCTCGTGAAGGATGACTCGAGGATCGAAGTCGTTCTGACTGCCAATAGTGAAAGCATTGCGAACATGTTGCTTATCTATGTAGCAATGGCGGGACTCGCGTTGGTCACCTCGGACTGTGTAAACTCCTCTTTTGGCCGGGAATTTAAGGCACTGGTGATACGAGGACGGGATGGCTCGCATCGAGTTTATCCACGGGGTGCCAAGTATGGCGTTGTAGATAGCCAGTCTGTCAATGACATCGAAATCGACGATCTTCATCACCCCTCCAACTAGGGTGGGTAGTTGGATAGTCCCGATCGTAAAGATCAAATCTCCTGTGAATCCTGTGAGCGGTCTAGGTGCGATCTTGATCTCGCTCTCCTTTATGCCCATCTTCTGGAGTGTTGTTTTGAACATTACGTCGACCGAGCTGCCTGTATCGATGAGGATCTTGGAGACCTCGTCCTGACCCATTCTCAGTGAGATAACGAGAGGATCATTATAAGGACGGTCTATTTCTTTGGCGTCATCTTTGGTGAACGTGATGAATATATCATCATCGTAGAGCGGGGTCTCATTCGTGACGTTCACAGCTCGGCGTTCATGCTTTTTAATCGAGTTTATCGATTCAGTGCAAGTGAGGAGTCCGTCCATGATCATGTTGATCACTCGTCGAGGCGAACCTGGCGGGGTCGGTGCAGTATCGTCGCGCGCTCTTTTCGGGGCATGCTCATCTGCGCCCTGACGTGGTTCGGACGGGGTATCCCTTTTGGTGATTTGTTTGTTACCGTTCTCATGTCAGTTTTGATTTCCTCCAGGATTCGGTGGACGATCATCGAGGTTGATTTCGCCTTTCTTCCATTTTCGTATTAATCTTCCTGTTAAGGTTTTGCATTCTTCCTCGGTATGGCCCGATCTGCCATGCCATCTGCAGAAAGAATCTGGGTTCGAAGGAGCTTCGTCGGGTCGGTCAGCTCTCCTATCCCATGTGTTCCAACGAGTCGATCGGGTTACTGCGGATACGTTCGATTTCCGAGACTTATCTTCCCGATCGTAGTGCTGTCTCGGCTCCTGACAGTACTCAGATTTATCCCGAGCTGCCTTCCGTTTGTCCTTGGCGGCTTCTTCGCGTTGTTCCGCGAGAGTTTCGTCCTCCAGACTCATGAATCCTGTAGCTTTATGAAGCGCTTCTTCCAGCGTTTTCGGTCTTCCGGTCATCAATCTTCCGCGAAACAGCTGATTTTTTCGGAGGTTTTGTAGCAGTGCGGAGATCGCGCTGTCGTCGGACTCGTTGGTCCGTGATACGATGTCTCGGAAGCGAGTTATAAAATCCCGGAGGGTTTCGTTTTTGCCTTGGACATAGGCCCAAAGGTCTAGCGTAGAGGTCGCTTGCTCGATGTAGATGGAATAATGTTTGAGAAACGCCTGCGACAACTGATCGTAGGTCGTGATGGAGTGCGGCTTGAGTGGGGAGAACCAGGTGAGGGCGCTTCCACTCAGACTTTCGACGAAATATTGGCAGCAACTCGCGTTGCGTTCCTCGTCGTTTAAACGTGCTCGAGCCATGGCTATGTTGAACTTCGTGAGGTGCTTGTTGGGATCGCTCTTCCCATCGTAGGAAGTCAGATTCTTGAGCTTCCCGTGGTCTCTAAGCGGGATGCTCGTAATGTTAGGAGAGAAGGGTGTTTGTTGCGTAAGTTGCAACATCTTTTGGAGCTCGGGTGCTGACGATATGGCTCGGTGAACTTTTGATCCTATCGCGCTGATCTGCTCTTGCATGCGTTCCATGGCTCTGGCATCCGCACTGGGTGCTAAGGGGTTCGGTGCTGAAACCGGAGTTGTGATTACCGGGGGATGGATCGTCCTGATCCCGGCATTCGACGTCGCTATGTCTCTTTGCTGTCCCGAAAGTTGATCAGTTGGGGTATCTCCGAACAACGTTCTGTTGACTCCCGATCTAGTTTGGAAAGCGGGTTGCTGTTGTTCCGGAGTGCCGATGGTGTTACGGGCTCCTGGTTGCCGAAGACTGTCCAGCTCGTCACGGTAAGCGATCTGTTGAGCCTGCATCCCGTTTAGGCGCAGCATGACAGTCTGCATGAAGGTCATCACATCGGAAGGTGGTGGTGGTACGTTGTTGACACCCGATGTGTTCCGTGGGAGGTTCTGGTCTCCAGCCCCGGTGGTAGTATCCTCTGGCGGTGGTGTCCCGACCATCTTCGAGCTTTTAGGCTTTTCAAAGACTTGTCTCTCTTTTCCCCACAGACGGCGCCAATTGTAAGAACTGATATCCGATCTAAAGAAAGAATAAGAGTTTGTGGGAGAAAATAGTAAGTCTTTATTGATTTAAACCGGAGCTCGGAGACAGTACAACGGTGGTTAGGTCGTCGGAATAAGAACGCCGACCTAAACCTTTTGGATGGTGAATCAAGATCTAGAATTAAATGCCGGAGCTAAGTTTGCCCTAGGTCTCCCGAGTAAAATTACGGATCCGGCGAATGGACCATCCTTCCTCTATTAATAGCGGACCTAAGTCGGTCATTCCAACTCCTTCCTTTTCGGGGAAAAAGAGGATTTTCTTTATTCTTAGCCGACCTCCACCTTTCTCGGAAAGTTTCTTTTCTCTTCGGAGGGCGGCGCCGACCTCAATGTTGCGTGATTAAATAAAAGAGAGAAATCACTATATTGATCGGTTAAAGGTATGACGTAAATGATCTGGTATTTGTCGACTCGACCCGGGTCCAATGTATGCTAAAACGTAAAAATACTAAACTCTTTCGAAATCGAACTGATTCTGCTTTCATATGCATTCACTAACGAGCTATCTCTCTAGATCATTTTTTTAATATATAATTAGATATGATTACTTGCGCTAGACCAATCTCAACAGTTAATTTAGTATCTTTTGACATCATTTTAAATCTTGTACACTACAATAAACTGTTCTGTAGTAAAGGAATCAATGATAACTTTTTGTAACTCATTTAGGGATGATATCTTTTACACTAATCTATCTATAAGTTGCGAAAAACTATGAGCATATCTTCATTTAGCGACTGAGTATCGGTTGAAGGAGCTTTGTCGTAAGGTCGCGTCGGATGTTTTATTTCTAGTAGAAACTAAAAATGTTTCAGATGTTGTTAGGGATGTTTCGGTTTTTCTAGGATTTGATTCTGTTTTATGTGTCCCTCCAATTGGTAGAAGCGGAGGATTAGCTATTATGTGGAAGAAGGAAGTCGTTATCACTAGTATCTATTCAGATGTAAGGTTGATCGATGGGTTTGTGGAATATAATTGTTTGCAGTTTTACTTGTCTTGTGTGTATGGGCATCCGGTTCAGAAGAATCGACATGAACTTTGGGAGAGATTGGAAAGAATTGCACGTTTGCGAACTGGTCCATGGCTTTTAGTTGGTGACTTTAATGAAATTTTGTGTAATGAAGAGAAGTTTGGTGGCCCAGCCCGTGAGGAATGGACTTTTAGATATTTCAGGAATTTATACAACTCTTGTGATCTAACTGACCTAAAATCACGTGGAAACAAGTTCTCTTGGGTGGGGAATCGTTATAAGCATAAGGTTCATGAATGTCTGGATAGAGTAGCAGTAAATTCAGAATGGTTATCTGCTTTCCCGGCTTCTGAGGCTGAGTTTCTGGGTTTGTATGGCTCTGATCATCGGCCAGTGGTTACTACTGTTGCTATTGTTCCCCAAGGAAGACGACACCAGTTCAGATTTGATAAACGTTTGTTGTCACAGCCAGACTTCAAGGATTATGTTCTTCGGGGCTGGAATTCTATGAATTTTAGAGGCAATTTTACGATCCTAGATCAGATACGAGAATGTCGGAAGCAAATATCTCTATGTCGAAGGAACTCAAATCTCAATTCAGCTCAGAGAATATAGGAGTTACAACAAGAATTGGAGACTGCAACTCTATCTCCTCATTCTACTCATGATCAGATTCAACTATTACGTGCTCAATTGGCACTGCCTACAAGGATGAGGAAACTTATTGGTTTTTGAAGAGCAGAAACACTTGGCTATCTGTAGGAGATCGCAATACCAAATATTATCAAGCTTGTGCCAAATCAAGATTCTCAAAAAACAGAATTCTCTTTATCTCGGATGAGAGTGGGCTTGTACACAGAGGGGATAAAGATGTAGGCAACCACGCTGAAAAGTTCTTCACAAAGATTTATACTAGCAACAAAACTCCTGTTCAAAGGCAGATTTTCGATGGTTTCATTCCAACTGTCACTGCTTCTATTAATGAAGATCTAGTTAGAGATTTCACTGATAAAGAAATCTTTGATGCTGTTTGCTCAATTGGGGCTGATAAAGGACCTGGACCAGATGGATTCACTGCAAGATTTTACCAACGATGCTCGAATATCGTTGGGAATGATGTTATGGCCGAAGTCAGAAGATTCTTCACAAATAAATCAATGCGTCCTGGAGTGAACCATACAAATATTTGTATGATTCCTAAGATTAAAAAACCTCGAACTCTATCAGATTACCGGCCTATAGGATTGTGCAATGTCTTATATAAAATTATTTCGAAGCTCTTGGTCTTTCGACTGAAAGGTTCACTTGATTCAATTGTTTCCGAGGCGCAGGCAGCTTTTATTTCGGGGAAGATGGTATCAGATAACGTTTTGGTCGCTAATGAGTTAATGCATTCTTTGAAAGCTAGGAAACGAGTATCACAAACGTATATGGCGATTAAGACAGATATGAGTAAGGCTTATGATCGTGTTGAGTGGGATTTTTTGGAAGCTACTTTGATAGCTTTTGGTTTCTCGGACACTTGGATCTCCTGGATCATGGAAACAGTTCGTACTGTTAGGTATTCTGTATTGATAAATGGCAGTCCTCAAAGTTACATCCAGCCAGAATGGGGAATCCGTCAAGGCGATCCATTATCCCCGTATTTGTTTATTCTCTGCGCTGATGTGATGAGCCATTTGATGAAGAGGAATGCACAACTTGGACGAATTAAAGGAATTAAAATTGGGAATGGCGTTCCGGCTATCACTCACTTGTTGTTTGCTGATGACTCGCTGTTTTTCTGTCTGGCCAATACCAAGAACTGTCGCGCTATCAAGGAGATTTTCCGGATATATGAAGTATGTTCTGGTCAGATGATAAACCCAAGTAAATCTTCAATTACATTTGGTTCTCGCATTCCTGGTGATCAACAAGTTAGATTAAAAGGCATTCTTGGAATCCAGAATCAAGGTGGTGGGGGGAAATATCTGGGGTTGCCTGAGCGCAATTTGGGAGAAAAAAGGCTGAAATGTTCAACTGCATTACGGCAAAGGTGAAACAAATTACTTCTTCTTGGGACGCAAAACTATTGTCTCAAGCAGGAAAAGAGGTGCTCCTCAAATCAGAGTCGCAATCTCAATGCATTTATACTCGATGATTTGTTTTAAGTTGCCTAATCAGGTGATTGATGAAATCACTAGTATCATTTCGAGATTTTGGTGGGAGAAGAATCAGGAGAAGAAAGGTATCTTCTGGGTAGCTTGGCATAAATTGCTGCTTTCAAAACAAGAAGGAGGTCTTGGATTCAAAGATTTGGAGAAGTTTAATAATGCCCTGTTGGCTAAACAAGCCTGGAAACTTATTAAATATCCTAACACTCTTTTTGCAAGGCTATTCAAAGCGAAATATTACAGAGATGCCTCGGTATTACAGGCCAAATCTCAATGACATCAATCCTATGGTTGGGCTTCAATTTTAGTGGGTCTTGACGTTATCAAGCAAGGTGTCCAATACAACGTAGGGGATGGAAACAACATCAGAGTTTTTATTGACAATTGGATTCCTTCTTCTCCACCTACACCAGCCAGTGGTGATTCTATGAATTCGTCTCTCCGGGTTTGTGATCTTATCTCAAATAATGGCGGTCGACGTAGCTGGAATATGGATATGTTAGATCTTCATCTGCAAGAACCTGAAAAATCTTTAGTGAAGTCAATATATCTGTCTCAAGTACCTGCTGCAAATACTCTGTGTTGGAGCTATAACAAAAACGGGGAATATTCTGTTAAATCGGGTTATTTTGTAGCAAGAGGACCGGCTATACCTGATCAAGTCCCACACGGTAATCCGGAATTAAAAGCGAAAATATGGAAACTACCAATTCTCCCAAAACTTCGCCATTTTCTCTGGAGAATCCTCAGCAAGGCCATCGGTACGTCTACTCGACTTGGAACTCGTGGTATTCATATGGATACTATTTGTCAACGATGTTGTTTGGAGGAAGAAACAATACATCATATGCTTTTTACTTGTCCAATCTCCAATATAACATGGCGTCATACAAACTTGCCTATGCATTTGCTAACTCTTTCGAATGATACTGAGGAGATCATACAATTTTTTGTTGATCAATTTGGGGTCTCTTCACTGCCAGTGCATCAAAAGTTACTTCCTTTCTGGGTAATGTGGCGTATTTGGAAAAGCAGGAACAAGCTTATTTTCAATTTCCGGATCCCAGAACCACTAAAAGATGTAGAATATGCCATTGGGGATGTAAAAGAATGGTTGGCGGCTACTCAGGGATCTTCATTTACGCAGTTTCAGTCTCAGATGGGACTGTCAGTAGAACATGGAACCACCAATGCCTGGTCAAGACCGCCAAATGTTTTTGTTAAATATAATTTTGATGCTGCGTTTGATCCCCATTCTAAACCAGTTTCGGGTGGTTGGCTCATTAGAGACAGTAATGGAATAGCAAAATATTGGGGGAGCGCTGATTTGGGTATAGCTTCTTCTCCATTAGAAGCTGAGGGTAAAGCATTACTGATGGCGGTTCAAGCAACAAGATTCATGGGCTTCTCAAAAGTTCAGTTTGAGGGGGATTGCAAAGTTAGCAAAAAAAAAAGTTCGCCCTAACACCTTTCTCTCCCAGACACTCCCCCCGAGGCAGCCGCTGCAAAGTTTTCAACCGTGAAGTATGGAGTTCCATTGTCGACCTTTCTCTTCCTCCTCCTGAGCAGTGACGCCTTCGTCTCTTCTCGGGATCTCACTGGATCCGTCGTCCTTCTCCTTCACCGGTGTTATCTTCAGGTCGCTTCTCCTTCCTTTCTCCACCATGAGTTTTGAACAGCGACGAGCGTTTGCGATCTCTCCGGCCGGTACGCTGCGTTCTGCAGATCGTAGCTCCGCTCGCCCTCAACCTCAGCCGCCGGAACCACCAGATCCGTCAGATCCACCGGATCCGTCCGTTCACCCTCAACCACCTTTTTCATCATCAATCCTTTGGAGCTTCTCGTCTGCTGCTGCTCCTCTATCTTCAAGCTCACCTCCGCCATTGAGTTCTCCTTTTGTGGGAAGTTTTGCCGGTCCGGTGTACTTGGATTCCACCCTCGCCGCTGCTCTGTTCATTTTGCCGGAAGCTCTCTGCGTTGTTTTCTTCCTCTCTGCCCCAGCCGAGTTCGGTTCTGCCAGATGGGGGTTTATCTCCGGCAACGCCACCATACCTCCGATTCTCTTCATCGTTCAATCCTCCATCTCTAACAAAGATGTAGTTTGGGCTTGCTTGGGTTTTTGGTTGGTTCAGATTGGGCATGGCCCATTTTCCTTGTTGGTTTTATGTGGTTCCAAGTTAAAAAATGTCTTTATGCCTAGAGCAAGTTTGACAAAAACCCTGTTATTTTCCTCCCTATGGGAGAGATCGTTGTTATCCTCCTCCTCTTTTGAGGAGAGAATCTCACCTCCACCTTCCTTCTCTTGGAGAAGAGAAATTTTTACGGCTTTAAAACCGAGAAAACCTTGTCAATTTTTAACCGTTTTGCTATCTTGTGTAGAGGTCTTTTCGGGACCAGAAGATGTAACGGGATTCGTTTCGACGAATTTCCGAGGTGTAGATTGTCATTCAAAGTCACAAGTTAAGGTGACCAACTCTCAAGTTTCCGGCTTTGCCGTGAATGCTTTATCGACGCATCTGATTTTGTTAGATCTGCAGTCGTTCTATCCCGAAGTCTTGTCTTCGTTAATTTGTACTGTTTTAAAGCTTTGTTGTTTCAATTAAGGAGTTTTGATAACTCCAAACTATCTATGTAAGGTTACAATTTAATTTAATGAGAAGTGTTTGAACAGAAAAAAAAGAGGGGGATTGCAAAATTCTTATCCAACAGTTGTAGGGAGAAAGTTTAGATTATAGAATCATTAATCTGTGCAAGGATATAAAACATTGGGTTGCTTTTTTCGAGGTTTCCATCTTTATGGCAACGAGACGAGACAACAACGAGGCGGCTCATTGTTTGGCGAAGAAAGGTCCTTCCAATCTTCTTTATTTTTCAGGTTCTGTTTTTTTTCCTATTTGGTTAACTTCTATTTTACACAAAGACTATGTATCATCTTGCTCTTTATCATAATATATTCAACTTTGTGGAAAAAAAAAAAAGTTGCGAAAAACTAGCGACCAAAACTTTTAATTGTTTTTAAATTTTTACCAGATGTTTTTTATTATTTTTTTAAATCATGTTTAAAATTTATCACTTAAGCAACTACTTTCACTTTTAGTTGTCACTATTTTGAAGCTAATTAGCGATGATATTACGACATATATTGGCTGAATAGCAACTAAATATTTATTTGATAAAAATATAATTACTGTAAAACTGTCACAACTAATTTATATAGCGGAAAGATGCTAGTCAAATAAGTTAAAAAATTTATATACTACCTGCAAGACCTTTAAATAAAAAAATGAATTGTG
Source organism: Alliaria petiolata (assembly GCA_020283515.1). Taxonomy (NCBI): domain Eukaryota; kingdom Viridiplantae; phylum Streptophyta; class Magnoliopsida; order Brassicales; family Brassicaceae; genus Alliaria; species Alliaria petiolata. The sequence continues at coordinate 239,550,808 of JAHZTW010000001.1, read as the reverse complement.
AATTGTACGTCTTCTATATGGTCAATATTTAGTAAAACCATAAGAATTCCAAAGTATTGTACACACCCATACGTAAAGAAAATCTTAAGCATTAGAGATAAGATAATAAAATCAACAAACCCATACGTAAAGAAAAATCTACATATGTTTTTTATATGAACATATCGAGCGTTAAAAATTGACGACAGATACCGAAAACATATATACAATTAATCTAGACTATCTAGTATATCTCTCTCAGTAGATTATGACAAAATAAAAATGACCTTATATATGTTTAAGTGTTTTTGGTCCCCCGTGAAGAAGAAGATGAAATAAGAAGAAGATGAAAAAGAAATGAAGATAGAAGATAGGAACAGTGTCACGAGGAATGCTTTGGATCTTCTTGGAACATATCTTGTCTATGTCTCCTTGTTTTGTCTCACTAGCACGTGAGAATTAGAGTTTTTTTCCTCTTCGTTTACCCAATTATATTTCTCTCATTTTAAAAAGTTTTTTTTTTTGTGTGTCACTATTCAAGTGGCTAGTGCTCATGAAGCTTCGGTTTTTGTTGCCTAATTTCTCTATTTGTATTTTTGTCGGATATAATTCGGTATAGGGATAAGAGATCCTAGGTGATGTTCCGGACATCTTGATTTTGAATTTGTCTCCATTATGGTGTGGTTCAAATTGATGAGAAAGATATTTTTGTTTCCCCTTATGGTTTTAAAATGTTAACATTTAGTTTTTCAAACATATTATACAATGGTTCTAAATGGTACCGCCTTTATAAAAAATTAAGCAAATTGATGGTAAACACTTCTTGATTCTCTCAAATCACACTTGGAGTTCATCATATAATATACGTGTGCTAACAGCACTCTCAGGATCTGACGTGACTATTATTTTTATATTTTTTCAGTTTTTGGTAATATGTGGATTAACAGTGGTATTTTTTTTGTTTTGGGGTTAAATTTGATATACTTCCACTTGAAAACTAATTAGCAATAGCTGAATTGGTTCATGTTTATGGTCTATTGAGGAGTTCTAAACCGAATTTCCATACGAATTTTTATCGGGGACTAAAATTCCTTTCAAACAAAGTTAAAATTCCAAAAAAAAAAAGTTAGAAATTCAGCCTATGAAAAATTTAAATATAACAACAAGTGTAGCTACCACTGTTGATCCAAATGGTAACTTTTGGAATATGGTCATAACTCATAAGGGCGGATAATTATGGCATTTTTTTTCTTCCTAGAGTTCCAAAACCATTATCTCGCTTTACAAGACATAAGAAATATTTTAATGTCTTGAGATCTAGATGCAATGTAACCAATGGACTCTCTCTCTGCATGTACCCCAAAATCTTCTTGGACCTATAAATTTGCAGAAGGATAAAGGAGGAAAAATGATGCCTAGGCAAATCTTTTTGCCTGTCTTTTTGGGTGAATAAGTCCTTTTCCACAATAATTTCAAGCATTAGAATATCTGTATTTTTAATAAATATTTTTAGTTTGGAATCTATCTTGTCTCTAATGTTATAGGGTCTATTAATTTTTAATCCTTTATATATGGATGTGAAAATCTTCTGCTACAAAGTTGCTGCAAAGATATGGACATCAATTTTGTTTTTATAAAAGTGAATTACTTTAAATTGGACCTAAGTCTATATATTCGAAATTAAGCCACTTTCATACACTATGCTTGAATGAAAACCATAGGTATGTCCCCTTCCGCATTATAGGCTACATTTATGCAGCTTTAACTAAAATGCGATAAATATATAGCATAGTATATGGTCTCATAATTAAATGCAAATCCAACGTGATTAACACAACGGACTAACCGATATATGTAACCTTTTTTGGATAAAATTTGAATATGTTACCAAAAAGATGCTTTATAACAAGCAGTTTCATAGGCCCAAAACAAAATAAAAAACCAGGATAAATCTAAGGGTTAAACGAAATTATATTAGCTTAGCTAGCTTGGAAGAATCATTGGGAAAGAAGAACTTTGCATCTTTTCTTTAGCAGATGTGCGAGCAAAGTGTCTCTGATGGACCGATCAATGCGAGCTACCAAACTGCTCTACTCTACTCGCACATCTGTTTTGAGGCAGAGGCGACGAGGACAATTCTACAGTTGCAGGATGCCGGAAAAATATATGTAACCTTTGATCTATTATCTATATAATCTTGCTAACAATTATTTATATAATCACCAAGGATAAATAGACAAAAAAATATAGTTGGGGTTAAATTGATCAGTAACAACTTGACTTGAAACAAAAAAAAATGTAAATATAAGAAAAATTAATGACTAACAAAAAAAACCCAAAAAGATTGGAAAATGGAATATGTAAATATTATAAGTGAAAACCAATACAGAATCAACATTCTAAAATTACAAAGATGTTTTTTTGTAAATTTAAAATGATGTTTCAATTTTGACAAAATGATGTTTTAAAAATAGCAAATACACTACACATTTGTTTGTTCTAAGAAAATCCAATATTATTAAAAAAATGACATACCCATTCACTACAGACAAAACAAAACCGAAATGCTAAAGATCAAGTACCACCATGAATATACGATCAAGTCGATTGAGTCGACATGTATTCTTAAGTTTTGTACTCCTTCTGTTTCACAAAGATATATGTTTTAAGTTTTTTATATATTTTTTATTAGTTAATGATGATAAATTATAAACTTCAAAAAACAATAATGAATTTTTACTAAATTATTATTGGTTTAAAGTTGTGAGAAATTGTTAATCACATAGTTAAGTTTTAATTTATCTTCTTAATACGTGAAACTCCAAAACATCTATCAATTAGAAAGGAGTAATATTTTGCATAGACTAAGTTTGAACCCTAGATATAAGCGTCAAGTTTCTTTCAGTTTTGGATTAGCCATTGGTTCATGATTTCTGATTTATAAAAAAAAAAAATAGAAGGATTATAATCTTAAATATTCTGTTATCGATTTTTAAAGATTCTCACTTTATGTTTGCATATGTATGGTATATTTAAACATGTGATAGATTGTATATTGTCCGGTATTTTAACTAATCGTACAGAAAATGCTAAAGCTTCATATAAATGACGAGCACAATCATACAAAACGAAAGAATATATAGATCACGAAATCCACCAACTTATAATATCTTGTACCAAAAAATGCTATAGAAGTATGAACATATGTTTATGCATATATACAAATGTGGTGAAACAAAGTACTAAAATTAGTTAAATTAAAGGATCGAACAAAAAAATGTCTCAACAACAACCTCTATAATTATAAATTTTTATTTTATTTTTTTAATGTGCGCGAGATTTTGTTCTCTATGATTACCCATAATTGATTTCCGAGTAAACTTGGATAATGATCAAATTGAACAAAATATAAGGGACGGATTCGTTGAAATTGGTCATGGTTTTAGTTCAAATATTTTTGAACTAATTTTTTAGATTGTTTCTTTTAAACGGAAATATTTTTATTTGTATGGTAATTTGTAGGTCTAATTGAATTTACTGATAGTATACGTATGTAGAAATGTAAATAGACATGTTTGGCTATGTTTATGTACATACATTTAAAAATGGAGAAAAAATAGAATTAAACGATCAAAACACTAAACGTAGATGCAAAAGCAAGAAGGTGTTGTTTTATGTTATATACGTTTCATCCACATTTGCTTTTGTCATTTGCAAATTATGTTTACAAATTTGTTGCTCATATGTATTTGCTTACATTTACTGATTTACACGTATATTGAAAAACATATATTGACATAATTGTTCTGGTGTGAAGGGGAAAAATATGTGCTAAAGCAACAGTTTCACGTAATAAATTCCGACCCTACACTTTTTCAGAAGTCACAAAATCACCACAACTTTTTTAGTTTTGGTTTTATTCTCTAATTAATACTGATTTGTTATTTGGTAGTCTCTATCATACAAGTTTCTAAATTATAGAACATATATACATTATGTTGATTTTACAGTATCCAAAAAATTCCTAGCAAAAATCGATAATTAGAACCACTAGTATATGGGACTATCTTCACTTTTGTTATATTGATATAGTTTTGGATACTTTTGTTGGAATTTCCGCTTTTTACTTTTTTTGTTCGATTTAATTATTTGATTTACAATTATGATAAGAAAAGGAGTTCAATCATGCATGATGACATACATCCCCGTATGATCTCTAAGACAAGAAAAGACAAAATTTGCACAAAAAAAAGTAAGAATATTCAAACACAATTGGACCAGAAAGTAAAACATGGATAGGCACATATATATGTTTACATATATAAAAACAAACGGTTTAACTTACATATGTGGAGAAAAATAGCCAAGAAAATCTGAAAATATTTTCTTGATTCTGCTAGCTGCCCATATAACCTATATATGTGCCCACTCATGTCAAAAAAAAAAAAAAAGAGAAAAAAAACATTCTTGATCCACATCAGATGACACATTCACATGGAATCATCACATCAATCTCTTTAATTCAAGAGAGAGAAATAACAAAAAGACACATCACAAGTTGCTCTCTCTCCCCACTCCATGTGTAACGTGTTAATGCAATTTGCTTCTTACCAAGCTTAATATTCTCCATCTCTACTCCTACCTGCTCCTCTTCCATGGATTCTTCTCATTTCATTTCTCTGTTAAAAGTTAACAAAAAATAATTAACAAATAATCAAATTTATAAAATTATAAAACTTAAACAAAAAATGATATCTATAACGACGTACCGAAAGATTTCTTGCAATGAAGAACAGCCTCGTAAATTGAGCTCTCTGAGTCACAAGACCTTCTCCAATAATAATCATCAGCAACACTTATTCTTGGCGACGAAGTTGTTTCATCAGAATAAACTCTGCTCCTAGACGACGTCGATACACGGATCCTCGTGTCGATACCGATACTTCCGGATGATCCAGCGGATCTACATCTCCTTAGTCTTCTACACAATGGCGTCAAAAAATCAAGATACTTCAACAAAACCCATTTCGAAACCCTCCTCAGCTTTCTACAAGAAGATGGAGACTTGCTCTTAAGGCCACGTGTCTCAATCTTCTTCTCAGTCGTCGTATCCAGCGGCTCAAATAATTCTTCGTCGGTAACCGCTGACGTGGCTTTTGATAGATAAGGCACGACGTAGCCGTCACGGAAAAGCTCGTCGGCGTGAACTAAAGAGTGATCTTCGTCGGAGAAAGAGACGAAGTTATCGAACTTGAAGCTACTTTCGTGGGATTTGTTGATGAAGAATCTTCTAGAAGGAGGTAATCTTGGATCCATCTCAATGAAAGAAGAAGAAGAAGATAAAGAATCTTCGTAGGTTTGATGATGATCATCAATGGAAGCTTCTAAAGAAGGAAAGTTAACTAACCAACTGTAAGAGAAGCTGTCTATAGGAACTAGTGGCATTGAAGCTTCTTGTTGATTTTCTTCCATGGCTGATTTTTCTTTTTTGTTTATTTTGTTTGGGTATGTGTTCAGAGGAATTTGTTTGAGACAAACAATGTTTGAATTGAGAACATATGTTTCAGTGTATATATATATATAGGAAGAGACACACACATATAAAAGCAAAGATATATTATATTTTATTTTTTTATAACGGTAATATATAATATTTATGTGGTTCGTTTGGTAAGAAACAATAGATATTAATAATTGGAAAGGGAAAAGAAAAGAAAAGAAACATAAGAGTTTGTGAGCCCATACTAACCTCTCATTATGTGCTGTTGCCTTCACCCCTCTCCTTCATTATTATTATTATTATTTTAGTTTTCTCTTTTTCCCAAACATAAGGTTCTTTTTTACTTATATATTCCATATGGCATCATATATATTTATCTTTTAATCAGGAGTATCAAAATCTACCAATGATTATTCTAATTTGGTTCAAGTTATCCATAAATCATAAAAAAGGATGCATGGTAAATATTGGCACATATCTCATGTTTTGAAAGACAGAAGAAAACACTAAGAAACACATAAAAATAGCTGTATTACGTTTTAAGATGAAAGTTCCAGAGTGTTGCGAATGCAGAGGACCACGAGTAAGAAAAATAGGAGAAAATTAATAGCGTAAAGAATTAAAACGAAAATTTAAAGTCATTTTCATAAATAAAAAAAAAAGTTTTAAAAATAGAGAAATGGGAGAGGAGAGGAGAAAGAGAGGGGGGGAGACAGAGGTCCCGGGAAGTGTCGGGGTGCGAGACGAATGTTGTCGAAAGTTTGGGGGACAAAAGCCGAAAATAGAAAGTGACGTGGAGACTCATCAAAGTCTTATCTATGGGACATTTTGCATGGTCTTTTTATGGGTTACGTTTGAGAGACTCGAAAATAAGGCTTTAATTAGTATTTTGAGAAGCGCATTTAATGATATGAAATCTCTCAAATCTCGAAGGGAATGTTTTTTGGTCGCCTACTGATGATTACACGAAGGTATAATTAATAACTTTGAGACATAAGTATCTCCTACTCCTTAGTTTTAGAGAGGTTTATCAATTATGGTTTTTCAACAAGCTTTAAATCTTTCTTCATTTTTTTTTCATTTTGGGTAAGCAATACTCATAGACGAATCGAACGTTTATGTCATTTTCAATCGACTTTTAATTCAGAGTGAGAATGTGTGGTTGAAAAATGGAGGGAAAAGTAGGTTTTTTTTTCAAACATTTCTTTCATTAACCTTAACCATAAAAATTACAATGAAGCAAATAATATAAACTAAAAGCAGTACAAGCTACGCAAAAGCATCAGCATAAAAACTAGACAGCGAATCCAAAGAACAATTCGAATGCGTCTGGATAAGGTTCACGACAAAATCAGAAGGATAGGTTACACGGTTTGGCCTCGGCGACTCCAACTTCAGTCGAGACTAGTAAAAGCAGAAGCAACAAAGATAGAAGATGCGCAACTAAATTTGATGTCTTTGTAGCCATTAAGCTAAGTGCTCGATCTCTCACTTCTCACAATTCCTATAATAAAACCAGCTCGTGATAATATATAAGAAAATGAAGTATCGTTTACTTATAACTTTTTTTTTTGTGTGTGGTCGAAACGTTTACTTATGACTTTAAATGTAGTTTTCACCAACTACATTTCCATATTCAACGCTTTAAATCTGCAAACAAAAAAAGAATCGAAGTCCCTTCATTTGATTTTTTCAGACGAAGACTTGGTTCATTTAATTTCCATACTCAAGTTGAATTTGAAATACATATACAAACCAAACAGTTCTTTGGGGTATATACTACTTTGCTTAACAAATCTTGATTTGAGCAGAATTACAGTTTAGTCGAGCTCTATTCAATTTCTAAGATTAATTTTATATTAACCATGGAGTTCAATTCTCAAAAATGTGATCACGAAATTGTCATTTTCACATCTCTTATTTTGTATATAAAAAAAAAACAATTTTAAATGTTTATTATTTATTGAACATCTGAAACGAAAACCAAATCAAAGAAATAAAGTTTACAAATGAAACCGAACAACTTCTGAATTAAACTCTACGTGCCAAACTATTCGTCATACATAGTGTTTGTTTGTGTATATATGCAAACATCATATATATTTATAGTTCCACAAAATAAAAAATTCGGAAAATCTTTTTTGAATCATATGTAATATGTTGCAGACGGTGTAATTCGATATATATTTGTTTTTAAATCTAAGAATACAAAAATGCTATGGATCAGGTTTGAATAAGGAATAGAAAGACCCAATTGAAATCATTACGGTCAAAGTTGGTTCTTTTTCTTTTGTAGAATTCATTATTTTAGATTCCAATTAAAAAATATATATATGGAAAAATTAATCTTTTCCTTTTTACTCACACGCCATATGAAAAAAAAAAACACTGATAAAGGTAGTTAAATACACAGCTTTTTATAAAACCGTGACCAAAAAACAAAAACAGGCTTTTAGAAAATCCGCCAAAAAGGTTTTATTTAGCTTGACCAAATCAAGTAGGAATACTCATTGCATCTTCTGTTAATTGTCTATATATGTATACACAAAATTTGAAACCAATGAAGAAAAATTCTTTAGAACACAATTAAAATTCAGATTATGGCCTGTTTAAGAAGAAGCTTGACAACCAAGCAATCCAAATGCCCTGTGTTAGAGTTTGGTTATTCTTCACTGTAAATTCAAAAACCGACATACGACCCACAAAACCCTATTGGTTGCTGTTCAAAACCCTATTACTTTGTAGAAATCCTGTCTAGAACACATCATCATTTTCTAATTATTATCATCGTCTCTAGTTGATCTTCATATATGGGTCCAATCTCAGAGTTGATTCTCTATCATTTGTGAACTCGTCTGCTACAATAAAAAAAGAAGTAAACTTTTTCGTGTCTCAAAAACTCATCTAAAAACAATTTTGTAGACTTTGATATCATCTAATATTTTGTCCCAGAATCGAAAAAGTCACCAAAAGAAATGCCACCTGGATCAAAGCACAAAGCTGAAACTGGACTGACGCTTTTGATAGTAACCTGCACACCCTTCCATTCTAAAGTCACAAATCGAAGAACATTGTAAATCAAATGACACTCTTACAATCAATGAATGATTGCTGCTAACTGGATGTAGCTTAAACATCGCTTTAAGTACTAACTAATGAGATGATATCAAAGTTTCTCCAAGAGCATATGCATATTAATATCACAGAGAATATATATTAAAAAATATATTTTTTAGCAAGGAGGAGCTGTGCCAGTCAATATGACTGTGGCACTACAAAGCATTGTTGGCCCAACTGAAAATCCCTAATTTATTTTTACCTGAAAATGAAAATGAACTCTTGGCTGTTTTCCATTTCTCTTTCTCAACTTTTTTAATTCACAAATTAATAAGTAATCTGAAAATCATGTAATAGGTGTTGGAGAAGCATGGGTTCAGTGTGACCTATGTTTTAAGTGGCAACGTATAGATCCTTCTGTCGTAGTGTCTGTTTCTGGGAGCACGAGATGGTATGTGCTACTACTTGTGCTACATATGTTTTTTTTTTTTCCTCTTGTTGATGTTCATCACATTTGGACTTCCTAACCAGAGCTATTTTACACACGAATCTGTTGTCATCTTTATCTATATCTAATATGTAATTTCTATTGTTTAAAGGATATGCATGTATAACTCAGATAAATATTTTGATCTTTGCTCAATTCCTCAAAAGATGTCAAATGAATAAATTAATGAAGAGCTAGGCACAGAACAGGACGAAGCTAATGAAGGTATTGATAATTAGCTTTAATTCACAAATTATTAAGAGCTAGGCACAGAATATTTTCCATTTCTCTATTACGCTTCTCTTCTTTTGAATTCACAAATTATTAAGTTATGTTATAATCGTGTATCGTTAGACTTTTGCAATCGTCAAAATACGCAAGAGACTTCACCTTGCTTTCTATCATTGAGATCTTCAGTGATCTCCTCACATAAAAATGACGTGCAGGAAGACAGAGGATTTGGGAATCTCTGTAGACAATGTTTCATATAGACAAAGCAAGGTGTATGCGAAGAAAAAAAAATTGATAGGAAAAGATTTTATAGAGCTCTAAAATTCATATGTTTTGATGATATCTTCTACTTCATGATATCTATTCACAGTCAAAACTTAAAAAAACATCAGCCACGGCTCTTTCCTCTATTTCCAGGACTACTTTCTCGACTTAAAAAATCACTTGTCAATTAATAGTATCCCAAATACTCTGTGGAGAATCCAATGCAGATCGCTTCGTTAATACCCATCTTTCAGAGATCAAACATTACGCTTTGTCTACATGGTTCAGTTAAATCACTTGGAGGCTTAAGTCTTTTTTCTCTCTTGGGGCATCACTTCATTTTTGGACTTTATTCGTTTTACTCGCCGTTGTTATTCTTGATTTGATCGAAGATGACTCTTTAACCCAACCATAAACCATTATTGGTTTTGGGTCTGGTGTCTATTTAAATGTGATCTTCTATAAGGATTCCTTTTTATTAGTATATACAGTAGTATCCATATTTTTTTTTTTATAAACCCTATCTGATCCGCTCAGCCTCGGTAGAAACGCACCGAAGTATTACATAGTGGATTTTTCTTTTGGTTCAACGGTTTCAACATATACTATGAGTTCCGAACATGTTCGGGTCGAACGGGCCATGAGATCCATGAGATCCTAATTGGACCACCACACTGCTTATCCCGAGTTTGAGATACCTTCCGACTAATGCCATATGGTTGCCGGATCGCCTGTTACCAAACTACCAGGTAAACTACATGGACCAAAGTTCAGACCCAGACTTCCCATATGGATGTGTTTTTGTTCCTAGAGGGTTCGAACCCAAGAGAATCCGTGCAATATATTATACTCCATACTAAATTACATAGTATATATAGTCGTGTGAGAAAAATAAGTATATACAGTATGTGTGTGGTTTCACATGCATGTTATTAATATTTTCTTAGCTAGAGACTAAATTTTATTTTCCACGTTTAGTGTTTGCAACATTTGCCTTTTTTTAATGGATTCACCAACTCAAATTATCATGAGATGTAAAAATAGTTTTTAATTTTTATTTTTAGTAAAAAATATGACATGGAAATATTCTTAGCTAAAAGAAAGGAAACCCTAATGGAATAATTGTTTTGGTGATGTTCAAATTAAAACTAATACAGAGGAAGAGGCTTGCCACCAAGCTTTCCAGCTCTAAAACTAATCATGGTCAAGACACTAAACCCTATTTGTCTTTGATTTCATAGGACACACTTATTTATATTTAAGGTCATTTCAAATCAGACAACCACAATTTTGCGTATGCTCGAGGAAAAAAGGTATGTAAATAAGAAGTTCTTGGAAAATCCACATACCAAGACAATAACGTTACAATCTAATTTTTAAAAACTTTTGATTGGATAAAATTAGAGCCTCCAAGATAAGGTTTTTTTTTAACCCTAATCAATCAATAAAAAGTATCATACGACAAATACGAATATACGATGTCTCGATGGTTATTTCTTAGGTGCAAACAATCAAACGACGTATGATACGACAAATACGACGTAAAAAGAAGTCAAAGAATTCAACTCAAGAATTTGTTCGACTTAGAACAAATTTGATTGGAGAATTTGTTCGACCTACGACAAATAAATCCCAAATCAGAAACAAGAAAACAATTTTCAGAGACTGTCTATGGAAAAAATGTCAAATCGTTCAAAAGATTTCAACTTCAACTTTTGATTCCAAATCAAAGTACAATTAATTGAGAAAAAATGTTGCTCTTGCTTACCAATGAAATTATACAAAAAGGACGTCATTGCGGGTGTAAGTCCCCAAACATTTGCTTCGTTATGTTTTCATCCAAATGTAATTTAATTTCACACTTGTTTTTATTTTGTTTTAAATGTTCTCTTTTATTTTGGACCCGATATAGATTTCATTTTAGCTTCAAGTCCACTTTTACAAATGTTTGAAAATGGCACTGAGCAAAACAAAAGGAAAAATAGTAATTATATACCTGAAACTGTAACACATTTCAAGTTTTTCTTTTTGTTTTTTTTATAGAATGTTAAATTTTATCTCATTTTAATTTTTGACAACATTACAAAGATACAACAAAGAGAAGCAGATTGACCAAAATTTACAAACAATTCAACGAAAAAATAACTAGGTACACTAATAAGTACAAGACTGTTCGGAAACGGTTTGAGCAAAATAATTAAAACCAAAACGAGACTAGTCGAAAACCATCAATCACACGCCAAAGCGCAGACTATCCCGTTTTTACCACAGTTCAGAAGAACTGAAGTACTCATCGTTGTCGCCACGAGCAAACCTCCCCAGGAAAGCCCTTAATACCTCAAGAAGAAAACATACAGCTTCTTCGAGACTGACGTGATCTCCAAGACTGCCCAAATAATATAACTTGCAGCGGCCGACACTGGAGTCCAAACGGATACTCGGAAAGCCGCCTCCGAATACCATTCCCGAGTAAGCCTAAACTAAAACAAGAACCAACTCCCTCTGCTACGAGAAAACCGAAGGACAGAATCTCTGCCTCTAATTGACGCCCAGAAACGTTCCACATCACCACCGAACCATCGTCGGAGCCTACCAAACCGAAGCCAAAACACGAACGCACAAACCACTGAACCTAGTCGCGGGAACAAAACACACACCTGAGGGAAACTTCGGCCACGCCGAAGGTTAAGACGTCGCCGGAAACCATCCACCAAACCGCTAATAAGTGCATCCGTCGAACCACCGGCTAAACCACTGCAAAGAGACGCCACAGGCGGAGCCACTCTTGCCGAGAGAGGACGAGCGCCACCACTCCGAGGCGGGCGAGAAGACAGAAGCAGGAACACCAAAACGCCAACGATTGAACCCATCCTCTTGGCTGAATCGCCACCGCCGGTAACCGAGAGCTTAGCTTCACGCTCGCCGCCCACTCCGCCGCCTCAAGAACCGTTGAAGAGGAAACGAGACAGAGGAGGGACCATACTCGGCTGGGGATCCGAAAACCACCAAGCCACCACCGAAATCAGCCAGAGCGCTCGCCGTCGTCACGAGCCGCTCTTAACAGAAAAACCAAAGCCGAATCACGTCGGAAAGGGAAAAACTTCGTGCCTCGTGAAGAAGGAGAAGAACCACCGACAGAGAAACGAGGCGATGAAGGAGAGAACGCCGTCCACCCGTGATGACCTTCTTCCACCACCGCGACCCCAGCAACGCCGATGAGCCCACTCCTCCTTCGATCGAGGACTGTCGACGAGAAACCGTACATGTCGAGCAATCAGACCGACTTAAAAGAGAACTGAAGAAAGATTAAAGGAAAAGAGAAAGAGAAGGGAGGGGGGGGGGGGGGGGGGGGCAGGGAGGGGTGCGAGGACCATTGATAGCATTACGGGTTCAACTGCCGCCCCTCCATAAAGGGGGGGGGGGGGGGGGGGGGGACGGTGCCGGTGCTAAGGAAGCCACCGGCCACAGGCCCATATCTAGAAAATTGAAGGAGCGGCGGCTAGGTTATTTTTGCACAGAGAGGGAGTGAGGAGTCAAGTCAACGCCTAAAAGTTGGTTGCAACACATTTATAATTCATGTATATATATATATATATATATTATCCACTTTTGGAACCAACATAATAAATATATGTACATTTGAGTCTCGAGTTGGAGCTAAGTTGCACTTGTTCTTCAATTGATAAAAATTTTGGCCAGGCCAAAGTCACATGCAGTTGACCCCAAAAAAAAACCTAAAAACATGCCGAAGGAACAAAAGCAAAAGTAAGCACAACACGGTTAGAGAAATAACAGAAAACTAAGATTAGAAGTAATACCTTATAAAGACCAAATATCTTAGGAATGAAAGTTTTGTTGTTTGAGTACAATGCATCATTCAAGTATTGGAAGTACTCTTAATGAGTAAACGAATCATACTTTTCTTTGCTGATTTCTTAAATGATGAACCTCTCATCTCTAGTCTTCACGAACACAGCTTGGCTTTCCCCAATTTTTGCACCTACTTAGAGAGGTTATGTATTGTGCTTCCTATCTGACGACTGCGATATCTTCGCCTTCAAATTTTGTGAGGAGGAAATACTTCAGATATTTCTTGTAGCTTGCACTTTTTCCTCAGTAGATAAAAGTGCTCCTTGTGTTGGCAAAAGACTGGGCTAGGCTGGCGAGATGTTTTCTTGTGCTTATGATGTAGTTCATAAGCAATAAAACTAGATATTTCATCTTCTCGCACCAACACCTCATCTTGTCTTCCATTTGGTGGTCGGAGATTCTTCAAATGAGGCAAAGCCACCGAGTAAAAAGATGATGAAATGAGTTTTTGTTTGAAGTAGATTATACCCCGATTGAAGCATACTTTCATCATTTTTAACTCAAAGGTGGAACTATCCAGGAGAATCATATGAAACAAAAACAAAACGTAGTTAGTCGTTTTTTTTAAAACAAAAACCAAAATCTATTCTAAAATCTGTAAAGAATAAAAAAATAGGTTATGAAGTTGTTACCGTTACGCTATCGCAACCTTCAAAAAACATAAGCGTCTTCTCATTGCGTTTTTCTTTGAGATCTTCAGTAACCTGTTTACTGAGGTGCAAGATATGGGCCTGTTTTAAATATGCGAAGACGATGCTTCATATCTGTGAATATAATTACTATTAGGAATCATGGGCTTCCAACTCAAAACCAATTGGCAATGAGTGGATTGGCCCATGAACCTTATATACTAGTTACGAAATATCCCAACTTCCAATGTGAGATATTTTAATAATTTAATAGGCCTCCTCGAGATGAGGGCGGGACAACGCACCATCAACTCGGAAATACCACAACAAGACGAGTTACTTATACGGGCAATTTAAAATATGGAACCATTTTTGTGGGAAATTGCTTGTTTCGGTAACCTTGGGCTCTGATACCATATTAAGAATCATGGGCTTCCAACTCAAAATTAATTAGCAATGAGTGGATTGACCCATGAACCTTATATACTAGTTAAGAAATGTCCCAACTTCCAATTGGAATTAAGAAAATAATTTTTCACCTTTTCGATGTCAAATGATCCTTCACATAGTAGGAGATTTGGTATTGCAATTTAAATTAAGAATATAATGAAGTTTAGCCTAAAGAGAAAAGGAAATACAAGAGTAAAAGATTTGGGGGGTGTATTGAAACTGAATTTTGTGAGAATTTGGAATGATTTGAGTTTTAATGAGATTTTAGATGATTTTGGATGAATTAGGAATTTTTTTATGATTTTTTATTAAAAGTCTATGAAATCCCACCTAAAACTATGAAATTTGGTTTTTTATATTTTTAACTAACAAACCCCACAAAAACCACTTAAAATCACTCAGAATCTTCTAAAATTCATTACTTAAAATATTTACAATAACAGAGGATTTGATTTACTTTTTTATAAATTCTTGATTGAATAACATATGATTTGGTAAGACATTTAGAAATCATTAGTTCAATAACAGGGGATTTTAAAAGAACCACCAAATCTTCTAAAATTCCTAATCCAATACACCCTCCTTGGAGACAAACAGCTTTGAAATTCTTGATGCAGTTTATTTTAAAATATTTTTTTTTTGTATTTTTCCTTAAATTTTGCTTAAAGATTCCTCAAAAATAAAATTATTTAAAAACATCTGGAAAACATTTTAAAAGAAAACTATAACAGCTTATACAAAACTAATTAAGGAAGAAGATCAAATTTTAAAGAATTCCTTAAATAGTTTTGTATAATCAGGAATGAAGCTCTAGGATTATTAATCGGCTACAATTTAAATAATAAACAGACACACATGTTCACGACTTTTTGTTATAATTCTGGGCCCATTTGATGTGGTTTAGATCCTAATATGTATTTGGGTTAGATTTAAAAGAGGTTCAAGTAAATATTTATAATTGGTAGATTGGGGTTTTGTTTAAATTTATAGGTTCACTAAAAAAAACAATTAATGGGGTCAATATAATAAAATTTCAAAATTCAAAAAGAAAAAAAAAATATATATATATATACAACAAAATTTTAGAGAAAAAAAACATTAATTAAAATTTATTAGGATCCCCCTCCTCAAGTGCCTCCTCCCGCTATCTTTAATCGTCCTCGTCGTCCACATCAAGTACCCCAACCAATTATGTTAAACACAGACGAGATAACCTCAAAAGTCAACAGAGCATCGAGATTTGGCCCATGGGTTAAAATGGGCCATATATCTTGGATTAGTTAATGGGCTTATAAGTGGGCCCAACAATCGATTTTATACGCCGTCAAATTTTGTCTACGAACCAAGCCAATTCTTCTGCCGAGAAAGCAAATCTTCAATGCTCTCTCTCTCGGTCGATCCAAGGTCCGAGAAGCTTTTGAAGCGAAGGGAAGAGGAGTGGAAGGGTCTCTGTGAGAAGCAGAAGAGTGTGTGTAAACTCAAGAACAGAGAAAGCAAAGATTGCACTGAAATGATCTTCTTTATTAGATTACTTGCAATGCCTTTTATAGAACTACATATGAGCTGAAGCAAATAACTGAAATAAAGCGAAACAACCGGAAACACGACTCCAACTAGATCAACTAAAAGCTATTAACTCGCTAACGTGATTGACTCAATAAAGGACTAATGAGAACAAGTCTCTTTATTCCTAAAATGTCGCAACAGCCTTC
Organism: Alliaria petiolata; assembly: GCA_020283515.1. NCBI lineage: Eukaryota > Viridiplantae > Streptophyta > Magnoliopsida > Brassicales > Brassicaceae > Alliaria > Alliaria petiolata. Next base: position 239,534,629 of record JAHZTW010000001.1, on the reverse strand, counting down.
AACAAACCCTCCCTTGAACTAAACCTTCCCCAGAGTTTAGTTCATCAATCTCATACCAAAAGCTTCCCGGATCCTCTGAAATGTACCCATCTTCAACGGCTTTGTCATGATGTCCGCGAGTTGGTCCTCTGTGTTACAGTAGACAAGTTTCATAGTTCCCTCCTTTGCCAACTCCCTTAGAAAATGATACTGAACCCTTATGTGCTTGGATCTCCCATGCATGACTGCATTATTAGACAACTTTATGGTGGAAGTGTTGTCGCATAGCAGCACCATTTCATCATCTTGCTCATACCCGATCTCCTGCAACACTCTGCTCATCTAGATGGCTTGACAAGCACAAGTTGCTGCTGCAATGTACTATGCTTCAGTAGTTGATAAAGTAATGATAGGCTGCTTCCTTGAAGACCATCCGACAGCTCTTCCACTCATGAGAAAGACATACCCTGAGGTGCTTCTGCAATCATCTACATCTCCTGCATAATCACTATCTGTGTAGCCCAAAAAACCTCATCTTTCTTCTCGTTTGTACCAGATTCCATATTCTATGGTCCCCTTCAAGTAACGCATGATTCTCTTCACTGCTACAAAATGTACTTGAGTGGGATTTACCATGAATCGACTGATGAGGTTTACCACGAACATTAAATCCGGACGTGTTGCAGTCAGATACATCAAGCTCCCCACCATTTGCTTGTAGAGAGTAGAATCGACTTTCACTCCAGTTTCATCTCGCCCAATCTTTTGTCCGGGAACTATTGGATTGCAGACAAAATTGAAACCCTGCATTCCAAATCTCTCGATCACCTCTGCTGCATACTTCCTTTGAGAAATGAAAATACCATCAGCCTTTTGTATCACTTCTATTCCCAGAAAGTATCGCATTCTTCCCAAGTCTGTCATGTCAAACTCTCTCTTCATGGATTCTTTGAACTCATATAGCATTCCATCATCATCTCCGGTGAACAATAAGTCATCAACATACATACTGATAATCATGATGTTACCTCTTTTGCGTTTGATGAATAGAGTTTGCTCACTCGAACTGGACTGAAACCCTTCCTTGATGAAGTAGCTCTCAATGCGACTGAACCAAACCCTTGGTGCCTGCTTCAAACCATAGAGAGCTTTTTGCAACTTAAGAACAATGTGCTCTTTTCCTTCTACTTCATACCCTTGCGGCTGCTCCACAAAAAACTTCTTCCTTTAATTCACCATGTAAGAAAGCGGATTTCACATCCAACTGGTGAATTTCCCAACCTCTTTGTGCAGCCAAAGCAATGATCATCCTCATGGTATCCATTCTAGCAACAGGCACAAATACTTCAGTATAATCTACCCCATACTCTTGAGCATAGCCTTTCACTACTAGCCTTGCCTTATGTTTATCGATTTCTCCCAGCTCATTGAACTTTGTTTTGTAGATCCACTTTACACCAATTGCCTTAGATCCATTTGGAAGCGCCACCAGAGACCATGTCTGATTCCTTTCTATCGAACTTATCTCTGTGTCCATTGCCTCCTTCCATTTCAGATGTTTTTCAACTTCTTGGAAAGTTGTGGGATCTGTGACGACCATGAAAGCAATACTCTCAACCCTCGCCATGTTTGCCTCTTCTTCCGTGTCAGATAATTCATCTCCAGAAACGTAATCAGATGTCCAAGCTGGTCTGGTTCTCACTCTGCCTACTGTTGGTACTGCTACGGCTGCTGAATAATGGTCTCCTTGTGGCACATCTTCATTCAGAGTTGCATTTTCTCCTTCTGCAGTTTCAGCATCTTCTCCTTCTGCAGTTTCAGCTTCGGCTTCTGCTTCTTCTTCTTCATTTTCGATTTGCTCATAGTCATTTTCCCACTCAAGTTCTGTGCTCCGATCACCATCCTCATAGTGACTTTCTTTCCAGTTCCATTGTTTATCCTCCTCGAAGATTACATCTCGACTGATATGAACCTTTTTCTCCACTGGATCGAACATCTTGTAGGCCTTAGACTCGCTGCTAAAACCCAGTAGGACACACTTTATGCTTTTGTCATCAAGTTTGGTTCTCTTGACGTCCGGAACATGTGCATATCCAATGCATCCAAAGATCTGAAAGTGATCAACTGAGGGTTTTCTCCCACTCCAAACCTCCTCTGGGTCATGTTTTTGACAATCAGCGTGGGGGATCGATTGAGGACATGATTCACCCACTGCACTGCGTCATGATATGCAGAGTTTTAACCCTAAAATAACTACTGCAAGTGCACAGCAATGTCGTAGTATTTTTAGGAATCGAATCCACAAGTTCCAAAGGCCACACTACGATTCTTTAGACCAAAATTAAGCTAAGACGAAGATATGGTTTGTTGTTTGCAAGGTAAAACGAAAATAGCAATTAAAAACGGTTAAAGATAAATAAAACAAGCGTTAGGTCAAGGGCAATTCGCAGGAATTCAGAGATCACGAATCAGACAATTATTCAGGGAATGGATTATGAACCGTTCTAGAACTCAAAACACAGTTGTATAATCAATCCACCGTCGTGGTATCAATTACTTTGTCTAACAACCTAAGTATCTAAACTGTCGTTTGAACTTAGAATTCTAGACAAGCATTAATTTCGAGTTTGATATGTTCACAAAACGCCTTAACATCAGCTTTCGTTGGCTAAGGACGTTTTGCTCATCTATGTTCTTTCAGGCTTTTAAACAAACACTTTTGATGCGTTAAACAACCTAAGATCAGAAACTAGGTAGCTAATCAAGTTTCAGCAATGAGATCAACAATAGATGAAGAAACCACAAGATAATTCCGCATCTATGTCTAATTCAATGATTCATAAATTTCCTTGAAAAACCCTAAACCTAACTATGGATCTACTCAGACATGGAAGCAGAGAACAAGCAAAGAGATGAAGAGAAATTCATAATCAATAAATAAGAAATCCAAATGGGTTCAGAAATCTTCTCCAAAGATGCAGAAACTCGTCTCCCCAAGCTTACAAATCACAAAACCCAAAATTATGAATAGAATAGAAAGCGTTGCCTAAACAATGGCCAAAATAGGTATATATAGGTCTAATCACGTTCTTGGTCGAAATCCTTCCAAAGCCTAGTCAAAATAGGAAAACCCGAAATTTCCTTTTTCTACTTTAATGAACCGGTCGGTTTGGACAGTATTTACGAAAACTAGCATAACTTCAGATCGCACCGTTGGATCGACTTCAAACCACTTCCAAAAGAAAGCTAACTCAATAATAAAGCTTTTGTCCAAAATTCAGCTCGATCCATCGGTGGGAAATGCCTCAACGAATATCAAACTTCAGACCGTTCTGCATGGTCTGCATCTTCATATGTCCGTTTGCAGCCAAATTGACTCATTTTCTTCCAACGCGACCTAAAACCTGAAAAGACTCGATAAAAGACTAAAAGACTCTAAAAACACACTTTGACTCGAAAAACCATTGAAAACATTGGGTTAGAATGCCTCAAAAACGCAACATATCAACTCCCCCAGACTTAGTCTTTTGCTTGTCCTCAAGCAAACTACTAAGAATAGAGTCGAGATTTGAAAAAAAAAACTCACCAAATCTTTAGAACACCATCTTGATCAACACTCTTGAATCCACACATCACACAGCCAACATTAGATAGTATTTCAGCATACTTACCACTAGCTTAGCAATCTCCCAAATACGGTTCAAACCCCTTAGAGAAATTTGAAACCTCCATTGTTGACCCCTTTTATCAATTAAGCGTGCGATCTCATCGAGGGAGTATCGATCAAAGAACTTATAGATTCTTTTCCTTCCAAGCTCCTGAATACACATAAAGTATTTGCACAATCTCTCTTATTTTCTCTTCCCTTAGTCGATTTCTCCCTACTTTTCTAGGGTATCATTTTATTTTTTCTGTCGACTAGATTTGCTTCTCTTTTCTATAGATCAAGAACGGTGCAACTCACTTGCAAGGAGACGCTTTTATGAGTGTAAGCTCGCCTTCATAGTCCTTTTTATGGAACTCAGACTGCCGTTCTTAACCTTAAACTTCTTTATTTTCTTTTTCTTTTAGGGAAGATCAAAGAGAAATTGTGACAAAACTTATCTTTAAAGTGCTGGTAGAGGAATCAGGTTCGATGTATACCAAGCCCCAAGATGAGAAAAATAAAGTTCATTTGGGCGGGGCCAACAATGAATCTTTCGAACTCTCCATAAATCTGATCTTTCTCTATTAGATTGATCCACTCACAGCGTTCTACCTAGTAAAATCTGCAATCAACTATTATAATAATGGTCCTTCAAATGTTAATGCAATGTGGTTAGTTCCAAGAAAAGTTTATAGTTTCTAACAAGGTTTTGACTCAATAAAACAACTTGGACTGACTCAAGAAAAACAAAACAAAGAAAAATGTGTTAGTAAACGATGAGCATCCTCCCCCAGACTTAAATCACACTGTCCCCAGTGTGAAAAAAACGAGAAGAAGATGGTAAGTATGAAGAAACAGGCAAGGGATGAGAAAACTTACTTGTTCGTGGTCGAAAGTGAGATGAGAGTGGGCCTGGCCGTTCTTCTTCTTGTTTGTCTTCTTTTTTTTTTTTTTTTTTTCTTCTTCTTCCCAAATTCCCAAATTTTCCAATTTGAAGTTCAAACACACAAATCACACTAACAAGGCATGGGTGAGGTCTAATTCAGCTTATAAGAGTAAGAGCAATGGTAGATTCTTAGTTAGTATCTTAAGATATATTATTATAATAATGAATTGGATTCTTAAAAACTTAAGAAAATATCTTATATAAGAAACTTTGAGTGGTTTTCTTAAGTTCTTAAGAACCCAATTTATTATTATAATAATTTTATTATAATAATATATCTTAAGATACTATCTAAGTATCTACCATTGCTCTTACTCTAATATCATAGCAAACCACGAAATAAGCCTAAAACAAGCTATCAAACTCGAATTTTTCACTTTGAACATATGATTTTCGAACTGAAAAAGAGGAGAAATACGCGCGTACCTTTGCAGATCAAGAAAGTGAGTACCATAATCAAAAAGAGCACAAAAAATCCGAGTGGAATGCATCTGGGGGAGGATCGATCGATTTGCAAATGGAACGATCGATCTGCAAATGGAATGATCGATCTTCCAGGATCGGATCGATCCAAAAACTTACCTTTTTATGTTTATCTATGGATCGATCGATCCCAACCAAGATCGATCGATCTATGTTTTTTTTTTTTTTTTTTTTGGAGAGAACATGAAAACCAAAGCTGAAAGTTAGTAAACAAAAGAAAAAAAACTAAGTATAGACACTTTCCAGTGGGTTGCCTCCCACTAAGCGCTTGTTTAAAGTCTATAGCTTGACTTCTGAGCACATTTGTTAATCATGAGAATCAAAAGGCTGAGCCAATGCACCTTTGGTCCTTCTCCTGTTAGGGTAAGAAACAAAAAGTGCAAAATAGCACGCAATTATCCAATCCCAAGTGACAAAATTCACATCAATGAAGTTTACTACGAATGTAGCTTATTTTTTAGAATCTTTTTTGATGGTGAGATGCTCATGAGGATCAAATGCATTTGGTGTAAAGATAAAATCAATTTCAGGTCTAAACGATTTTATCACATAATAGTCAACTTCATCTCCATCAATCATGTAGAACACAATATTCTCCTCTCTAGAATCTTTCTCAACCTTAGGGTTCTCTATCTCATTTAAGATCATATCTATATCATACACATTCCCTAGGTAAGATTTTTCAAGAATAGATCTAGATTCCTCAGGCATTGAAAGTTTAAACTCAAGATAATTTAGATAATTAATATCAAATCACACTTCATGGTAATCTCTAGCAAGCTTTTCTACTCTTAAAGTATCTAGTCTTTCAGATTCACATATTAAATCATAGCATTCATCAATGAGCAAGGGAGTTTGCAAACTAGAAGCTACATCTTCAATGCAAGGCATGCAACTATCCTCATCATCATGAGATTTAAAGGTTAAGAAAGGTGTACCTTGTATTGAGCTTTGTGGAACCCAATATATTACCTCCTCAAGTGCATGTGCTATCTCTATCTCATAGAGTGTGAGCTCCCTTCCTTCAAGTGCTGCTCGATGTGACATGAGGTTCAGCCGGATCATAGATGCTAAGTCACTTCTTGTCAATGTTGGATTTTCTTTGCAAAGCTCATCCAACTCGACTTTTTGTTCCGGTGTGAGTACATTTTCATCAAGTGGTGGCTCCACATATGGCTCATCTTGAATGTATTCATCAAATGTGGCATCTTCTTCTTGTGGCCAATCATTGTAATCCATGGCCATCACCTATAAGAAACAAATTACTAAAAGAAAAAGTTAGTGCAAGTTAGGATCTTAGACAAAACTTCAAACCTAGACTTGTAGGTAACGCAATTGGAACTTGGCAACGGCGCCAAAAACATGATATGCAGAGTTTTAACCCTAAAATAACTACTGCAAGTGCACAGCAATGTCGTAGTATTTAGGAATCGAATCCACAAGTTCCAAAGGCCACACTACGATTCTTTAGACCAAAATTAAGCTAAGACAAAAATATGGTTTGTAGTTTGCAAGGTAAAACGAAAATAGCAAATAAAAACGGTTAAAGATAAATAAAACAAGCGTTAGGTCAAGGGCAATTCGCACGAATTCAGAGATCACAAATCAGACAATTATTCAGGGAATGGGTTATGAACCGTTCTAGAACTCAAAACACTGTTGTATAATCAATCCACCGTCGTGGTATCAATTACTTTGTCTAACAACCTAAGTATCTATACTGTCGTTTGAACTTAGAATTCTAGACAAGCATTAATTTCGAGTTTGATATGTTCACAAAACGCCTTAACATCAGCTTTCGTTGGCTAAGGACGTTTTGCTCATCTATGTTCTTTCAGACTTTTAAACAAACACTTTTGATGCGTTAAACAACCTAAGCTCAGAAACTAGGTAGCTAATCAAGTTTCAGCAATGAGATCAACAATAGATGAAGAAATCACAAGATAATTCTCTATCTATGTCTAATTCAATGATTCATAAATTCCCTAGAAAAACCCTAAACCTAACTATGGATCTACTCAGACATGGAAGTAGAGAACAAGTAAAGAGATGAAGAGAAATTCATAATCAATAAATAAGAAATCCAAATGGGTTCAGAAATCTTCTCCAAAGATGCAGAAACTCGTCTCCCCAAGCTTACAAATCACAAAACCCAAAATTATGAATAGAATAGAAAGCGTTGCCTAAACAATGGCCAAAATAGGTATATATAGGTCTAATCACGTTCTTGGTCGAAATCCTTCCAAAGCCTAGTCAAAATAGGAAAACCCGAAATTTCTTTTTTCTACTTTAATGAACCGGTCGGTTTGGACAGTATTTACGAAAACTAGCATAACTTCAGATCGCACCGTTGGATCGACTTCAAACCACTTCCAAAAGAAAGCTAACTCAATAAAAAAGGTTCTTGCCAAAATTCAGCTCGATCCATCGGTGGAAAGTGCCTCAACGAATACCAAACTTCAGACCGTTCTGCATGGTCTGCATCTTCATATGTCCGTTTGCAGCCAAATTGACTCATTTTCTTCCAAAGCGACCTAAAACCTGAAAAGACTCGATAAAGGACTAAAAGACTCTAAAAAAACACTTTGACTCGAAAAACCATTGAAAACATTCGGTTAGAATGCCTCAAAAACGCAACATATCACGTCAGGCCAGAAAGATTTTGGAACTTCTTTCTCCACTAACACTGCTCTCACCATGTTCATTACTGTCCGATTTTTTCTTTCAGCGATCCCATTTTGTTGTGGAGTGAAAGCTGTAGTGAGTTGTCTTTTGATCCCATGTTCCCTGCAGAATTCTTTGAACTTATTCAAATTGTATTCCCCACCTCTGTCCGTTGTAAGACACTTGATAAACATTCATGTTTCCTTCTCCACGAGTGCCTTAAACGTCTTGAATTGATGGAAAGCTTCTGATTTTTCTAACACAAAGCAAATCCATGTTTTCCTTGAGAAATCATCAATGAAGCTAATCAGGTACCTCTTTTGAATGTTTGATGATGGTCTGATCGGTCCACACAGATCTGAGTGAATGAGCTGAAGCTTCTCGGTTGCTCTCCATTTGCTCTGCTTTGGAAATGGCACTCGATGGTGTTTCCCTTTGATACACGCCTCACATGTAGCAGCCATCTCTGGAATTTCCGGCAAACCCACCACCATTCCTTTGTTGTGGAGAGTATAGAGGCCACTGTAGCTAAGGTGTCCATAACGATGATGCCATAGTTCAGCTGGATCGGAGATGTTCACCTGAAAGTACTTCTCTTCCTTATTCTTCTCAGATGACTCGCTGAGCAATACAAACATTCGGTTTGCAGTCATCACCGATTCTGCAATTTTCCCTTTTGTGTGGTGAAATATGTTGCACGTCTTTCGTTCTCCTCCCTTGAACAGCACATCTAGACCCTTCTCTTAAAGTTATCCCACACTTAGTAAGTTGTTCTTCAGCTCCGGAACATAATAAACATCATTCACCACATAGCTCACTCTATTTAGCATGATTTTCACCACGCCTTTCCCACCAACCATTAGTCTATGATTGTTTCCAAGCTTGACATTGTGAGTGAATTTTGTGTCCAGGCTTGAAAACATTCCTTGATCTCCACACATGTGGTTTGAGCATCCTGAGTCAACGAACCATGCATTGCTTCTCTTTGTTCCTTGAAGTTTCACAAAAGCCATCAATAAAACTTCATCTTCTTCTTCCAATTCTGCATAGTTTGCTGCACTTCTTCCTTTTGGACATTCATAGGCGAGATGTCCCAAGTTGTGGCAGTTGTAGCATTCGATTAGTGCCTTGTTAAAGGTCCGTCCTCTTCCCCTACCTCGTCCTCTATATGATCCTCTGCCCCTTCCCCCAACATTGAGGGCTTGATCATCTTCTTCAAAGCTGATCTTCTTGAATTTCTTCTCATGTACGGACAGCGAGCTTTGTAGCTCATCAATGGTCATGCTGCTGGTATCGTTTGACTCCTCACTGGACACCACAACGTATGTGAATCTCTCTGTCAGAGTGCAAATTATCTTCTCCACAATCTTCTCATCTGACATGTTTTCTCCATTGCTTCGCATCTGATTCGAGATCGTCATTACTCTCTTAAAGTAATCATCAATCTTCTCATCTCCTTTCATTGCTAGGATCTCGAAAACTCTTCTCAAAGTTTGAAGAAGCAATCGCTTCACCTTCTCGTTTCCTCCAAACTTCCATTTCATCGACTCCCAGATGATCTTAGATGTTCTCCGATCCAAGATCTGCTCAAACACAACTCGATCATTAGCTTGAAACAAGTAATGCTTCACCTGATGATCCTTCATCTTAAGATCATCGTACTGCTTCTGCTGTGCTGGGGACATTGTGATTCCCACAGTTGGCTCATTGTATCCTTCATCCACCAGGTTCCATAGTCCCTTAGCTCGTATGAGGTTCTCCATCAATTCGCTCCAATGATCGTAATGATAATCAAAGTGAGGGATTTTGGTAAGTGTTTTGTCGTCACTCATTTTCTCTCTTTTCTCTCTTGATCACTTCTCTTTGTTTTGCTCTGATACCAAATGTAAACTCAAGAACAGAGAAAGCAAAGATTGCACTGAAATGATCTCCTTAATTAGATTACTTGCAATGCCTTTTATAGAACTACATATGAGCTGAAGCAAATAACTGAAACAAAGCGAAACGACCGGAAACACGACTCCAACTAGATCAACTAAAAGCTATTAACTCGCTAACGTGATTGACTCAATAAAGGACTAATGAGAACAAGTCTCTTTATTCCTGAAATGTTGCAGCAGCCTTCAACAGTGTGGTTGTGAGATCTGTTCGTGTTTATGTTTCCGGTGTCTCCCGAGGATGTTCCAAACGTATGTGAGCATATGTTTCTGTACTCAGAATTTTTGTTGAATATGTGAGTGCATATTTTTTTATTTTTTTTCCTGGGATTCGACAGGATAAAGTCTATGGTTTAGGGTTTAATGAGAAGTTTTGTTGCGCTGTTTCAATCTATCAATCTTTATGTCTTTTTATCAGCCAGATTACTTTTGTGTATTTGATATACATTTTCTGCCCACAAATACATTGGCATGTAGAGCCTGAGGTTTCAGATTGTCTAATAAAATGCCAGTGACGGCTGTGTTTTGTAGTATGTTTCCGCGATAAAAACATACAATGATTTCACCCCCGGTTGTTTTCTGTTTTTATTAAAGAAAAGAGTATCATCACAACTCCTATGATCACTCAAATCATATTTTTTTCTCACTAATTGTATGATTCTGTCATTTCTTATATGATTCATGTAGCTCTACTATATATATATATTACTCAATATTTTTTTTTCAATAATTTTTCACCCCTAATGGCTTGCAGAGGAAAATAATTTATACCTTTATTTCTGTACAAAATCTGCAATCCCGGAAGGTAAGTGACTGAATGGATCACTATCAAGTATACAAAAATCTCTTAGATCAGTAGATTTGGTGTGTTTGCTAAGTTGATAAGAAAAGGTTTGTTGTAACGTTTAGGGTCCTTTCTTCCTGGTCCATTTAGGTCTGATTGCAAAATTGAGGAGCAAGTAGATGAATTGAAATCTGAGGTAGAAGAACTCGAGAGCTTTGAGGCAGAACATGAGAGGTTTGTTCTTCTTTCAATGTTTGTTGGGTTTACATAAATCAATGGAAACCTTGGGCTTGGAATGGATATATGTATATATTAACAAAAAATTAAGTTTGTGTTCTTGATGTCAGATTGAAAACACTCTTAGAGAATGAAGAGGCAGAACACTCGAGGTTTAAAGCAGAACTCAATATGTTTGTTCTTCTTTCGATATTACTTGGATTCATATAGATGATCAGCGGATTGTGTTCTTGGTGTCAGGTTGAGAACAATCTCATAAAGCAGTAGTGGACTCTCAGGGGAGAAGAAGAATGAGAATGCGAATGAATACTTGTATCTTCCCTCAGATCTTGTGCTTGTCATATTGTCTCGTCTTGCTTTGAAAGACAATATACACTCTTGTCCTGTTTGCAAGACATGGTGTGGAATCACTGCTTCTGTTCGGGTTAGAGATCCGCCTTGCTGGCTTATGTATATTGATCGATATCATAAAAATGGGGTCTCTTACGGGTTTTTTGACCCCGTAGAGAAGAAGAAGACAAAGGCGATGAGTCTACCCAAGTTATTTGAGTCTTCCTGTATTTGTTGTTCTGAGGATGGGTGGTTACTCATAGAAGAGCCTGTCAACCTTCTCTTGTGCAATCTTTTTACCCGAGAGCGGATAAACTTGCCTAGACACGATCCATTTCTAACGGACTTTGCTTTCTCTTGTGCTCCTACAAAGAGAGGTTGTTTGGTGTTTGCAATTCTAATAACCGGGTTTAGTGTTAGAATCGGCACTTGGCATCCTGGTAAAACTACATGGGTGACGGAGGACTTCCCCTCGAATTTTAGTAGGAAGTCAAGAAACATCTTATTCTCGAATGGTCTCTTCTATGTGGCATCAGAAACCACGCTAGGGGTATTCGATTCATCTGCACGTACTTGGGAAGTTCTTACTGTGCAACCGATCGCTAGCACAATCAAGTGGATCACTGAGTATAAAGGTCAGATATTTCTCGTAGATGCGTCGACTGTGGACCCTATGGTGTTTAGGCTTAACCAGTTGGAGTGGGTTTGGGAAAAGAAGAAAACATTGGATGGTTCGTCAATATTTGTGAGCGATGGGTCATGTGTGATGACCTCTGGCCTCACAGGGTCAATGAGTAACGTTGTGTATTTCTGGAACCCTTATTGTATCAACAAAAGGCGTCCCACCAAGTATGAGTGTGCTTTGAAACGCAATCGCCCCTACAAGTATTCTTTATATAGCAGGAATTTGTGTGAAGACTGTGAAGGGTTTTACTTTGAATATCGGACCAAGACTCGGATAGATGGTGTTTGGATCGAGCCGCCCGACAACATCTCTATCTTCGATTACTCTATTCTTCCCTCCGATCAAATAAACACGCGTCTGTTTATTTGAATATTTCTAGATTCAATCTATATTGTGGCAACATATGTTTGTGAAAGAGAGGACTAAGACCTTTCTTTTTGTGTTTACATTCAAGAAATTACGCAGTGAAAGCAAAGCATTTCAATTTGATTTTAACAAAGTCAATGGTTTAGGGTTTTAGTTATAAGTTTTGATGAGCTATCTCAATCTGTAAAAATTTGATCTTTTTGTCTTTTTTTATTAATCAGATTTCAGAGTGGCTAAAGTGCCAGTTTTTTTACCAATTGGCTGTGTTTTGTACTACTGAAGTGAAAAGATCCATTTCTGTTTTTCTTTTCAATGTGGATTAGGTCTGATTCTTCTCGTCTCCATCAACTTCCCTCTGAACAAAGCTCGAGTCCGCAACGTAACCCACTTTCTCCATCTCTTCCCCTAACTCAGCAAGCTTCTCATAGATATCCTTTGAATATTTGAATATTTCAAGATTCAATCTATATTCTTGTAACAAGAGATGACTAAGACCTTTCTTTTTGTGTTTACATTTAAGAAAACAAATGATGATGTTTTGTGTTTTGTTTGACTAAGTGTGATTTTTAAAGGATGTTTTATTCCAACCGAGAGAAAAAAAAAAACAAGCACTCAAAGAAGTAACTCCAGATCTCCTCAATTCGAAAACAGACACCATTGTTGCAAAAACTAGCAACTGTATATCATAACCCAAGACTTTCTAGTCTCATATCTGATATGCTCTCAAATTTACCCTAGAGCTACTCTCTCAAATTAAGAGATCAGTCGCAGTACTTAAGGATCAAATCCACAGGGAAAGAGTTAGTCACACAACAAACTTTTAAGTTTGAATTAAGCTAAGAATAAAGATTAAAAGTAAAAAACAAAGAATAATTAAAAGCGGTGTAAGTTCAGGAGACAAACGCTAGGTTCAGGAGACGAAACACTAGGTTCAGGAGACGAAACGCTAGGTTCAGGGAAATTTTCAGGTGAATCCAAATTGCAGGTCTAGACAGAATGTTAGGAATTATGAAGAACTGTTCTTGAACTTGAAACACTAATGTAAATACAACCAACTCTCGCTGCGAAGATTATCTATGTTTAAACCCTAAAATTCCAAATCTCTTTGCAAATTCAAACAATTCAGACAAGCATTAATAACAGGTTCAATTGTTCACAAAATCCTAAACCAAATCTCTTTGCGAATAGGTATTTTGCTCATCTAAGATTAGTTTAAGCAATCAATAATACTCTCGCATCTATTAATTAACCTAAGATCAGATTTTAGGTCGCGAAGCTAGAATAAGCATTAAACACAAATTCAAATGAAGAACTCTAATGATTTTATCCTAACAATTCAATTCAACCTAACAATTCATCAATCACCTTTGAAAAACCCTAAACCTAACAAGCAAACTACTCAGACATGATCAATGAAACACAAATCATAATTTGAATAGAAAGCATAAAAGAAATCAATAGAAGAAATAAGGGAGTTCCAAATCTGCTCTAAAGGAGTCTGATTTTTCTCTCCAAAACTCTCTCTCTAAAATAATGTGTAGCCTAAAACCAGGCCCGGCGTTAGGCATGGGCTGAGAGTGCAAATGCACTGGGTCCACTTCATTTTTTTAATTTTTCTTTACTATTTTAGGGCCCAAAATTTGAAGATTTTGTAAAATAGGGTCCAAATTGAGTAAAATTTTTGATTATAGCACAGGGCCCAACCAAGTTTTGAAACGGGCCTGCCTAAAACAATGGCTTTGGAAGTCTATATATAAGGTCTAAAACACGAATTGGGCACTTTTGCAAATAAGGAAAACTTCTGGGCAATTTCCTTTTTCTTCAAAATCTTGTAAAACTGCGTTTTGCCTTGGCTCGAGTGGTGTCGATCGACACCCATGAACAGTGTCGATCAACATTGTTCATCGCACTTGATTTTGATTTCATCTTTTCAGCAGCTTCTTCCACAATGCTCAAAAATGCTTCAAAATCTCCAATTATGCTCCAAACGTAGTCCAACCTGCAAAGACTCTAATAGGACTCTAAAACACAGCCAACTGGTAAAAAAACCTGCAAGGCAGGGGAATTATGAACAGAAGTAAAAAGGTAAAGGGGAGAGTTGATACCAGAAAAAAGTGGAAGGCGGAGAGTTGTTACCAACATTCTCAGTGATAGCGTACTCAACTCTGTTTCAAAAAACAGAGAAGTCTTTAAGCAACAAATAAACAGTCTCACGTCTTAATGTATTTGCAAAACATAGAAGAAAACAGATTAAGAGTAAGCGCTCTCTACTTTAGGAATTCCTTGAGCATGAAGTCGGCAAACCGCTTCTTATAAGCACAAGGGGAGGATCACCGTGGGCTGTTGATTCTGACCAATCATCTTAATGGACTTGCCCCATGATTCAAACTTCTTCTTCCAATTGTATGCACTAGGTAGTCGATGATTCCGCAAACGATTTCCTGATTATCCTCATCTACCCCAAGAAGAAGGGAGTAGTTCATAACATTGACGCTCTGTCATTTCTTCGGTTCGGTTAGTACTTTAGAAAAAATTTAATCGAAACTAATCAAATGAGACTAATGAAAACTTACACTAAGAAAGTCGGTGTCGTTGTGGATTAGTCATCTCCAGGTTGACTTTCTCTCCCGAGCTGAACTGCAGTGGCGAAGCCTTCATGTTCTTTATGAAGTTCTCATCCAGAAGTATTTCAGTTGGCTCTCGAGGTGGAGGTGACCGGCCATGTATGCCTTTTAGATCGTACAACGTTTGCACATCAAATTCTCCATAACCATCAGATGCTTTGGCAGGTCCAAGCTCACTTGTAACTGAGCAAAACAAAACACTCATGGCACAAAAGCAAAGAGAAACAATTGTGACTAAAATTAATACCTTATAGATACCAAAGATCTTGGCAAGGCAGGTTTTGTTGTGTGAGTTCAAGTACTCGAAGTATTGGAGACCAAAATAATGTAAGGAGTCATACTCGTCTTTGTTGATTTCCTTGACAATAAGCCTTTCGTCGCTTGTTTTTGAGAAAATTGCCTTAAAGGAGTCATACTCGTCGTTGTTGATTTCCTTGACAATAAGCCTTTCGTCGCTTGTTTTTGAGAAAATTGCCTTACTCTTTCCACCTTTTGCCTTCCAAATAGTGCACCTGCTTAGTGAAGTGATATACTGTTGCTCTGGCCAATGGAATTTGCCCATCAGGTCTGAAAACCTCTTTTCATGTTAGCATTTGACAATCTCATACACATTGCGTGACAATGCATTTGCAATATAACTGGAAATTTCATTCTCCCCAACTAATATTTTAGCTCTTTCATCTCTATCTATTTTCAGTGGTGGGTATGGGAGTTTCATTGGCAAAACAACCATATACAATGTTTAAGAATTCAACCTGTTTCTGCACAGGTTATATCCTCTTTTGAGGATAGCTTTCGTCATCTTCAATTCATAGGGCCTGCGGCCACTCAGCACAATCTGAAACAAAAACAAAATTTCCAGTGAATAGAGAAGCACATTTATATATTTCGTAATGAATGAATAAAAAAACAGACTTAAACAATAAAAGAATTATCTGAAACAAAACAAAACGTAATTATCCAAAATCTATTCTAAAATCGATAAACAATAAAATAAATAGGTTCTGAAATTGTTACCGTTATGCTATCGCAACCTCCAAAAGACATAATCGTCTTCTCATTGCGTCGGGTCTCATTGCTTCCGCCCGAATCTTTGAGATTTTCAGTAATCCGATTGCATACAAATGAGGTGCAAGTAGGTGGGTATGTTGTGAATCTGCGAAGACGATGATTCATATATGTGACAACTACGATATCGACATATCGTCGTAGTTGGGACTCTTCGCTAGTCGAGACTAAATGGCTTGGAGAATGTTTACCACCCTGTTAAACCATATTAATAAACTAAAAGACACAAGAAATATATATAGAGAGAGACTTATCATTACCAATTGGAATTAAGAAAACAACTTTTCACCTTTTCGATGAAGAGTTTTGGTGTTGCAATGTACTTTGGCATTTCTTCTGGCATTACTGTGTGAACAGGGGATTTGGTGAAAACCAAGCCTTCAAAGACATAACTGCATCAAAGTTCAATACGATAAAACGTAAGAGGCTATCAAAAACATCAGAAAAACAAAAATATTTCAGCAGTTGACATTTTATCATTCATCCATCTCCATCCATTATAATGCACTTAGTAATCAAAACAGACAAGACATAATCCAATGACAGAGAACATGTTCAAAGCGAAATCGGTAACTATACATTTCTTCAGAGGATGATGCGACACATTTGATCTTGAGGTATTTTGTGTAGATTCTCGGGCTCTTCAGAAACTTGATGTAGAAGCTTAGCGGCTGAGTTTATCCAGTGTCTACTCAGACCAGCAGATTTAGCTGATTTAGTTAGATATTCCATCAACTCGTCCATTGTTCAATTCTGTTTTTATTTCATAAGAAAAAGAACACATCGACATTAGATTTACTGAAATAAACGAACCACAACTTCGACTTGGCTTTTGATTCCCAGTCAAATAAATTAACGTCAAATTCTGTTTCGGATTTTCAAACAAGTACGTAGACTCAATGCTTCGTTAATAAGGTTAAGAGTCAAGAAACGATGGGGAGAAGATAAAAGAGAAGAAGATGACAACAGAACATAGTAATAACTAACCTTTGAGACTTAAGAGAGGAGACCACAGAGGAGAAGAACAAAGTATTCAGAGTTACTATTGATCGTGCTTAGAGAACAAAGGCTTAAAGGTTTCATGGTTTGTACATCACGTCATCTGTTAAAACACAATAAACTGAACAAAAAAATAGATATTAACTTGATTTCTAGACTAAATTTTTTGGAAAATCAACATAAAATGTTAACTAACAAAAAAATAAATAAAAAAGAAACCATGTCTTAGAAAATGTCAATACCTTCACAAAATAGTATATGTCAAATTAAAATGGAAATCTATATTAAATATATAAAAAATGTAAATTAACTTTATATCTAGACTAACATTTTTGAAAAATCAACATAAAAATGCTATATAAAAAAAATAGAAATTAACTTGATATCTAAACTATTTTTTTTTTGGAAAATCAACATAAAAACCCTACTATACTATAGAAAAGTTGATGTCATAAGATATTCAACAATGAGTCAATAATTAAAAAAAAAATAATCAATCCACAATGACACGGAAACTTTCCCGGAAAAATATTTCTTAGTGGAACTTAGAACCAAAAAACAAATTCTGAAGTTGTTACCGTGGCAAAAGTAAATGAAGGTTTGGGTTTCCAAACTATGAATATAATGAAGTTCAGCCTAAAGAGAAATAAAAATACAATAGTAAAAGAAATTTGGAGACAAGAACGTTTTATGTTAGATCTTTTACTTTTAAAATTTTAAATGCAACTTAGTTTTGTTAAAAGTTTTTCTATTTATTTTCCTTAAATTCCTTAAAAATAAAACTAACTTATGGAACTACAATAATTTACACAAAATTATTCAAGGAAAAATTTCAAAAAATTTAAAAGAGTTTTAGCCTCCGCCCGCTTGTCTTTAATCGTCCTCGTCGTCCACATCAAGTACCATCTTCATTTTCCTTCTGCTAAGCGGACTTTGAGTAAGGGACACAGATACAGGTCCGGTGTCATCACCGGAATCTGCCAAGTCATCATCCTGCAATTCGTGATCTGAGATAAGAGTTGGACCTTCTTGAGATGGAGTAGAAGCAGCATTCTCGCTGATGCGGACGTCTGTTTGATCATTTTCCTCATCTTTGCCATTGATAGACATTGTATATGGAGGACTAGTTTCATTCCTAATAACAAAAAATAGCGAGTTTAATTATATGATACTGACTCAATGAGATCAAATCAATCTCAGAGGTCTATAAACAAGATAAGGACAAAACAAGTGGGTAGTTTTACCTTTCTGTGTTGTCAGTAGAACCTTCTGGAGCAATCTCATTGCTTGAACTTGTGTGCTTCTCAATCTTTCGTGTTTCTCTGCTCTTCCTACAAAACACAACTCTCAAGTAAATCAATTTGCAATCGCTCAAGAAACCAAGTTTGATCTTCATGGGAAGGGGGAGTCATCTTATTATATAACATTTTAGTTACCTTTTCTTGAATGCTGCTAGTATTGTTTCGTTGTCGGATTCATCTGCTGAAGAATCATCATGGTCATCTTTCAGCATCATGCCAGCTTCTGACTTCTTACCACGAGGGAGACGTAAACCGAGTTGCTTTAGTTTACGTGAAACTTGGGCAGTGGTATATGTATTCTCAGATCCCAATTCATTGGCAATCAAATAAGAGCAGCGTCTTTGGTCCTTGAACCTGCACACAGACAACAACGTTAAAGACAACAACCAAGGGAGTCAATAAAACTGGTGCACACAGACAGAGTTAAAGCAGAGGAGGCAAAGTTTTGAGACTCACTTCTCGTATAGTTCCTTAATAAGTGTTTCTTGTTCTTTGCTAAAGGAACTCACTCTTTTTCTGGTGTTTCTGTTTCAAAGGTAGTAGAGGAGAGTCGTTAAAATCCAAAACTAAATATGTTAAGTTTGGAAAATTATGGTAAATTCTAAGAGATACTCACGAAGGTTGCTGATCTGATGCTGCCTCTAAGTGATCTGGATCATCATTTCCATTGTTGCCTTCACTTGTTTCCAGAGAGTTATCACCACGCCGAAGTCTTTTCCTTGTTCCTAGACCTAGCTGTTTAAGCTTGTTGGTTACTTGTGCAGCAGAAATTCCACCATCAGGATCCAAATTTTCGGCAATAAGCCGGCTGCAATTCTTATCATCTTTGAACCTGCAACAATTTCATTATAAGCAACCATTTGAATCAAACAGTACCATGGCTCACATGTAAGATTCTGTGTGTTTACAACTTCTAATGCTTATGAAATCTAAACCATGGATCAAATGCTTATATCACTATAGGAAGAAATAGCAGAACGATTTGTGTTATTTCCTTCAGTAACTACTCCACTCATCGAACTAAAATTACCATTCGTATAGCTCTTTAATTTTTATCTCCGTGTCAGCGTCAAAAACAAAACTTCGCTTTCTTTTAGATGGTCCTGCAGATTCATTTTCCACAATGTGATCGTCCTCACTGTAGTAAGCAAAAATCCCAAGCATTAGCAAATATATATGAACAGTATCTCCAGCTAACAAGAAACATAAAAGGTATATAAACTAATATCGTAAGGGGAAGTTTCTCTTATATGAAATGAAAACCTTTCTTACTTTTGAAATCCTCGATCATAAGATATCACAACATCAGCTTCATCATCACCTAGAGCATCTGCTATGTTTCTGCGGGTCCATCCTTTTTCCGATGGTGAAACATTTACCTCAGTTCCTGAGACCTTTTCTTGATTTCCCATTTTTTTTCTTAGATGGCCAAGCTCATGCAACATATATTCGGCATTTATGTAATGGCATTCTTTGCGACTCTTCGAGAAGAGAATTTCCACAAAGAGAAGAGGCTGTGACTTCATTTTCTTCAGCATATTTCTAACCAGATCTGTGAGGAAGGTAACTATGCTTTCATAGTCTTTACAAGGACAAGCTTTCTGCTCATCAAGGATCATATGGAATGTTATTAGCAGAGAAAGCTGCAAAATAAACCCAATAAAACAGTGAGGAAGTTGCAAAATAATAAAAAGAAACTTATCAATTGTGGGATGTGATTTAAAAAAAACCAACCTGATACAACATGGGAGATAGTTCCAAGTCTTCTGTAATCCTCCGCAAAATGCTTACTATGTGGTGATTCGTCTGTCTTGGGTTGCTTTTGTAAAACTTTAGCAACCAGCATATGTTTTGAATGATGCTGTTGCTTGCAAAAGCAGAAATAAATGTTGAAACCTTAAAATCAACTTCATCTGTTCCAGTTTGCTCTTCGCCATCAGAAGAATCGTCAGTGCCACAAGACATATCATCGAGCACATGATTTGATCTAGGGCTGTGCGTTTGTGGAGTTTCATCGGCTTCAGTCCCTAGGTTTGAATCCCCTGGATTATTGGGAGGCACATCCGTTGGTCCATCCTCAGTAGAAACTGTTGAATCAACCATCGGTATGCTTTTTGCGGTGCCAGCATCATTTGATGTACTTGGAAGATTTTCAGACAGTTCATGCACTGTTGCCTCCTTATTTCCCCTGGGTTTTTTCTTTCTTGCTTTTCTTGATTTTTTTGAAACCTGGGACATGAAAGGGACATTTAGTTGAAAAATTGCATAGATACACCTTGTTATTAAGCTTTGTATATCATCTAATCAGGGTTTCATATCCAAGCAGATACATACCCTCAAAGTTCCACGCCCTTGAAGGTTTTCCATAAGGCCTACTATCACATGGATGCTTTCCACCAGATCTCCAAGCTCACTGGCAAGAAACAAAGAGCAATTTCAAGTAACTTAGATTTACAAGTTAAGTAATTTTCAAGCATCATCATACAAGAAAAAACATAAAAATGAGTTTTTTAATCAAACATTTAACAAGTCAAACAAGTTCACATGCATACTGTCACGATGATGTATATGTTCCAAGGTTCACCTATTATACAGAGAACACTATAACAGTTGTCAGATAATTTATTGCAAGATACTATGCCCTAAATATTCTGGAATAAGAACACACAGAAGCAGAGAGACTAACCTTTTAGGTTGCTTATGCGTGTCAAAACTTCTCACCAGATTCAGGATGAACTGACACATCCCTTGATCAGTTTGGTCGTAAAACAACTTATAAAGTAAGATGCGGACAGTAAAAGCTTCTCTAGAGTCTTCAGGTACCAATCGAAGTACCAGATCTAACAAACAAAGCTGCATTGAAAAAAACCAAGTGAACAATGCAGGCCATGAGTATCCGCCTTTAACTGCTGAATAAAATGCAGAAGGAGTCGACAATAATTTTGCCATCTCTCCTACACAAATGCATATATCTACCGATAACAATGAGCTACAGACTACAGAAACCATTTAGAAAATATATAGACATCCAGAAGCAGTCTTGGGGAATCAGCCAGAAAGAGATTAAAGCATGCATATTGCATACCATAGTTTTCACAAGAGAGCTTGCTGCAGATAGAAATTGAAAATCCTTAGTTTCCTTCAGACCATCAAAAGCAAAGCGCCATTTTGAAATGACGAGCGAAAACATTCTGTCATTAATTGTTGCTGCAACGGGCGCACAAATGTCACTCTTAGAAAGTTCAGAAGTTTCTTCCGTTCCTGTTGCTGGCTGAAAAGGAATAAAAGCATTGATGTGACCCAAAAATCACGGAGATTAAGCATTCTACATAGAAATAAATGCGGACCAACTTAGAGAAATGAAAGGGACACAAAACCAAAGTAGTTCAATTACTCACGTCAGAAGCCGAAGACTTGTGAAACTGAAAAGAGGTGACTGCCTGAGCAACCTGGAAGAAAGTAACAACGTCGCTGTTTTGAATGGAGGGATGCTCTTTTTCTATATCTTCACATACCGACTGCATCAAAACTAAGAGATATGGAACACTGCCATCAGCATCACCATACTTAAAAAACCTAAGTATAAGCAAAAGTCAATCTTCTATTGTGTCACATACCATTATATCCTCCTGACATAAACTGATTGATGAAATCATGCAGCAACTTCAAAACATTGTCATTCGTCACGGACATTGGTCCATGTTCCCAGACAATCTTTTCTGTGGCTCCACGACCTTTGTGAGGATTTAGTACCGTGCTCTCCGAAGCAGAAGGTATTCCCTTTAGTACAGCTTTGGTGCCACCCTATGAAAAAATTTCATTATATTACATACTTTTTTACATGACATCAACTTGAAGGCATCATCGCGAGAAACAATACCATTGTAACCCGGGTGAATGTCCCACCAAATTGTGAATGACGCTGATTCGCTTTGTTGAGTCTTGCAAGCTTTCTTTTGGCTTCCTCTGCCTCCGTTAATTTCTTCAAACTGTCTACAGAAGCCTTTATTCCTTGATCCAACTGCCAAAAACAAACACATCATCAGTACCAAAGAAACAAACTCGTTTCGATCTCGGAAACCGTATTGATCCAGTTGAAAAACTGACCTTCTCAGGTGCCTTCGCAATGAGCTCCATGTCTTGGCCCAAAAGAATATAGTGATAAATCTCCAGCAGAAGCAGGTTGTCATGTCTCAACAAACTGTTAAAACCCTCGATAGTCTGAGTGATTACCAGAAATATATCCATCACGTTTTCACGGGAGAGGAGTTCAAGAAACTGATCCCTCAGCGACAACAAGTAACAAGTGGATTCTCCAGCCTTTTGAAGCGGCGAGATATCATGGATAGCCAGTAAATTCCTGAACAGAGTGAGCACAAGCTGAACCAGTTTCCAATCTTCCTCGTTGAATTCGTCTCTGGAAAGCACAAGTAGCTGAATGAATGAATTTTTCCAAATCTAATTTGATTCATATGCTTTATACGAGTTATAACACTTACAGTTCTAAGCTCTCTAGGGGGGATTCTAGCAAAGACACAATCACTGCAACAATGTTGCTGAAAGTAATGGCAGATTTCAATCCCCACAAATACTCAATCTGCTGAGGAACATCGTCTGAATCAGGCTCTACAGGCATTGTGAGAAACACCAACACCTTAACTGAAAAACAATCAGATTACACACTATCATCAGAACATTACAACAGTAACAATCGTGAAACTTTGATTAAGCGGAGAAAAAAGAAAAGAACGGTACCTGCATTTAAAACTAAGTTATGTTCATCTTGGTAATGCTCGATGATCGGAATCAGATCTTTCGAGACTATATTCCACGCACAGACCTGCTTGAAAACTTCCCTGCTCTGTGGATCGTCCCGTCTCAAAAATCTCAGCAAGTCCTTCAGATTGTCTGCGATTAGAACAAAAAATTGAAATTAGCTCATCGAGACGAATCAGATATCGGCAAAATCAAATGGGGAGGAAAGTTTAGATTGATATACCGAGACAGTAATCACTTTTGGTGTACCCAATTCTTCTCCTGTCGTCGTCTTCCTCGGGAACACCGAGATCGCTGCAGATTACTGATAAACCCTCCAAATCGATCTTCTTTTTGGTAGAGATAGAGATTCTCTCCTCCATATCCATTTTTCTTCCGCAGATTGTGGTTTCCACTCGAACAAAAAAGAGAAACCAAACTCTCTACGAAATTAACCAGAGATTATAGAGAACGTTAAATTTCGATTCAAAACATAAACATCGAAACCCACATCTTCAGTAATAGTATCACTAATCTCAGTGATTAGGGATCTTGTGGCGCGTATATTTCCAGAAATGTTCCCGCCATTTCCCCCTATCAAGTCAAAACAGAACATCGAGAATTGGCCCATGGGTAAAAACGGGCCATGTGTTTTGGATTACTTAATGGGCTTTTAAATTGGCCCAAAACTCGATTTTATACGCCGTTGTTTTAGATTCGTATGTGTCCGTCCTTTTCATCTTCTAAAAATTAATTAATTTTTCAACCTACTTTATATGATTTTGTCACTCTTTCGATACGAACTAAGCATTTCTTCTTCGTAAATTCCGCCGAGAAATCAAAATCTTCACTACTCTCTCTCAGCTTCACGACCTCTCTCTCTCCTTCTTCTGCAACGTCTTACCTCTCGAATTCGTTGATCCTTCTCGGCGGAAACAAAAATGTCTCAGGTGGTTGCTACCAGGTCGATTCAAGGCTCGATGCTGTGTCCCAACGGTGGATCTATGTCTACGAGATCCGATAAGTTCTTGAAGCCGGCGAGTTTTGCGGTGAAGGTTCTGGGAAACGAAGCGAAGAGGAGTGGAAGAGTCTCTGTGAGAAGCAGAAGGGTGGTCGATACTACTGTGAGATCCGCCCGTGTCGAGACTGAAGTGATCCCAGTGTCTCCCGAGGATGTTCCAAACGTATGTGAGCTTATGTTCTGTACTAATTGTTGAATGTGGCACCGTTTCTTTTCTTCTGGATTTCAAGTTAATTAGTAGTTGAAAAAGCATTTCAATTTGGTTTCTCACAACAAACAAAAAAATTATCCATTTCGCTTTGATGTTGAGTGAGACAGGATAAAGTCAATGGTTTAGGGCTTTAGTTATAAGTTTCGATGAGCTATTTTAATCTGTAAAAGTTTGATCTTTTTTGTATTTTTATTAATCAGATTTCTGAGAGGCTATAAATTGCCAGTTTTTTTTACCAGTTGGGTGTGTTTTGTACTACTGAAGTGACTTTTGTTTCAATGTGGATTAGAGAGAGGAGCAGCTGGAGCGGTTGTTGGAAATGCAGCAGTTTGGTGACACATCCGTAGGGATGTGGTCGAAACCGACAGTGAGGAGGAAGACGAAGATCGTTTGCACCGTTGGTCCTTCTACCGACACACGAGAAATGATATGGAAACTGGCTGAAGCTGGGATGAATGTTGCTCGGATGAACATGTCTCATGGGGATCACGCTTCGCATAAGAAGGTTATTGATTTGGTCAAAGAGTACAACGCTCAATCTAAAGACAACACTATTGCCATCATGCTTGACACCAAGGTTTGTTTTTTTGTTTCGCCATTTTTACAAAGTTTTTTTCACAATTTTAGTTTCACAATCTTGAAGGTTTTTAGTTTCATTGATCGTAGGGTCCAGAAGTTAGGAGTGGAGATTTACCCCAACCAATTATGTTGAACCCCGGCCAAGAGTTTACTTTTACAATTGAGAGAGGAGTCAGCACAGCGACTTGTGTCAGTGTTAACTATGATGATTTCGTCAATGACGTGGAAGCGGGTGACATGCTCCTTGTTGATGGTATGTAGGTCTTAGTACTTTGCTTTGTTCCAGTCCTTTTTAAGTCTCTCCAATATATTGTTAATCAAGAATGACTGATGGCTCTATCCTCTGTTTATAGGTGGTATGATGTCATTTATGGTGAAGTCTAAGACTAAAGATTCAGTCAAATGTGAAGTTGTTGATGGTGGAGAACTTAAGTCAAGGAGACACTTGAATGTGCGAGGAAAAAGTGCAACATTACCTTCAATCACTGGTTCGACTTTCTGTTCATTCTGCTTTTTCACCTTTTTCTTGTGGTTTTGGGAGAAGTGTTGAATATGAAAAAGTCTGAAAGATCGTTATTTTCTAAGCTTGTTCGTTGTTATTCTTTTTTTCTGGCAGAAAAGGATTGGGAGGATATTAAGTTCGGAGTGGAGAACAAAGTTGACTTTTATGCAGTTTCTTTTGTCAAAGATGCACAAGTGGTACATGAACTGAAGAAATACCTTCAAGGTAAACACTTGAAAAAACCGATCCTGTCCTAAGTGAATGCTTTGCCTATGATTCTCCATTTTTGTTCTGATCGTGTTGTTGTTTGTTACACATATTTGGTAGGTTGTGGTGCCGATATTCACGTGATAGTAAAAATTGAAAGCGCAGACTCCATACCTAACTTGCATTCCATTATCACGGCATCAGATGGGGTAATCTTTTCCATTAACCTTGTTTGTTCTCCCCTTTCTTCTTCTTGTATTCCTTACTGTCTGTTATCTCCTTTTATAACAACAACAAATTAGAGATTGTTTTCATGAGACAAAATGTTTAGAGGACTGTGGCGACAATAAGTTCGGTGTTACCGCAACATAAGTTTCTGACGGAATGGGTCCTGTGGATGTGATTGCTTAATTAGATTTGTGTACTTTTCAGGCAATGGTGGCAAGAGGTGATCTTGGTGCAGAGCTTCCTATTGAAGAAGTCCCTATTCTTCAGGTTAGTGCTTGCTTCTCATTAAAAATAATCCAGAGAACGGAGTTTTGCAATTTACACAGCTTTACAACATATGAAATTTTCTTGCAGTTAAAAACTCTGATTGTGTTTTGATATACAGGAGAGGATCATTAACCTATGCCGTAGCATGGGAAAAGCTGTTATTGTTGCGACTAACATGCTTGAGCTGTCTCTTATACACATCTAGATGTGTATAAGAGACAGAGTTTTATATGCACGAAACTGAACTTTACTTGGTATCAGGTTCCCATTGAAAGCCGCTGGAGTGATGCACACGGTTGCATTGCGAACAGAAGCAACCATTACTACTAGTGGTGAAATGCCACCTAATCTTGGTCAGGTCTTCAAGGTTAGCCGAGCCTGATTATCTTCTTTTTAATAATTCTGGACCATTGAGTATCTATGTAGAGCTAGTCTTAGCTTTGCAATCTAAATCGATACCAACAAGAACAATGTTTTTCTTCTATACAGAACCATATGAGTGAGATGTTTGCATACCATGCAACCATGATGTCAAACACACTTGGAACTTCAACAGTTGTCTTCACCAGAACCGGTTTCATGGCCATACTACTAAGTCACTATCGCCCTTCCGGCACAATCTATGCCTTCACAAATGAGTGAGTATTACTCCATGTTTATTCTTCCAGAGCAATGCCTGTTCTGTTTTAGGAACTCACAGTTGAGGTTTTTGCTCTGCAGGAAAAGAATACAGCAAAGATTAGCCTTGTATCAAGGTGTATGCCCCATATATATGGAGTTCTCAGATGATGCAGAAGACACGTTCGCTAATGCTTTGGCTACACTACTGGTAAATTCAAAATGATCTTTTTGAAAGAAACTCGAGTGTTAAAAAACTAGATGGAGCTTCTTTCTATTTTTTTGGTTGTGTGGATAGAAAGTTTAAGTTGGTAAACTTTTGGATGTAACAGAAACAAGGAATGGTGAAGAAAGGAGAGGAAATAGCGATTGTACAGAGCGGGTCACAACCAATCTGGAGATCTCAATCGACTCATAACATCCAAGTCCGCAAGGTGTAAAGCCTCTAATGGGAGTCTCAATATCTCTCCCGGTCAGTGTGTTTTGGTTTGTCCGTGAAACCGGCTTCCGGTCAATTTTCCTTGCACGTCGCTTGTGTACTCTAAAACTTGCTGTTTACTGTATCTTTATTCAGTTTGCTTTACTACGATTATGTGTTTTGGTAGACGTTATTTGTTTGCTCATTAGTTGTTTTGAAACAGATGTTAATTTATATGAGTAATAAATGTGTTATAATCCTCTAATACACACCTACTGTATGTTGTTGTACTTTGAGTAAAAAAGTTACTGTAAAAACTGAAGTACCAAATTCTCACAAAGAAATAAATAGGGAAACACAAATTACGCCAACTTCTGCTAACAACACTCTTTGTATATATACAAGATTTTGTAATATCAAATACAATGAGATTCCATCTACATTAAGGGTTTGAATTACCTGCTCCCCGTTTCCTAATACAACTCTGCCCATTTCCACTTCTTAATGATCATTCCAGTTTTATTTTAAGCTTCATTTCCTTGTAAGTGGGACTTCAATGTAGTCGTTATATCCGGTTTCAAGTCTGTAAGATATACAAAAGGAGAAAGAGTTTACCTAAGAAGAATCATCCTGAAACAAAGCCTTTGGTACCGAACTACGAGGCAAAGTCCCACACTCATATTCATCTTTGTCATCAGTTCGTGTTCGTTTGTTATCGGTTGTCACGGGTGTCTCACATACTCTGTCATATTCCACCGATCTTTCTTCTTTCTTCCTTTTGGCCATTCTCTTCTGCTGATCCGCTTTGTCCTTAGAGTTCTTGGCTTGTTTTGGTGCCCAAACTCTACAAAGATCAGGCATCCAACTTGTGAAACTCGAGAATCTTCTTGCTCTTTCCCTCATTTCTTGTGCTTCAACCTCTTTCCTAGCTTCTCTGCACTCCTTGGTCTCTTTCTGCAAAAAGGTCTTCTTACTCATACTCGTACCACGGACATCTTTACTTCTTTGACTACGATGATGACTCTTGAGATTGCTATGGATTTTTTCTCTCCCTGATTGACTACTGTCTTCATTGTTCATGAAACTATCTTCAAGTTCCTCGTCACTGAACATAAGCAGATCCATCTCTGTATAAATTATACTGACAGCTTCTCCCAGAATATGATGATACCTGAGAAGGGCAAGTCAATGCATTAGCATGAATACACATATAAGTGATAACCCAAAACTACAATACTTTTTTTCTGAGAATGGGAGTTTATATATACCTGGATTTTATAATCTTGTCCACATACTTATCAAGGCTCCAATCACTAAAGAATCCACCGTCTAAGTTGCACTGAATGGCCTCAAGTAGCATGCAAATCTGTTTTGCAAACTTCTGAGTCACAGACCCCTCACTTCCCAAACCTATCTCTGATCTTAGAATCTCCATTCGGAAAAGAATCTGCAGCTCGTATCTTATAGCTGATTAAAGAAAAACAGAACAATAATGCCAACAGCGTAGATAAATGAAATAAAGCATCAGCAAATGGCACCAGATCAAAGCATAAACAAACAGAAAAGAAAAAGGATACTCTCTAATGATGCTACTGGGTGCAGGTTCGTCAGACTTCTGCTCACTTGCCGTGGATGATGAATGTTTCTTTTTAAACTTGGCAACTAAATCTTTCGGTTCTTTCAGTAACATCTTGGTTAGCTCCTCAGTGACCAACATGAGAGTTCCACTCTCACAGCTATAATCCTTCTCAAGTCTTTGAGAGGAATGAAGGAGGCAAGATTTGACAAGCCGCTCGGCCAGAGCTGCCAAGTCTATTTCCTCAAACTCAATCCCTTGCTTGATTTTACTAGGAAGACGAGCAAAGAAATTTTCTGATGACTCTGGCGCATGAACAGATGTATTATTCTCCTGCCTTTCGGATATACGATTTCCACTCAAAGCAATCTCCTCCTCAGATACAGGCAAAGAGCTAACCTTTTCTGTCTCTTCAGACGAGTTGTGCTTTTTCTCAATTAGTTCTGCTTCCACATGCTCCTGTGCATCGTAATTACTAGCAACGGATAAGCTGCAACCTATGGGTTTCCTAATCTGTTTCATCCAACATTTCAGGAACTTAAATTTCTTTGACTTGCTAAGCTTGGGAAAACATACATCCTCTAGATCTATTTGACCATAACCTTTCACTAATCTGCAGAACTCCTCCCAGCTTACATCATGAAGCGAGTTCAGAATCTTTTTGCTTGGTCTTCTTTTATATTCGCTACAACTGACTTTCTTACTGCTATCTTCATGATCCACAGTTTGAGTAGAGATTTCATTGTCAAAAATACAGATTAACGCCGAGGAGAAAGTGAAGGGCTTGAGGATTCCTGTCCGAGAACTACCATTACTATTCGTAAGAGATACCAAAGCCGAGTAACCTTCCCTGTAGAGATAACTTAATAAGACCTGCCAAATTGGTGATGACTTTCTCGCCACTTTCTCACCTGTCTCTTTTTCTAGTATCTTAAGTACCCGATCTGCCCAAAACCCACTCTCCTGCTCCTGCTCTTGGTCAGATTCTTGTGAGACCTCATGAACAACAAAAGTATCACAGGTATACCTCTCGAGTTCGATAAGATCATCACACATCCTCAAGGCTTTAATACTGAGTTTGGTGATTCCATTGCAGAATTGTTCTATTTAAGAGTCTGGATGTGGTTCCTCAGGTGCACTACCCAAGTTGATGAAATCATCACACCTTTTCCCACTAAATATTTCAGAAGAAGATAACTCTAGCTCACCGCACTTGCATTCCATAGGTTTACCATCAATATCTTCAATCTCGAGACTGGCCTGTACAGTAAATTTGTGGCTAGTGGATAGCTTTGAGCAAATACCAATTGTTGGATATATTAATCCAAAGGGTACTATTGAAGAACCCAAAACAATTGAATCCGTAGAACAATGTCCCCATCCCAGTTCTCTTATTCCGCTTTCGAAAAACCCAGACTTCAATCCTAATTCGCTTCTTTCACAAAAGCTATCTCCAGATTTAACATCAACCCAGCTCAAGAGAATATCTCTATCATCAAATAAGTCATTCACACAGTCAAAAATCTCCCTTAACTTTGACTTTAACAGATCCAATTCGCTCAAACACTCATCGCCAGTCTTAACATCCAGAAACTCAGAAACCCAATCCAAACCCTTAGAAATTGGGGAAATCATCACGACCAATTTCGACCTAACGATCTCTAACCCACCATCGGTAAATCCAGGAATCATACCTATCTCCGGATCTCGAACCACAGGCTCCCAAGCGTAATCATACACGATCTGTCGCAAAGACGCCGCGACATTGACCCCACGAGGTGATGCCGCCGTGGAAGTAGATCGAAGCTCGCATCGTTTGACCTTGTCGAGGGCGCGTCTGAGAGAGACGAGTGTAGGGCTAGGGAGGTCAAATGAAAGTGAAGAAGATGAATTTGAGAGTGCAGAGAGCTTCGATGATGACAATAGAGAAGATACAGAAGAAAGGAAGAACTTGAAAGAGAAGAGAGAAGCGGAGAGAGGAGGAAACGAGAGAAGCTTCTCGGCGGCGGAGATTACGACGGTTAGGTATTGCTCCGAATTAGGTGTGACCAAAAGCGGGTTGAGATCTACGAGGAGCACGATACGCTGCGTTTTGGCGTATAGCGAATCTCCAGCCATTGAAATGAAACAGAGAGGAGAAACAGAGAATCGATTTTAGATTTGGGTTAGTGTAAAAGAGTGGAGGGAGTGACGAGCTCTAATTCTTTTTGGCGGGAAAAATATATTGCCACGTCTTCCATTATTGGGCCTTAGTCTTCTAGATTATATAAGCCCAACTAAAATGGAAAATGAAACGCTCGATGGTGACGTGGCAATTTCGTCTGAGAAGAAGCTAAAATTGAAGATAGGACGAGAAGTTGAAGCTCCTCTGGTTCCAAATTTCAGATTTTTCATCGATCGATTTTCTTTTCTGTCCGAATTTTCCCGGGAAAATCAGGAATTTTCTCGGAGGATATTTTATCATGAACTGTGTCTCTACATTCAAATTTATTCCTTCAAGTGCTCTATTTCCCTGTACATCATCAACAATAAACCCAGCCAAATTTCTGAACCATTCGAGGAGCTCGAAAGCCTCGTTTTCGCCCAGATGGCGTAGTTACGCTTCTTCGTCCTCTTCTTCCTCAATTCGAAGGAAAACCCTAACCGTAGTATCGTCGAAATCGTCGGAGGCGGAGGATGTGTCGGATACGGAGGACGAGTGGCTGAAGAAGCTACCGGAGAAGAACAAGCCACTGTATTCGCACAGCTTGCCTTGTATCGAGGCGTGGCTGAGGAAATTAGGGTTTTACCAAAGCAAAGACGATAGAGCTGTTTGGTTGATTCAGAAACCTGATTGGCACGCCCAATTATCTCTCGACGTCACAGATCTCTGCATAAGGTTATTATTAACTGATTGCTTTTCGTAGTCTCATTGAGTTCTTTAAAATTCGATTCTTTATATTGAATAGTCTGCAAAATTCTTTAGACTTGTGAGATGCTGTGTTAAAGTTCCTCTTTTTAGCATCCAAAGATTCCTCAATGAATGATTCTTAGTTTGTTAAAGTGTTTGTGGCTTTGTCTAGTTTCGTAACCAAAAGCTACTACTTATCTTCAAAAATGAGGATTGATAATGTTCGGGGTTAGTGATGTGAAGTCGATTGTTCTTGCTTGTGTGTGTATCAGTACTATACTAGCTACTCTCAAGACTATTATACTGTTGGTCTATTTGAACTGTGTCACATTTTGATCATTCATTAATCGATCAAACCAAACAAAGTTGATACATTGCCATCTCCTGATCATTTGTTTTCGAGTTTCTGTATGTAATCTGCAAATTGGGACTCTTAATTAGATTTTGCTTTGTAACACAGGTACTTGAAAAGCGGACCGGGAAGTCTAGAGAGGGACATGGAAAGAAGATTTAGCTATGCATTGAGCAGAGAAGATACAGAGAACGCCATACTAGGAGGACCTTGAACATCTTTGTTCATAAACCTAGACTTATGCTATTCCGGTAGTTTTCCTTTTGTATGATGCATTTTTGCTTCTTTGATCCAAAAAAAAAAACCTTTTTATTTAATTCACGATTCATTAGCAAGGTACTAATAAATATTCTCAACTCTTTAATGAATGTGAATGTAGAAATTTATATGCATTTGGAGAATCAATGGTAAGGTTATATCTTACCGCGAACAAAGCACTTGCAAGTTGCAATCCATTTCCCGTGAGAAATAGGCATGATTTAATTGACCAATACCAAAGGTAGTAGAATCAGAAACGGAACTCAAAGAGTGAAATTGTAAAAGTAGCTTACCTGTTGATGACCGTTCAGGCACTTTTTAGGTTGTCTGCTAACAGATGGTTCCCAAAAGAACATAGTGAAATCATCAGAACCTGAGACTAATCAATCTTTCAGGGGGATCCCCATTTTGTTTGGTACCAACAACAAAAGAAATCGAAGCAAACGATGCTTTTCGACACCACAAATCGTCCAAGGCAATTTCTAGTTGTATCGGCTTTGTTCTATGTCGGTCCTTAAAACAGAGAAAACTCGAATTATTAAAAAAAAAAACCTAAACGATACAATTTAGGATTTGAAGATTGCTCCGACTCTGCTCAAGTTCCTCGTTGAATTGGCTTCGAAGATGAGATTTAAGAGTTGAAGAGTTGATCCGATTTTTATGTTTCTGCGTATATATCCGTTCTGTGATGACGATTTATGGATTTCTGCTTCGTTAACTTCGTGTGGATTGAGCTGATCTGATTAGTGATTGTCTAGTAGTAAAAAGGGTTGCTCTTAGATTTTGGTTCACCAAAGTATCGAAATTCATGATGCCATTGAAGAGTTGATCCGTTTATGATGATGATTTCTGGATGTGTGCTTCGTTAACTTCATGCGGAGGAAGCTGGTCTGATTTGAAACCGGGTTAGAGTAGTAAAAAGGGTTTCTCTTGGGGTTTGCATAGTTATGGATAGGATCAGTAATCTACCAGATGAGATTATTTGCCACATTGGGACTTTCCTCTCGGCAAAGGAGGCTGCTTTCGCATTGGTTCTCTCGAAACGTTGGCGAAATCTGTTTACCATCATACCAAAGCTTCATTTCGGTGGTAAAGTTACAAAGGGAAGGAGTTTCAAGGATTTTGTGGATGGAGTATTGGCTCTACCTTTCACTTCCCGTGTAAGGAAGTTCTCTCTAAAAGTAAAGCACGTGGCCTAATATGACTAACATATCAACCGTTGTCTCTGCGATGTGGTGAAGCGTGGTGTTTTGGTTCTGAAACTGAAGATAAAAGTCCCCAGAAAAGGGTGTTATTCACTGCCTTTTGAGGTTTTTACCTGCAGGACAGTTGATACAATGAAGCTAGGGTCTGGTTTTGTTATCGACTTTCTCCCTGAGGATGCTTTTCTTCCAGCTCTCAAGATGCTCTTTCTTGATTTTGTTCTGTTCTATGATTTTGGTGGCCGTTGTGCGTTCAAAACGCTTCTTTGTGCGTCTCATGTGCTTGAGGAATTAGTCATTGATGGAATCGAGTGGGAACGATGGAAATGGTCGTGCACCGTGTCCAGTCCCACACTTCAGAGACTGACTATTCGGCGTGGAGAGTGGGAATCTTATGATGAGTCTGATGAGGAGCTCGTTAGACTGGATTGTCGGGGGCTTTTCTATGATTTTGACAGCGTTAGTTTGGAAACTCCGGGTCTAACCTACTTAGAGTACTCTGATTATGTTCCTAAAAAGTATCTAATCGTTCATCTCAACTCCCTTGTTGAAGCTAAGCTTGATCTTTGTGTGATGGAAGGTGGTCATGGTCAGACAGACATGCTGATGATTTCAATGCAGTGAACCTGATTAATGGGATTCAAAATGTTGAGATTTTGGACTTAACTATTCACATTGTGGAGGTAAGTGCCCTCTGTTGTTTTCTTTTTCTTTCATATATTAGAATAAGAACATGAGGAAAAGGAACCATTGAGGTATAAGAATCACAAAAAAATGGTAGATATTCAAATGTTTCTTGCGATTGATTGAAATATTATTAGCTGATTTTCTTGTGTTTCAGATGTTTGATGTCTTCCGTGAATCTATCCCAGTGTTTGAAAAGCTGTTTCAGATAACTATTGGATTTTCTAACTTCTGTTGGTTTCCTCTACCAACTCTGATAAAGAAATCTCCAAATCTGAAGACTCTCATCATAGAGGTTATGACCGTAAACCCCAAAAGTTCATTGGACAAACAAAATTTTGAAAACCCTATAGGTACTCATAAATCTTGAATCTCAAATCTTTTTATATGTTTCAGCATTCTTTGCACTGTGGATAAGGGTTTGAAGGATTGGTATGCCAGTGCGTGTCAGAGTATTCTTTCCTATCGTCATGTCCTGTGGAGGTCCTAAAGATAAATGAGTATGATGGTTCTACCAAAGAGCTGGAGCAAGTGAAGCATTTCTTAGGGAAATTGTCATCTCTTGAGCTGGTGGAAGTTCATGCTCGTGTATCTTCAGCTGACAAAAAGCTACAAGTCATGGCGGATCTGCTAATGCTTCCCAGAGCTTCGCCAAAATCAAGGTCAAGTTTTCTTCAAAGCGTTACTAAGAGCAAACTCTCATCTTTCCTACCTGACACGGTTAAGTTGACATAAGAACTTGTTTGATCATTAAGAATACAATCTAGTCTATGGTTAGTATGAGAGAACCATTCTTAATAAGACTTGTTGGTTTTGTATCTTTCGCATGTTCTGTTGACATAGGAACTTTTTTGTTTTGGATCTATCATATCTGAGAAAGGAAAAACAAAAATTCTGTGTTTCTTGTTTTCTTGTGTACAAAAAAAAAAATTAGATGGATTCGATCATGCGTATCACATACGTTTCAAAGCTAAATCTCTACAAATCTCTTTCTCTTCTCAGTAGAAATCAAAACGAGAAGGCAAACAAGTTCTCTACTGATTCTTCTTAGTAGTGGGAGTGAATGATGATGATGATTTAGAGCTCTGAATCTGGTCATCTTTAGACGTCTTGATTATAAACAGAAGCGTTTCCACAAGCATCGCCAAAACTAGTCCAAGAATCCCACCAGCAGCACTCTGAAACAAAGCAAAACACCCATAGATTCACTTAACCGTGACAGGTTTAATCCAAAATTTGACAAAAATGAGAGAGACACACAAAACATACCAGAGCGGGATTGCGGTTGAACAAAGCTCTGAAAGAAGCGTATCCAACCAAGTATCCAGTGAACATGGTAAGACCAACGTGTAAACCTATAAAGAGATATGAGTTTGCAAGAAAAGCAAAAAATCATTCAGTGTCCCATTATATGTGATTCTTTCCAAAGAAATTTTTTATCAAGAACGGAGCGAAAATATGCGCTTTACCGAAACCGAGCTGGTCTTTGTAAGAAGAGAAAGGCTCTTCGACTTGTTTCCTAGGTGTTATATCTTTAACAAGCTCAGCGTATTCCTTCCTCTCCGCTATTTCTCTCAGCTTTATCAATCTCAGTTTCAGTTCTTCGCTCTACCAAATAGCCAGAAATCGGATCAAATCAAACATAAACACTTCAAACAAGCATCCGAGTAACGATTATTCCCATTAACCAAAACAGGATTTTGCATTTTCGGATTTTCAAATGAATCCAAATGTTCCATGAATTCCTCTAAATTGCCAAAGATAGATCGAAAGAGGATTTAATGTAGAATTCGAGATTCACGTACCTTCTCCCTGGGTTTGGGGCTGGTGAAGACGAAATCGGAGCCGGAGAAAAGTACCAACAAGTCCGGTCTGGTCGAGGGATCGGATCCGGTCCATATACCGCGGAGCAATTTGTAGGGAACGGTGTTTCTCGATCGCAGATCAGAAGCAATATCTCTGAGTTCCTCGGAGAGACGAAGATCGTCGCGGGCCAACGCGAGAAACGATCGCATCGGTTCAGTGGCGGAGAGAATCAGGCCAGAGGCATTTTTCGGGTCGGGTTGATCCATCTTTGATCCCGGTTTCAGGCGGGTTGTGCGTTTGTTTCTTTGCTATGGCTTTAAGCTTCGTTTCTCACGCGCTTGACAAGATCTCGGGTGTAAAATCACGCGCGAACAGTAACATGTGAGAGACGTCGTGGGCTGGGTTTTGGGCTCTGTTGCTGACGGATCTATTTGTGAAGACTAGGCCTCCCATTTCCATTTTTTCGGTAATTCGGTTCGGATTTTTTTATTTTTTTTTGCCATCTACAATCGTTGTTTACAAAACATTGTAGAAAATATGGACAATTATGGAACAAACTCCATGATAAATGTGAGACAATAGCTTTTTTGGCTAATGCATCAGCACATTTATTTGCTACTCTACTCCTATATTTAAATTTGATTGAATTAAACATTTTTGCCCAACATTCTATTGTGTATATGTAAGAATTGAGTCGTAAATTAGTTGATACTCCAGTTAGAAGTTGGTAGAGGTTGAGGTTGTCGCCTTCAAATTCAATACGATTGTAGCCTAGAGACCATGCTGATTGCATAGCCCATATCAATGCCGTACATTCTGCTTCAATTGGTGTATGCCGCCCTTGGAATTTTCCCATACTTCCAACCAAAAAAATTCCATTCTGATTTCGTATTAGCCATCCCATTCCCGATGTGGAGCTTGTAGCATGGTGAGAGGCGTCATAGTTACATTTTAGCCAGCCGTTCGAAGGGGGTTGCCAACGTGCCCCGTTTCTGTTAGTCATAGGAAAAGTAGTAGATACCGTGGTCTCTCCTCTCGTTGCATCTCTCCATTCTTTAACATCTGCAATTGATTTGTTCAATGTTTCTTCCTCTGTAACAAGTCTGTTGTTGTAGTAGAGTTCATTTCTACTTTTCCAGATGCGCCACATAATCCAAAATGGCAAATAGCGGAGATCCTCATTGATGTTTGTATTTGAGTGTATTAAAAAAAGAAACCTGAGCTTATCTTCAATAGATGTATAAGGGTTAAGTATTATCTGCGTTGGGAAGCCGGCCGTTCTCCATATTGTTTGCGCAAAGGTACATGAGAAGAAAAGATGTTCGCTTGTTTCATCGGTCGAACAGCAACGTGGACAGATTGGATCAACATTGATTCGTCTATGGCATAGGTTTGCATTAACTGCAATTGATTTTGATAGGATTTTCCACAAGAAATGTTGAAGTTTTGGCGTGATATTTGATTTCCAAATGCTTTTCGCCAAGTCTCGGTGTTGAGCCAAAGGAGCTTGTTGGTGATCATCAGAAATTTGTACAGCAAGATGGTAGCCTGATTTAACAGTGTAACAGCCATCGGTAGTATGTTGCCAAATTAAACGGTCATCTACAGGCCACGGCGGAAGAAAGGTTTTAATAATATTCTGGTGATCATTAATGTCAATAAGATCCTTCAACACTTCTTCATCCCATTGATGTGTTGTAGAATTGATCAGAATATCCACTGGAAGTAACGGGTTAGTATAAGGGAGAATGGAAGGAGCCATTGGCGGTATAGATGGGATCCAATTGTCGGGTTTAGAAATTCTGCCAAATCTAATCGAATAAAACTACAGTTTGGTTTCGGTTAATTCGGTTTTTTTAATTCGGATTATAAATATATTTTCGGTATAGTTTGGTGTAGATCTCCATTAAGAAAAATTACAAAATAAAACAAAAAATTGATTGGTTCAACACAACCAAACCAAACCAAACCAAAAACCGAATAAATTTTATAATGTTGTCGATCAGTTCACAGTTTCTTAAACCAAAATTTTCGAATTTTGGTTTGGTTAAAAATTTAGGCCTAGTTACCGTTTTGATGAAATTATAAACAGTTTACTCTTTCGCTACCGGTCCACTTTACATCTAAATTTTTTTTTATCAAAATGTTTATATAATTATTACCTCAATATTAGAAAGTTTGGTTAATTACAGTAGATAATAATATGGAGACCTCTTAAATATTTTTAGATAACCAAACTGGTACTCGTGTATTTTGAACAGTTATTAGTTGGCATCAATCGTTTCGATATAAATTGGTAAAAGTACTCGAGTATATATATATTCTTACCCGAAAATTTCAGACAATTCGAGTCGGGTCCCAGTGGAAAGTAGTTTACTACGTGGCGTTACCCTGGCACGTGAATGGGTCAAGCTGAACCAATTATTTCACGTGTGTTACTAAAATCACGGAGCTTGTGGGTATTCTTGTAAATATGAAATGTTACGATGGTGGTTTCAATTCACGAAGTGTGAGAGTCAGTGTATATTCTATTCTGTATCTCTATCTTTTCGTTTCGTTTTCTCCAATGGATCTCCTCCTCCATTTTCTGTTTCTTTCCCTAGAAAATTCCGCAAACCCTAGAGAGACAGAGAAATAGAGAGAGAGAGAAATCGCATTGAACAGATTGGGCAAGAGAAACAGTTGATGAGATTTCTAGAGAGAGAAAAAGAGGAACCACGATTAAAAAAAATCAAAAAAATCCTCTGAAACTCTCTAATCCGATCGAGATCGCAGCGTTTTCCTTTGTTGCGATACGAGATTCCGAATGAAAACCTGACGATTCTGGGATTTTTTTTTTTTTTTAATTTCCCCTGATTTCTGGCTAAATCTCCATTGAATCAATCCATCAAGGATGATTTCGAATCCAAGTCTATTGTCCTACACTTGCATTGCGAAAGGAACCGTGGTTCTAGCCGAGTTCGCTTCGAAGGAAGAGCCAGGAATCGAAGACGTAGCTTTGAGATGCATCGAGAGCACGCCTCCACACCATTCGATGTTCTCCCATACGGTTCGCAAGAAGACCTACACATTCGCGATCGATGATGATTCGTTTGTGTATTTCGCGATCACGGACGAAAGCATGGAGAAACCGGAATCCTTCTGGGTATTGAGCCGGCTGAGATCGGCCGTCGAAGATCTGGCCAGGCTCGGCGGATCCGATGCGGAAACGTTGATTGATCCTGCTCCGCGTTGCCTCCAGTCAACCCTCGATCCAGTTTTCGCGGAGATCGTTGGTGTGGTCGACGTGGATTTGGAATTGGACATGGATTTGGTTGGATCGCCAAGGAGCGTGGCGAGGGAGAGTCGGAACCCGAGCATCGATTCGTCCAAAGGAAGAAGAGCCGCGTTGATGCCGCTTTTGGGGAAGCCGTTGAAGGCGTTGAAGAAGAAGAGGCTGCTGCACGCGGAAGCGAAAGGGGGAGATTCTGGTGACGTTGGTACGATCAAGGAGACGTCGGAGAAGAAGGTGGATTTATGCGGGAATGGGAACAATGGAGTCTTACGCAAGGAACTGAGAAATGGTTTGTTAACAGATCATCATCACAGGCAAAAGGCGAAACAGATGTGGAAGAAACATGTGTGGGTGGTGTTGATGTTCGATTTCTGCATCTGTGCTGTTCTATTCGGGATCTGGCTATGGGTTTGTGAAGGGTTTCAATGCATCGATGGGTAAAGTAATCAATCATTATCAGTCTCTGTGTACATCTTCAAAATTCATATTGTTTCAATCTGCATCAAAATTGATCATTGACATCTTCTTCACTTCAGACATCAAAATTCATTTTTTTTTTCTCTGGGTTTTTTCTTAAGCAAAATTCATCTGGGTATTCGTTTTCTGGATCGAATCTGATCCCTTTTTTTAAATCTTCTTTATTTTTTAAAATCACAAAAAGTGTTGTTTCCAGGAGGAAACTAGGTTAGGTTGAATCCTGGTTTACATGTAAGTGATGTTCATTGTACTTTGAAAGTTACCATTCACAGGCAACATGTGTGTTGTATTTGTATATCTGTTTTTTTACTCTATTATCTCTCGTTTATCTTTTGCTGTTTAGTCCACAAATGGTGCTGTGATTGAACGTGGGTCACACAATAATGGAGGACAAAGAAAGATGGTTTCAGATCCAGTCACACATTATTATTTTACTAAATATAGTACATTGCATCTAGGTCGGTGTATTTATAAATATCATTCCAAAAAAAAGAAAATACGAGGATGAAAGTGATTCTACTAGTTAATCTTATGAATCTGTAAAAGTCGCTTACAGTAGAAAGATAAGTTACAGACATAAGTGCAACAAGAGAGTTTGGAAATAAGAAACAAAGAGGGAGAAAGTGTTAAATATGTGTGCAAGTCTCAATCTCAGCCACAAGGCGTGAGTTTCTTGTTACCTGCACCACGAGGATTATCGTCTTTCCAATCATCGAAAGCCCTAGCTTTCATCACAGCTTCCTCGTCTTCATCATCATCTTCATCGCTTTCTTCCTTTTTTCTCAGAGGTTTATCATTTTACCACGAGGTGGTTGCTTCTTCAATGGCTTTTTTCGTCTGCTCTTGCCAATCATTCATTATGTTCATCTCTGTTAACCCAGCATCCTCTATGCTCATTGTCGGCATCCTACAAACCAAAGTTTAATCGGCCAGCTCTTTTTTTATAATCTCAAGAGGGTAAATATAAGATCTGTGACGAGCATGATTCTGTGTTTACCTGTGACTTGGTTGGAAAACCTGAGCAATCATCCTCTCTCTCTCTGTAGAGAGACCTCCACTCACGATGCTTGCTGGACCGAATATAAGAGGTTGGTGCTTGTGTTCGTGACCCTGTGATACCGAAGCTCTTCCTTCTAACACATCTTGTGCAAATGTGGCACAATTGATTGGCTGTGCCGGTTTAGAGTACTGTACCCTTGCAGCAGCGTCTCTGTGCCAGGTTTCGGCTTTCTTTGCGCGATCATCAAGAGCATCCCGCGAAAACACATCCTCTCCATTCTGATCAATGATCATAACAACACATTTTCTTAATTTACTACATGTTTTATCAAATTAATTCGTTAGCATAAAGAAAGCAACACGGAGGTATAACTTACCTTCAACTGTTCTTCCTTCACTGCAGAGAGCATTTCCTCTTCTCTCTTTAGCATTTCCAACAGATCAATAGCCTGCAACGAAGTTCAACCATCAGATAAAGCCACATCTCGCGACAATCCATAGGATTCCAATTAAAATGATTTTTCAGACCAACCTTACAAATAGCCAAGTTAATCGTGGAGAGCCACGCCTGCAAAGAAAAGCCATAACAAACAAGGCTTAGAAGAATAATGATTGAGAAAAAAGCAGAGCCAAAACAAAACAAAACGGGTCTATCAACGAACCTCTCTCTCTTCTTCGCTGTCATCATCTGGAATATCTTCATCTCCAGATTCAACAGGAGAGGACAAGGCAGCTGCTTTAGTTGAACGTCCACGTCGCTCCTTCCTCTCTTTAATTTCAAGAAGCTTCGACTCTGCAGCCTTCTGACGTTTGAACCGCGCTATCTACAAAGAATCATAATCATGCAGACACAACAAGCATTTCAAACTTTGTTCTAATTTGAAATATAAACAAGAAAAAAGGGAGGATGTATCTATCTACCTTCAGAGCTCTTCGATCTGCAGGTGGAGCAGAACCTCCTCGTGAAGAAGCCGCCAACTCCTCTTCCGGAACAAGTTCCATTGCCTCACAGAACGAAAAAAACTCCTGGAGACATAAAACTATACATCAACCTCTCAACCCCTACTTGCAAGTAGCATCAAAAGGGATGAATCAACCTGCAAGAAAAAACTCAGCAGAGAACTTACCTTCAACTTTGCATACGAGGCCTTGACAATCGGAATCCGGACAACCGGATTAGGATCGTCCTGTCTGATTTTCACCGTCAACTCCGCAAGATAGTAAGGTACCTAAAATCACAAGAGAACATATCCCTCGTCACGTTAAAGAAATGTCAACTAAGGTACCTATACATCCCTCGTCACGTTAAAGAAATGTCAATCTCCACACAAAGTAACTGGGAAGTGCAACTTAAGAGGGCACAATCCGAATTTCTGACTCCACATTTGGAAGTTCAGTGGGCAAAAAGCAATAGGACCAGCCAAAGTTATTCACTTTCAGCCTAATTTCACTTGAATTAAACTTTGCAAGATTCTAGATTTCACGTGCTTGTTCTTTCCACACTAACCTAATAATCAAAGCTAGAACAGAAACTCGATTGCATAGAAAACTTACCAAGATATACTTGAGGTTGTTCGTGCTGATATCTTCTTTAGTCTCGTTAGACGAGAAAAGCCCCAGATTCCCTACCATATCTTCGCACTTCTGTAACATCTCGCATCCTTTCTTCACAAGATCCTAACAAACCCAAGAAAAAAAAAATAGAATAGAACAAAGCACTCCTCAGAAAATGTCCAATTCAGTGAAACTCGCGATTCGGAATCAGCAGTTTCAGATTAAACCCTAATCGAATTCGTAAACCAATAAAAAAGAAGAAGCTAGAAGCTCCCACCTGATCGGCACGAGAGTCTGAAGCGGCGAGATGAATTTTTCTTGCTTGCTCGAACAACGCCGATAGAGGCATTTCCTCCATAGCCCAGCCACCCATCGCAAACTAAAATTCAATCTCTCAAAAACTCTCTATGAAAACGAATTCAAGTTTCTTCGAGAAGCGTGGATCGGTGGAATCTGAGAAATTTTTTAGGGTTCAAATCGAAATCTGAACGAATTAACGACTACACAGAGTAAATCGGAAGAGCGAGGAGCATTTCTAAAACACGGATGAGATCATCCCACGTTGAAGATATTAGTCAGAGTTAATATAAGCCGTTAGATCTATGGACAATCCTAAACCGACTCAGTTGTAAAATTCTATTTCAAAGATTAGGTGCGGGCGGGTGTACCGTGACCCCAAAAAATTTATGATTTAGAAATGGTTGATAAATTAAAGTATTAAACTTATTATTTAGTTTTAAACAAAATTTTGGGTCATAGTTTTATTAAACAAGAGAAGGATATAAAGTTCGATAAAAGACGGTTATTTAAATCCGCTAACAAATATAGAAAAACCCACATAAAAGACACGAAAGAGCAGCTCCAACGAGGGGATATTAACAAAAGTTCTTATCATTAAAAAAATCAAAATAATGATAAAGTAAGAAGAAGAGAGAAAAATAATAATACAAAAAGAAACAGTGATAGAAACAGTTTCTTATCTTATGTGTTTTATAACCATTTCTTATCTAAAATTGTTAGGTGTCATCATTTCATTTGTNGGTAAGTGCAACTTAAGAGAGCACAATCCGAATTCCAGACTCCACATTTGGAAGTTCAATGGGCAAAAAGCTATAGGACCAGACAAAGTTATTCACTTTCAGCCTAATTTCACTTGAATTAAACTTTGGAAGATTCTAGAGTTACGTCCTTGTTCTTTCCACACTAACCTAATAATCAAAGCTAGAATTGAAACATATTCCACTAGAAATACCAAACAACAGAGCATAGAAAATTTACCAAGATATACTTGAGATTGTTCGTGCTGATATCTTCTTTAGTCTCGTTAGACGAGAAAAGCCCCAGCTTCCCAACCATGTCTTCGCACTTCTGTAACATCTCACATCCTTTCTTCACAACATCCTAACAAACCCAAGAAAACAGAATAGAACAAAGCACCCCTCAGAAAATGTCCAATTCAGTGAAACTCGCGATTCGGAATTAGTCGTTTCAGATCAAACCCTAATCGAATTCGTATATAATAAGCTAGAAGCTCCCACCTGATCGGCACGAGAGTCTGAAGCCGCGAGATGAATTCTCCTTGATTGCTCGAACAAGGCCGATAAAGTCATTTCCTCCATAGCCAAGCCACCCATCACAAGACGAAACTATAATACCTC
The DNA here is from genome assembly GCA_020283515.1 of Alliaria petiolata. Taxonomy (NCBI): domain Eukaryota; kingdom Viridiplantae; phylum Streptophyta; class Magnoliopsida; order Brassicales; family Brassicaceae; genus Alliaria; species Alliaria petiolata. The sequence continues at coordinate 239,491,044 of JAHZTW010000001.1, read as the reverse complement.
AAATTCCCAACGAATATGAATTCGCAAGAGGGAGTATCTCGGAAAATGTCCTCGGATTAGAGTTTCTTTGAGAAGTGTGGATCGGTGAAATCTGAGAAACTTTTAGGGTTCCAATGGAAATCTGACGAATTACAAAATTCAATGAAAATGGAACTGTGGAGAGCTTTCTAAAACACGGATGAGATCATGCCACGTCAAGTAAAGAAGGTAATCAGGTAAACTTTGAGCCGTTAGATCTGTACCAAACTCAAACCGACCCAGTTTCTAAAATCAATTGCAAGATCAGCTGTGGGCGGGTGTGCCTTAAAACAATCGCGTATTTGTTGTACATGGACGGCCAATAAACGTTGAAAATTGTGGATGTTCTTTTTTTTTAGTTTAACCAAATCTCGCATAAAACACTTTTATAAATATTTATAAAAATTTAAATTTATATACTGTAGGTTTATATAATATATAGATATATATATATATTTATAAACTCTAATGAATTTGATTTTTTTATAAACAAAATTTACAAAGATTTATATAATTAATATTTTAAAAATAGTAACACGCAGTAGTACTTTAAAAAAATGATATCATAAAAATTGTGTTTTTTAAAATTTCCCAATTTATTTACTAATTATTTCACCCGGCATGAGCACAAGAGTAAATGGGAAAACCTGTTCCACCACCAATCAGAGCCATTCATCTTTTTGTAAAAACACTCAAGTATTTAACCAAAAGGTAAAATTGGAGAAGAAACGAAAACTGAAGCTTAAGTAAAGCTTAATTCATTCGATTCATTTGATCGCCTCTATTTATATATACACAGTAACAAATATATATAGATAGAGGCGATCAAATGAATCGAATGAATTAACTGTATATTGTGTTATAGACACTACTCGCACGCACACACTTGACTGACATAGCTATATTTCTCACGCACACGTTCACACCGAAAACGACAGCCTGCTTATTGTCCAAGGCTAGCCGCCTAGCGGGACGCTTCAATAAGTGACCTGAAACGAGAATTGTTACTTCAGAGAAGTTACTTTGTCAAATCTTAAATAAGATATGCAAGTGTGCTTATTTAGAAGATTAGTGAGTAAAAAGGTTCTTACACAAACACACAAAACTCAGTTACGGAGATACGGATAGGCTTGGTAAGGGAAGCGAGTGGCAAATTGGCTGAAAAAGTTAAAAATATATTATACGTATATAAAAAGCTGAAGAGTAAAAATTATAGAAAGTTGTTGAGGATTTTTATCAGCAGACCTCAGCAATCCCACAGAAACAGACCACAGNGAGGCATTTCCTCCATAGCCCAGCCACCCATCGCAAACTAAAATTCAATCTCTCAAAAACTCTCTATGAAAACGAATTCAAGTTTCTTCGAGAAGCGTGGATCGGTGGAATCTGAGAAATTTTTTAGGGTTCAAATCGAAATCTGAACGAATTAACGACTACACAGAGTAAATCGGAAGAGCGAGGAGCATTTCTAAAACACGGATGAGATCATCCCACGTTGAAGATATTAGTCAGAGTTAATATAAGCCGTTAGATCTATGGACAATCCTAAACCGACTCAGTTGTAAAATTCTATTTCAAAGATTAGGTGCGGGCGGGTGTACCGTGACCCCAAAAAATTTATGATTTAGAAATGGTTGATAAATTAAAGTATTAAACTTATTATTTAGTTTTAAACAAAATTTTGGGTCATAGTTTTATTAAACAAGAGAAGGATATAAAGTTCGATAAAAGACGGTTATTTAAATCCGCTAACAAATATAGAAAAACCCACATAAAAGACACGAAAGAGCAGCTCCAACGAGGGGATATTAACAAAAGTTCTTATCATTAAAAAAATCAAAATAATGATAAAGTAAGAAGAAGAGAGAAAAATAATAATACAAAAAGAAACAGTGATAGAAACAGTTTCTTATCTTATGTGTTTTATAACCATTTCTTATCTAAAATTGTTAGGTGTCATCATTTCATTTGTCCAATCATTTAATATTTAAAATTTAATGATATTACTAAATTATATTAATTGAATATGTTAAAGATACCCAATTTCAGATCTTTAGCGTTGGAGGTGGTCTAAGTCACTAAGTCCAAGTCCACATAAAGGAGAGATAAGCCCAACAAAAAAAAAACATACAAACCACCTATCAAAAACCGCATAAACGTCGACTAGCCCAACATAGTCAGCCTCCAAAGCGAGCACGAGAAGAACGAATAACACTTCCTAACAACATATTGGGGAAGAAAGCAATGTGAACCGAAATCCAACTCTTTCAGTCTAAAATCACCGAGAAACTTGTTGGCCATGAAAAAGCCATACCAACATCCTTCCTAACAAAAATCAGAACACACACAATCTATGGTGACAAGTTAACACCAATTTTGGTAACATAAGGAAGCCAAAACCTAACACCAACAAGATGCAACGACTAGAGGCGTTTCCTCCATAGCCAAGCCACCCATCGCAAACTAAAATTCAATCTCTCAAAAACTCTCTATGAAAACGAATTCAAGTTTATTCGAGAAGCGTGGATCGATGGAATCTGAGAAATTTTTTAGGGTTCAAATCGAAATTTGAATGAATTAACGACCACACAGAATAAATCGGAAGAGCGAGGAGCATTTCTAAAACACGGATGAGATCATCCCACGTTGAAGATATTAGTCAGAGTTAATATAAGCCGTTAGATCTATGGACAATCTTAAACCNTAAATCGGAAGAGCGAGGAGCATTTCTAAAACACGGATGAGATCATCCCACGTTGAAGATATTAGTCAGAGTTAATATAAGCCGTTAGATCTATGGACAATCTTAAACCGACTCGGTTGTAAAATTCTATTTCAAAGATAAGTGATCTTTGAACAAATAGGATGGTCCAAAGAAAAAAACACAAACACAAACTAAGACTATACAAAACCTAAACAACGAAAGACCATAGGAGAAAACGGACAAATCCAACTCGAACAGAATCTGGAGAGCAAAATGCCTCCAAAAAATTATTCAGCCACTGCATGAGCATGCTCAACATCAAAGTCAAGAAGGCAGAGAAGCCACACAATCAGAACCAGATCACTACTCGTCGAGGCTATTAGCGTTTACAGCCGGTGGTCGGCCGCACCGTTGTCTAAAACAGAAACCAGCGCTTTTAACCTAGCAGAGAGAAAAACCTGATCCAGATCTAAAATCTTAACAAGAAACAGAAACAATTAACCGTTAAAAATTCTCCATATGATAGCCGGAAGGAAAAGTAAACAAAAAGCCCAAACCAATTCCAGCAGTGGTGGTGAAGGCACACCCACCGCCGGAATCAAACGAAGAAGATGAAGGAGATCACAAGGGAGGAAGAGATTAAAAAAAAATTAAACTTATGTGGACTACTTATTTATTATTAATTTATTTTAAAAACTATATATTAAATATGAAAGTTCTTGTCAGTTGATGATTCAACTTGATGGAGCTAGAATAATAAACTTAAAATCTGAAGTAGATGCATTTAAGCTAGAGTCAATTTGATGAAGAGTTAAGTTACACAAAAAAAATTAGGGATTCGGTTATGACTGATTTTCTTATTAATAATTGACATAAGGGTACCGAAGAGGCAAATTTTTTATCTCCAAATCACACCTCGTGTCATCTACCTGCGCGTGAGAATTTCATTAAATGTGCCATTAATACTATTTTGCTTTTCATCTTCCTCATATCTCTTTCTTATTCTTCCATTTTTCTTTGTTCTTACTTTTCTTCTTCTCTGCAAAATCAACACAGAAAATAAACAATTTCACTCATGTTAACATCCTTGTTCTCAACGCCTTATTCCGCCGTTGTCTTCCCGATTTACTACGCCATCACAGCATGCATCTTCCTCCACCGGATTTCGATATGCCGTCCTCCATCGTCGTCCATTCGTCTTCTTGATTTACTACTATGCCAATGTCTGCATCTTTCTTTGCCCGTCCTCTTTCGTTGTCCAATTCATCTTCCTGATGTTCTACTATGCCACCGCCTGCGTTTATCTTCGCCAAATTATGTACCTATTTCATAATTCAATATTACTCTATAATTAAATATGCATATGTATGTATCGTATTATACATCTACATATATACATAACTCTTTAATAACAATATTACTCTATAAGTAAATATGCATACGTACGTATAATATTATACATCTACATATATACATAACTCTTTAATAACTCAATATTATTATATAAATATATATAAATATGTATATATTGTATTAGACATCTACATATATACAAATATATACATAATTGACATGTATATTATCGAATAGATATCCATGATATGACTTAGCATTGCAAATTTTAAATTAAACATAATTATATTACGCAATTATATGCACATTTTAAAAACTTTATATATATATATATATAATCGAATAGATATCCATAATACGACTTGACATTGCAAGTTTTAAGTTGAATATAATTTGAGGTCAGGAGGTAGCAGGAGAGAGGAGGAGTTACGACGGCGAAAGAGGAGGAGATGGAGAAGGAGATAATTTAATACTCAACCGTCTCTGCTCATAATGACTTAAGTACGAAAAAGAGGTTTGGGATGGACCATGGGTGTAATAACCCGGTCTAAGAGCTAAAATACCCGGACAGAGACTTCGGTTATGGAGACCCTTCTACACAATTTTAAAAATTATGGGATTTGGCATGGAGGTAGCCAAGACTCTAAGGAAGACCATGCAAAAAGAATCAGCTCAAGAAAAAGTCTCCCGAGACCTACAAAATTCACGCAATCTGGTAGACACTCCAGAGCTGCGGAATGAGTCAATCGGAGGAAGAATTATTTCGGCCAAGAAGCAAATAACTCGTGGGTCTAAGCAACATCAACTACGCTTAAGAGGAGTTCATTCATCAATTAATATGGCCAAGATCTCGAAGAAAACAAGAAGAAACCATGGATCCGAAATTATCAT
>JAHZTW010000001.1:239459188-239484179 GCA_020283515.1 Alliaria petiolata | reverse complement strand
TAAATTTGACCCATATCAAATTTTGGCGCCGTTGCCGGGGAAGGAGATTAGTTGCCTACAGATTTCTAGTATTAGGATTTTGTCTAGGTTTTTATTTTTGTTTTTGTTACTGATTTTGTTTCTCATCTTTGGTTTCAGGTGCATGCCCAGTACCAGAAGCAACAAGGAAGAGGAACTAGTCCCATTGAACCAGGAGCTCGGTCATCTCGAACGCACAAACCGAGCATCTGCTCGAGCGTCGATCGACACAGAGAGCATCGATCGACACCATACCTTAGTGTCGACCGACACCGCTTGTATCGATCGACACCAGACGCAGACTGAGATGGCAGAACCACTGATCCTAATTCGCAACGAGGCTGGCGACTTTGTCGACCTACAGGGCAACAGAAGGAACGTCCAAGGACATAGACTTGATGAGGCTGGCGCCGTCATAGTCGAACCGGCGATACAAATCGCCGGTGCAGAAGCTGGACGTGGAAGAACACTTGGCGAGTACAACCGCCCAGACCAGTTCTATGCTAATAGAGCTGCGATCCGTCCTCCTGCATTTCAGAGGAATGACTTCGAGCTGAAGCCTGCTTACTACACTTTAGTGGCTCAGCATCCCTTCCATGGTCTTCCTAATGAGCATCCCATGGACCATGTTGAGAGATTCAAGGACTTAGCCTCAAGCATCAAGGCTAATGGAGTTACATATGATTATTTCTTTTGCAAGCTTTTCCCTTACTCGCTTGCTGGAGATGCATCATACTGGCTGAAGCAGCTGCCACCAGGATCCTTGACTACAGGGGAAGATACAAAGAATGCACTCCTTTGCAATTTCTTTGATGATGCGAGATCCGAGGAGCTGAGGATGAAGATCACTACATTCTCTCAAGGACCCACTGAAGCATTCAAAGCTTCTTGGGTGAGGTTCAGATCTTACCAGAGGGACTGTCCACATCATGGATTCAGCGAGCCGCAGCTTATCGGGGATCGATTGGAGGTACCAGATGGCCCTAGATGCTGCGAGCAACGGCAACTTCAACACAAGATTTCCAGAAGGTGCGGTAGAGCTTATAGAGAATTTGGCCTCTAGTAACAGCACCAAGAACGCAGACTTCGAAAGAAGACAACACGCTGGAGTGAATGGAGGAGCCCATATCGCTGAAGTCAACAGGAATCTGGACAACGTACACAATCTCTTGGTGGGAAAGAGGCAAGTTCAGTTTGCTGCAGAAGTGGAGACCTTTGAGCCAGAACAAGAAGAGGTTAACTTCATCAATGGTGCTGGATTTCAAGGTCAAAGGTTCAGCAATCAGCAAGGCTATGATTCTTCTTACCAGAAGCCTTTTCAGAACAACAACTTCCAGAGAAGCTATGGTTCTTCTTCTTTCCAGAAGCCTCCTGCACAAGACAACAAGATGGAATCTATGATAGAACAGCTTCTAGAAGGGCAACAGAAGATGACAGTGGCCTTTAATGGGAAGATTGACACATTATATCAAGATGTGACTGGAAAGATGGACGCCATGTACCAAGACTTGAATGGGAAATTCGAATCTCTGAACAACCATGTCAAGAAATTGGATGTTCAAGTTGCTCAAACCGCAGAAGCTGTTCATAGGCAAGAAGGATTTCTTCCTGGGAAGACTGATACAAATCCCAGACGCCATGTGAATGCAATCACGACAAGGAGCAGAAGCAAGATGGAACCAGAGGAGAAGGAGAATCTAAGTGCTGAAGACCTTGTGGAGTTTGAGGAAATTGAAAAAGAAGCTCCGGACGCCTTTGCAGATCCAGTGTCGATCGACACTGGAGAGTGTCGATCGACACCCGAAGAACATCGCGAAATCAAGAGCTCGTGTCCGTGTGTCGATCGACACAAGGCTGGTGTCGATCGACATCCTATACAGACATCGCTGGATCGAGCTGCAGCTTTACCATCTCAAGAGGAAAAAGTGTACAAGCCTAAGATACCCTACCCCCTGCCTCCCAGAAAATCTAAACAGGAGAGAGAAGAAGCCAGTTGCAAGGAGATGATGGATAAGTTTATGATTGAGTTACTCCTAGTTGATGCAGTCAGACTTTCACCTGCATTAAGAAGATATGTCAAGAGAATGGTTGTCAATGGCATTAGTCCTGAGGAAGGAGCATTGCTTACCAGAGAAGTGACTGCAATTCTCTTGAACATAGTTCCAAGGAAGAAGAAGAAGGTGTGGGTTTCTGAACAAGTCTGTACTGTGATTCAGAGGAGGATTCCAGAGAAGTTACCAGATCCATGGAACTTTGTGCTGGATTGCTCAATCTCAACAGGAAGGTTTCCTCGCTCTCTCTGCGATTTAGGTTCAAGCATCAACTTGATACCATACTCAGTTGCTTTTCGACTTGGAATGACTGTTTTCAAGCCAACCAGAATCTCCCTTGTCCTAGCTGATCGATCAAAGAGAATTCCAGAAGGTGTCTTAGAAGATGTTCCATTGAAGATTGAAGGCTGCATGATTCCTACAGATTTTGTGGTTTTGAAGTATGATGAAGAACCTGCAGATCCTCTTATTTTGGGAAGATCATTCTTGGCTTCAGCTGGTGCCATTATTGATGTGAGGAAAGGGAAAATAGAGCTTGACTTGGGTGATGTTGTCATGAATTTTGACATGGAAAAATTAAGAGGACCATCCACCATTGATGGTCAAGCTTTTTCAGTAGCGATGTCCATAGATGAAGGTCCAATCATGGAAAGTTCGGATGACATTACTGCTGGGTATGTCAAGGAGCTTGATACTGAAAATCAAGAGGACAAGCTGGTTATTCAAGCGGCATTGGCTGAGAATTCTAAGAAAAATGTGGAGCTTGAAGATTGGAGTGGAAACAATCATATCTTCAGGACTTTGGGCGCAAATGAGGGTCTAATCAATGACAAGTTGATGGAGGAAGACGTGTTCATCATGGAAGCAAGGATTGCAGAGCTGAGTTGCAGAAAATATGCAGAGATTCGGGCTGCAGAGTCGGCGTCGATCGACACCCTTCGCGGATGACACCAGAAACCGTTTCCAATGCTGCAACTCCACCACCAGTAATCAAACAGATGCTTCCACATCCTACAGCTCATAAACCTCGAAGNTTTACGCTTACTGCTTGATCGTTTGCTCTGCTTCTCCTCAACATCAACATACTCTGCAAGAAGGATATTCAGAGGACTGAATTAAACAAGAAACAGACTAGATGAACACGGGGTTCATTCCTGGAAGAAAAATGGCTCACCCTCAACGAGCTCCGACGATCGTGAGCTTCAGAGTCGCCGTCGTCCTGGTCATCGGTACCGGCTTCCAAGTCGAATGATGCCTCTTCAAGTGCAGGGGGAGAGGCACCACCGAGACCGGTCTCTAAATCCTGTGGAAGTGCAACATCATGAGCTGTGGAAACATAGTAGCCGCCGAGACCAACCGCCGGATCTTCCGGCCCTCCTTTGGGTGGCCTCTCGGAGAATCTGCACATTGACGAATCAGTTGCTGGGACAATACCTGATCGGTGATTTCCGACGGCGTTAACCTTCGATAAGCTTGCTAATGTGGCATTCACTGTCGGGTCGTTTTAGGAAAGGGTAGAAGTAAAAGTATCTTCTTTTTTTTTTGTTTTAGGAATAACTTCCCAAAATGTCGGTATATATATATAGCAAAACAAAAAACAAAAAAGAGTTTTCGATACACATGTTTTACCAAGACAGGCAACTTATGGGAAGTTGCCGGCTACATGTCGATTCCTTTTTGTTTTTCTTGTTTTTTTTGCTTATATACGATTTCCCCTTGTTTGCATCTTTTAAAAACACGCTCGTGCATTTGATATCATAAGTTATTTTGGCTCACAATGATTTAATTAATGCATTATGCTCGATATGTTTTTCAGTCATGATGTTAACTTCTGGTCGGCGATATTTCCGACGGCCGTTAAACTTGGAGACGCTGGCTACGTGGCTTTACTGTCGGGTCTTTTAAGGAAAGGGTAAAAGTAAAAATTGTGAGCCATTATATTTCCTCGTCCCACAGGCCACATGGTGAGCTGTAAAAAAAAAACAGTTTCCTTTGTGGGAATCTGAGAAAAAGGATCAGGGGACTGACTTATCATATATTCCTTCAACCGTCTCACTTGTATAGTTCTCCTTGTTTTTTCCCTTTCCTACAAAACAAATCTTATGATCCCAACTTAGTGATTTAATTACAGAAATCAAACAAGTTACGAAGAAATTAAAAAAAAAAAAATTTGTAAAAACAATGGGACCAAGATTTATGTGAAAAAACTTCACAAAAATATTACATTTCACCTTTTTTTCATAAATTATAACAAATTGATAATTGAGTATGTGACAACACCGTGTGGGACACCCCGTGTAAAGTTACGACTTTGAAAATAAGACCCGTCCTTTGTTTTTATGTTCGTGTACTTGGTGGATATTTGAGTTGGGCACTATCAGTGTATGCAGTTGGAATCTTGGTTTTTTTTTGGTGCAATAAAATTACAGGATATAATTTTAGAATATCTTTAATTCAGTTTTTTTTTTGGGTAGACTATTTACCCAAATAAAAGCGACTATACTACTATTCATTCAATGTGCTCGCAATACTCAGGCCTCCAAATCTTGAACGAGCCAGTAAAAATATGCAATGTCAGATAATCAGATAATCAGATATGTTCACAGCTGAGGGTGACAGGCCTTTTTTTTAATTTTTAAAAAGCGTAGAAAGCTTTTTGTTTTTGTTTTTCTTAACGTTACTTACGTCGTTACGTGGAAAGTTTTTCTATGGATTAAAAGGGAATTTGTCGTTACGTGGAAAGTTCTTCTATAGATTAAAAGGGAATTTGTCGTTACGTGGAAAGTTTTTCTATGGAATATATCATTAAGGCTGCAATTAGATGTACAGTTTATAGAAAGGGAAATCTGCCTCACTAGCCAAATCAAGGTTGTTATTTAATATTATGACCAAAACTCTCCCTCTTTCACTCATATGTCTTCTTATCTTTTTCATCTTCTTTCTATTATTAATTGCAAATTTTCAATTGATTAAATCTCAAAATCCTACTAAAAAAACAGATCTTTTTTTGTGTCTAACATGATTTGCTTTTTCAAAAACTAAAATGTAATCTCATTAAGAAAAAAAAGAAAACCATATTCTAGTGATCGATCGTCAAATATATTAATAATCAATAGACTGAAAAAGACTCGTTTCGTAAGGGCAATATGATGTCATCTTCACTGTCAGGAAAAGACCATTGATTTTTTTTTTTGTATTTTATTCATCAGATCTATTTTTTAATGATGTTAATCTATTCGATTCCAATATCAATAAGACAAAGCATTAAAAAAAAAATATTCAGTAGATCATAACTACGCTAGATGTCAAATATTGATGGAATATCTCATATTCTTTTTTTTTTATAATAAAAACAAACTTCATGCTTTATTGGTTCGAATAGGTTAGTTTCGTCGAGTAACCAAGTCGGAACCAATTCGTTTGCAAAGACAAACACAAATCTACAAGCACGCGACCTTTATTATCAAATTTTAAGAAAATATAATGTCTTAAAACTTACAAAAACAAAATTTTCTCATTTTTTCTCCAAAATAGTTCATCAAATTTACATAATTAAGTTTTAAAGCCAACATCCTTCCTATAAATATGATAATTACACCATTCAATCTCTTTTACAACAACAAAAGATTTAATGTGATGTAATTTTTAAACAAAAGAAGCCCAACACAAATAACTAAATTCATAAGCCTTAACTTTAAACAAAATGTGGCCTTCCAATTTTTGCATTTCATCGTCGCCTTAGACAATTGACTTTTTCTCAACCCCTAGGCACGGCACTGCATTTATGATATCCCCATTTTTGAAACTTGCTCTTCGTTCAGACTTGCTCATATTCTAATGAGACTAATAGTCAGATATTATTAATTAACAACCGCTGTAAAAATATATTAATTAACGAACCATAATAATTTGCGTGATTATTATTATTACCCTAATATTAGTATACTCTGGATACCATTTATAATATTATTACACTTGTGTAATCCAATATTTTCTTTACTTTTTACTCTTTTTATATAACTGTATAATCCTGTGTCATAATTTGTAATCGTTATCTTTTATTTTAAAGAAAATAACATAAGAAATCCTAACTTTTAAATTTTGACCAAACAAATGATCAACTACAATATTTCATAAACGTATTTAGTCACTAACTTATATTATATTTTCTTTTAATCTTAAATGTTTGTTGATTGAGCCAAATTAGACATAAGCAGAAACGTAGCCACGTACAGAAGCGGATGGTCAGCTGACCCCACTAAATTTACAAAATTACATTATATTTATTAAATATTTCATCAATAACCTTTCTATAATTTCTTTTTTGACCTTTTTTTTTCCTTTTTAGTTCTATTTTTTTATTTCCTTTCTTTTTTAGTGTTATATTTTTTCTTTTTTCAACTGCAACCAATCAATTTATGATTAAAATATCCATTAATAATTGAAAAAAATCTATTAGTATATTTCAAAAAAAGTTTTTCCATTAAAAATTGTTTTACTCTTTATATCAATTACAAATTTTTTTTTTCTTTAATTAGATTTATTTATTATATTATATAAAATTAATATTTTTATATATTTGACCCGGTAAAAAAAACTTTTGGCTCCGACCACTGGACATAAGTTGACTAACATAACAATTAGACGAAGTTAAATTTTGTTCTAAAACTCAGATAAAAAGGAGAAAAATGCCAAATAAATCCTTACCTTTCAATTTCTAACTAAACAAAACATCAGCTTTCTCATAAACGGATAAACCTATTAAATTTCCAACTTATACTGATATTTTCTATTAACTCCAAACTTTTATCGACTGAGACAAACTAAACACATCATTAAGCTGGTTAACAGAATGAGTAAACATGGTTACATTCCATTTTAAAGCTAGGTTTAAGGAAATGACATCGTCATAATTTCCCCAAACCCTAGAACTCGATTTCTCTCCTAAATTCTAAATCGATTTCTGATTTCTCTTGTTTTGTCCTTTCTCTGTTNCCAACATCCTTTCTATAAATATGATAATTATACCATTCAATCTCTTTTACAACAACAAAAGATTTAACGTGATGTAATTTTTAAACAAAAAAACCCAACACAAATAACTAAATTCATAAACCTTAACTTTAAACAAAATGTGGCCTTTCAATTTTTGCATATCATCTGTCGCCTTAGTCAATTGCCTTTTTCTCAACCCTTAGACACGGCGCTGCATTTATGATATCCCCATTTTTGAAACTTGCTCTTCGTTCAGACTTGCTCATATTCTAATGAGACTAATAGTCAGATATTATTAATTAACAACCGCTGTAAAAATATATTAATTAACGAACCATAATAATTTGCGTGATTATTATTATTACCCTAATATTAGTATACTCTGGATACCATTTATAATATTATTACACTTGTGTAATCCAATATTTTCTTTACGGTTTACTCTTTTTTATATATCTTATTATATAAAGTAGGATGCGTCAAAGTTCGTAATTAATATGATCGCGACAAGTGTCAAGTTAATCGATTGGATTTTGACACGTGTCATAAGTATATATTTAAAAAAAGAAAAAAGAAAACAAAAATATCTATTTGTCATAAGCATATAGCTAAAAAATGGAAAATAAAACAAAAAGATCTATTTCAATTTAAGAAAAGGAAAATAAAAAATAAAAGATTGCTAATTAACTTGATCGCGACATGTAGCGCTTCATTCGATTCAGATTATGACACGTGTCCCGATAAAATATTAGAATTTATATCTTATTTTTGAAAATGATTTATTAAAATTTAAGAAAAGGAAAAAAAGTAAATAAGATTAACTATGATATATTTCAATTAAGAAAATGAAATCATATATGCTAATGATATGACATTGGACAATGATGAGCTCAATGAGGATGATGATCACGTGGAGAGACTTTTGACGCGAGTCTTGAGAAGCATTACTTTGATAGAGAGTAGAGAGATCATATACGGGAGAGTAGAGAGATGAAGGGAAATAAAGACTTTGTTTGCTTGGAGTTAATGGGGAGATCGTTAACATGCTCGAATGACTCGAATTGCATATCCAAGTTTTTAATGAAGCAGAACAAAAAAAGATAGTTGATAAAGTGTGTGAACTACAAAGAAGTACAGTTAATGTTGCTTAGGATCCGCATAAGATTCTTTGTTTTGAATATTTTAATTGAAAACATATGAGAATTAAAATAAATAAACAACTCTTACGTTTCGATTTTGTGTTTTTAATATATATATTTTTTAAGTAGTGATCCAATTTTGTTTTCTATTTTTTAAAAAATTTATTTTAACGGATTTAAAATTTTGTTATTACAAATCCGCGTAAACGCGGATCCTAATCTAGTAACTGTATAATCATGTGTCATAATTTGTAATCGTTATCTTTTATTTTAAAGAAAATAACATAAGAAATCCTAACTTTTAAATTTTGACCAAACAAATTATCAACTACAATATTTCATAAACGTATTTAGTCTCTAACTTATATTATATTTTCTTTTAATCCTAAATATTTGTTGATTGAGCCAAATTAGACATAAACAGAGACGGAGTCACATACAGTCAGCTGACCCCACTAAATTTACAAAATTGCATTATATTATTAAATATTTCATCAATAACCTTTCTATAATTTTTTTTTGACCTTTTTTTTTCCTTTTTAGTTCTATCTTTTTATTTCTTTTCTTTTTTAGTGTTATATTTTTTCTTTTTTCAACTACAACCAATCAATTTATAATTAAAATGTCCATTAATAATTGAAAAAAATCTATTAGTATATCTCAAAAAAAGTTTTTCCATTACAAATTGTTTCTCTTTATATCAATTACAAATTTTGTTTTTTCTTTAATTAGATTTATTTATTATATTATATAAAATTAATATTTTTATATATTTGACTCCGGTAAAAAAAAACTTTTGGCTCCGCCAAGACTAACATAACAATTAGACGAAGTTAAATTTTGTTCTAAAACTCAGTTAAAAAGGAGAAAAATGCCAAATAAATCCTTACCTTTCAATTTCTAACTAAACAAAACATCAGCTTTCTCATAAACCTATTAAATTTCCAACTTATATTGATATTTTCTATTAACTCCAAACTTTTATCGACTGAGACAAACTAAACACATCATTAAGCTGGTTAATAGAATGAGTAAACATGGTTACATTCCATTCTAAAGCTAGGTTTAAGGAAATGACATCGTCATAATTTCCCCAAACCCTAGAACTCGATTTCTCTCCTAAATTCTAAATCGATTTCTGATTTCTCTTGTTTTATCCTTTCTCTGTTAATTCGATTTTTTTTGTTTTTGTTCTTCCTCTCTTAGACCATCCTTTCTATTAGAGATGGGTTTAGCACCCCTCTAAAAAGTCCTTCATAAATCCAGCTCGGCCCATTCAAGTAAACGACGTCGGGCCCATTAGGTGACCGACAGCTTAGGTCGGCGCCACCTCGGAAGACATCCGACGATAAGGTAGTTTCCCGAAGAAAAGGGGAAACTTTCCCTTTAGGATAAGGAGGTCGGTCCGAAGAAAAAGGAAGATTTCCTTTTTCCCGAAAAGTAAGGAGTTCGGTTGGCCGACTTATACCTATTATAAATAGGTGGCGACCTAGCTCATTGAAGGGATCCACAATTTTACTCTCGAGACCTAGGGCAAACTCCTCTCACGGCTGAGCTTTAGATCTCGATTTACTCTCAAAAGGTTTAGGCCAGCGTTCTTATTCCGACGACCTAACCACCATTGTACCTTCTCCGAGCTCCGGCTTAAATCAATAAAGACTTACTCTTTTCCCCCACAAACCCTTATTCTTTCTTTAAATCGGATAATAGTTCTTACAATTGGCGCCGACTGTGGAGAAAAGAGAGACAAGTCTTTGAAAAGCTAGGTACCTCGAAGATGGTCGGAACATCACCACCAGAAGACACCACCGAAACCGGAGACAAGAATCTCCCACAAAACACAACGGATGTAAACAACACGCCGCCACCACCTCCCGACATGACAGTCTTCATGCAAACCGTCATGGAGCGCCTGAATGAGATCCAAGCCCAACAGATCGCTGATCGCGACGAGATTGACAACCTTCGACGTCTTGGGACTCAGAACGACCCCCGCACGCCAGGCCTGAAACAGCCTGTCTTTCAAACTGTATCAGGAATCAACAGAGCGCTCTTCGGCGACACCCCCACCAAGGACCTGCCAGGTCAGCAGAAGGACGCAATGGCCTCTAACGCCAAAACCGTACCGAAACGTCCACCGGCTCTCGTCGAACCTGACTCTACGCCGACCGCTCTAACGAACAACACGAAAGCAACATCGATAGAGCTCATGCAGAAGCAGATCAGAGACATCAGATCGCAAGTCCACTGGGCTATATCGTCTGCCCCCGAACTCAACAAGATGCTGCAACTCACGCAACAAACCCCGTTCGCGTCCAACATCACGAGCATCCCGCTCCGAGATCATGGGAAACTCAAGAACCTGACATCTTACTTCGGGAACATTGATCCCAACAAGCACCTGACAGAGTTCAACTTAGCTATGGCGCGAGCACGATTCTCCGATACAGAACGCCACGCGAGCTGTAGCCAGTACTTCGTGGAAAGCTTAAGTGGCAGCGCTCTGACATGGTTCTCGCGACTCAAGCCCGCATCCATCGAGACTTACGCGCAATTGTCTGAGGCGTTCCTCAAGCATTACTCGATCTACATCGAACAGGAAGCCTCTACAATCGACCTCTGGGCTTGCGTCCAATGCAAAGACGAATCCCTCCGAGAGTTCATCATCCGCTTTCGCGCCATGGTGACCCGCACGAATGCATCCGACGATACCGCGGTAGCCGCGCTACTCAAAAATCTTCGCAAAGACCAGCTTTTTCGCGAAAGACTGAAAAACGGGAGACCGAGGACGCTGGAAGACGCATTGCACAAAGCCACACGATTCATGAGTCTGGAAGACGAGAAACTTGCCGAGCTACGCGAAGAATCCACCAAGGACAAAAAGAAAGCAGCTCGGGATAAACAAGACGATTACCTAGAACCGAGACAACACTATGATCGAGACGACAAATTTCGGATGACTAATACGAAAATGGGATCGGCGCACGAAACGTCCTGATGAAGAACCCTCCAATCCAGATTCTTTCTGCAGATGGCACGGCAGAACGGGCCACACCGAGAAAGAATGCAGAACCCTAACAAGAAGACTAATACGTAAATGGAAAAAAGGCAAGATTGACCTCAACAATCGTCCACAGAATTCAAGGGACCAACGCCGACCTCATAACACTGGCAAACAATCCAATGAAAGGGAAGCTCGACATGATGCACGTCCCGATAAAGATGATAAACCAAAGGAGGATGCCCCGAAGCGAACGCATGACGACTCGGGACCAACTCCCCCGGGATCGCCCCGACGAAGGATTCACATAATCATGGGTGGACTCCTCCCCTGCACAGAGTCGATAAATTCGATAAAAAAACACGAGCGCCGAGCTGTTAACGTCACGAACGAAACTCCACTCTACGACGAGGATGTGCTCATAACATTCACCAAAGACGATGCCAAAAACATAGACCGTCCTCACAATGATCCTCTCGTCGTCTCATTGCGAATGGGCCAGGATGAAGTTTCCAAGATTCTCATCGATACGGGAAGCTCGGTGGACGTAATCTTCAAGACGACGCTCCAAAAGATGGGTATCAAAGAAAGCGAAGTCAAGGTCGCACCTAGACCACTGACCGGATTCACGGGAGATTCGATCTCTATGATCAAGACCGTCCAACTCCCCACCTTGGTTGGAGGTGTCATGAAAGTCGTCGACTTCGACGTCATCGATAGAACGGCCATCTACAACGCCATACTCGGCACCCCGTGGATAAATTCGATGCGGGCTATCCCATCATCGTATCATCAATGCCTTAAGTTCCCGGCAAAGTGAGGAGCTTTTACACTCCGAGGTGACCAGCGTGAATCCCGCCATTACTATATAGAAAAACAGCGCGTTCGCAACGCTTTCAATATCGATAGCCAGAACGATTTTGACCCCCGCGTGATACATCACGAGAAGTCTAAAAGCGACCTAGTAATCCAGATCAACATAGACTAACCGTTGTGTTGGAATCGGCACCGACCTACTTTCGAGCATGAAAGACGATTTGGTCGCTTTCCTGGGCCAAAATGTGGCAACCTTTGCCTGGTCCATGGAAGACATGAAGGGAATCAGCTCGACCATAACCAGCCACGAGCTCAACGTTGACGTCACCTTCAAACCGATCAAGCAGAAGAGGCGAAAGCTCGGACCAGAACGAGACCAAGCGGTTCACGACGAACTGGAAAAATTATTGAAGGCAATATCCGGATTGGTTGGCAAACCTCGTGGTAGTCAAAAAGAAGAACGGAAAATGGAGAGTATGCGTGAACTTCACCGATCTCAATAAGGCCTGCCCAAAGTTTAGTTTTCCCCTCCCCCGAATCGTTCAGCTCGTTAAAGCAACCGCAGAAAACCAGCTTTTGTATTTTATGGACGCTTTCTCGGGATACAACCAAATCGTCATGCACCCCGACGATCGAGAGAAGACGGCTTTTATTACCGACCGCGGAATATACTGCTATAAGGTCATGCCCATCGGCCTGAAGAATGCAAGCGCGACTTACCAACGCCTCGTCAATAAAATGTTCGCCAACCAGCTCGGCAACACCATGGAGGTATACATCGACGACATGCTCGTAAAGTCGGCAAAGGCCGAAGATCACATTTGACATCTGGAGGAATATTTCCTTATTATCAACGAATACGATATGAAACTCAATCCGACCAAATGCACGTTCGCAGTCAGGTCGGGAGAATTCTTCGGCTATCTCGTTACACAGCGCGGGATCGAAGCTAACATAAAACAGATCTCCGCGATTCTGAAACTCCCTTCCCCAACGAACACCAAAGAGGTCCAGAGACTTACCGGACGGATCGCCGCTCTGAATCATTTTATATCCCGATCAACGGATAAATGCCTCCCGTTCTATCAATTACTTCGGGGAAACAAACGTTTCGAATGGGACGAGAAGTGCGAAGAGGCCTTCCAACAGCTCAAGGCCTATCTTTCAACTCCTCCGATCTTAGCCAAACCGGAGGACAGCGAAACTTTATACCTTTACATCGCTATCTCCAGCTCGGCAATCAGCGGCGTCCTCGTTCGAGAAGACCGAGGGGAACAAAAGCCAATCTTCAACATTAGTAAATCACTTGACGGGGCCGAAACAAGATACCCGACCTTGGAAAAATTGGCTTTGACTTTGGTTGTTGCCTCGCGAAGACTTCGACCTTACATCCAATCGCACACGATAGCCGTCCTCACAAGCCAACCGCTCCGGACCATACTCCACAGCCCGACTCAATCCGGCAGAATGGCCAAATGGGCGATCGAGCTGTCTGAATACGACATTGAGTACCAAACTCGCACTTGCGCGAAGGCGCAAGTTCTCGCTGACTTCCTTATCGAATTACCCCCCGAGCTGACTCACGACGAAGCACCAATAGAACGATGGATTTTGCACATCGACGACGCCCCTTCTCGCCTCGGGCAGGCATCGACATACAACTCGAGTCCCCCACTGGAGAGATTCTGGAGCAGTCATTTCGCCTGGAATTTCCAGCTTCAACAACGAAGCCGAGTACGAAGCACTCTTAGCCGGCCTCTGACTAGTTCGAGGAATGCAAATTTACCACATCCGTGCTTTCTGTGATTCCCAACTCGTCGCGAATCAGTTCAACGGCGAGTACGACGCCAAGGATGACCGAATGGATGCCTAACTCAAGCTAGTCCAACTATTGTCCAAAGAATTTACAACCTTCGAGCTCCTTAAGATACCTCGGAAGGAGAACACGGCTGCGGACGCTCTAGCAACCCTGGCCACCAGCATCGATCTCGACCTACGACGCACTATTTCCGTTGCAGCTATACCCCATTCAAGCATTATGCCACCTAACGAGGTCTACACTTTGACCTATCAAGAGGACGAGTACGATGATTCGATGGAATTACTCAACGAACCAAGAACCGATGGCGAAGATTGGCGTGTCGAGCTTATGTTATACTTAGCAGACGGAAAAGTGCCAGAAGATAGATGGGCAGCAAGGCGACTCCGAGCGCGTGGAGCAAAGTACTCGATGGTACGAGACCAACTCTGCCGATGGACTTCAACAGGCGACGAAATTTCTCGCGTTATCAAAGAGACACATGACGGAGCTGGAGGCAATCATTCCGGCGGCCGAGCTCTCGCCCTCAAGGTAAAAAAGGCTGGTTTTTATTGGCTTTCCATGATGAGAGACTGTGAGACGTACGCCAAGAAGTGCGAATTCTGGCAAAGGCACGCTCCAATGATCAATCAGCCCACCGAGCTGCTTACCTCGACAGTCCCACCCTACCCCTTTATGCGATGGGCAATGGACATAGTCGGACCCTTCCCGTCCTCAAGACAGCGCAAATACCTGCTCGTGATGACCGATTACTTCACTAAGTGGGTGGAAGCAAAGGCATACGTTCGAATTCAGGACAAGGAAGTACAAAACTTCGTCTGGAAGTACATCATCTGCCGCCACGGGCTTCCATACGAGATAGTCACCGATAACGGATCCTAGTTCATATCCAAAACTCTTAGAAGGGTTTTGCGAACGCTGGAACATCCGACTAAGTAAATCAACCCCGCACTACCCTCAAGGCATCGGTCAAGCTGAAGCCACGAACAAAACCATCATCGACGGCCTCAAGAAACGGCTCGAAAAGAAGAAGGGTCTTTGGGCCGACGAGCTGGACGGCGTCCTCTGGTCCCATCGCACAACACCTCTCACCGCAACCTGTCAGACCCCATTCTCCTTATCCCAAGGTTGCGAGGCAATGGTTCCCGCTGAAGTCAACGTTTCCAGTATCCTCCGAACTCTGATGCCCGAGAACCCCGAGGTGAACGACGATGTACTCACCGAGAACCTCGACATCGCCGAAGAACTGCGCGACCTGCCACTCCTCCGAATGCAGAATTACCAGGGTCAAGCCGCGCAGTATTACAACAAGAAGGTCCGCCATCGCCATTTCAACCAAGGAGACCTCGTCCTTCGCAAGGTGTACGAAAACACGAAGGAATGGGGCGCAGGCAAGCTCGGAGCTAACTGGGAAGGCCCTTACATCATAACCAAGGTCGTCAAGCCTGGCGTCTATCGTCTCGCAACAACCACGGGCAACGAGGTACCACGGGCATGGAATTCAATGAGCCTCAAGCGCTTCTACTCGTAAAGCTCATCATCGGCAAACCGCGCAAAAAAAAAAAGCTCGTAAACTGAGCAATCCTCTCTGTTGTAATATGAACTACGAATGGTTTGATCCTGTTTGGGTACGTAGGCAGCCCGATTTGGGTCCAACTATTACTTAATAAATTTTATTTTTTACCATCTATTACGCTTCCGAGCTGTTTACACATCAACTTTCTGGCAAGTCGTTAGATATGCCTATAACTAAGTCTGATCAACTTAGTTCGGCACCCCAAAAAGCCAAGATCCGTCTTGCATGTGTTCCTCATGGATGCCGTGGTGAAATAATCCACACCGTAAGCCGAGCCTGTTCTCGCACTGTTCTAAGTCGTGCAAAGCATATAAGCCGGGCCTTGCTCGCACCTTTGCACTCGAACTTAGAAATTCCTAAGTCGTACCAATAACTAAACGCCGACCCTATCGCATATANTTGGGTACGTAGGCAGCCCGATTTGGGTCCAACTATTACTTAATAAATTTTATTTTTTACCATCTATTACGCTTCCGAGCTGTTTACACATCAACTTTCTGGCAAGTCGTTAGATATGCCTATAACTAAGTCTGATCAACTTAGTTCGGCACCCCAAAAAGCCAAGATCCGTCTTGCATGTGTTCCTCATGGATGCCGTGGTGAAATAATCCACACCGTAAGCCGAGCCTGTTCTCGCACTGTTCTAAGTCGTGCAAAGCATATAAGCCGGGCCTTGCTCGCACCTTTGCACTCGAACTTAGAAATTCCTAAGTCGTACCAATAACTAAACGCCGACCCTATCGCATATAGGTATTCGTACTTAGGAATAAGTCGTATGATCCATATAAGCCGAGCAGAGCTAATCTCTCGCAGATCATATTCGCCATTCTTCAAAAGCCGAAATCCATTTCGCAAATTCCTAAGTCATGTAAACATTAAATAAGCTGAGCTGTTCAAACTCTCGCACGTTTACATTCGCACTTAGGAAAATTCGAGTCGTACAAACAACTTAAAGCCGATATCGCATCGCACGTTTGTATTCGAACTATTCTATTTACCAACAATTCTCAGGTCTGGAACACGATTCAGAATTAAAAATAATTCATAAAAGCCGAAACCGGCAAACTTGTACAAAAACCCCCTCGGGCAAACACAAAGAAATTTGTTCACGCCCACCTCGGGACTTCAAAATTAAAACAAGAAAAAATAGAAGTTACAAGTTTAACAAGGGGTGATCAATCCCCGACAACATCGATCAACTGGTTATCACCCTCCAGCTCGGCCTCTTTTCTCTCTGGCTCGGTTGAAGCAGGTTCTTGACCAGGCTCCTTCCCATCCGCATCGTGCGCTTGGTCATCACTCTTAGAAAGTTTTCCCTCTGGCTTAAGTCTCGTGGACGAGTCGGCAGGGTCAACTACGGTTGAATCAACCACAGCGGGATCGACCACCGAGGGATCAACCGCCGTTTGAGTCTCAAGCTGCGCGTCGCACGTCCTCACAGCTGTGTCCGTTGCTGGATTAGCTGGTTGAATCATTAATGGAGCGTCAGCTTGAGCGACCACCTTCGTGATAGCCGTGCTCTCGACCTAGAGTTCGGGCTATTTAATACGAGAAGCCACTTTAGGAGTTAGCACAGACACATTCGATCCGAACTCATTAACTCCTAAAGATCGAGCATTCGAATCATTGCGAGGATGGCGCAGAGCCAGCGCGGGTGCATCGAATTCGCCCTCCGTAAAGACTATCTCGTCGAAAGCATTAGCCTTCGCTTCCCACTCAGCAACGTCCTCATCAATTTTGTCAACAGCCGCCTTAGGAAAATCCAATCCTAACTTGGCAACAAGATCCGCGATAGAGCGGGCTCCATGAGCTTGAGCGAGAGATGACACGATAGTCTCGACCTCTTTTCTTTGCTCCAGGCTCTTCTTCATCTTCTCGATCAGACCGCTGTAAAAGCTAATGACCTGATTCTGGGCAAAGACGCCTATCTCGTCACGAGACTTCCACAACTAGGCGGTCTCCGACCTAAAATGGTCAACCTGCTTCGTCGACCTGATGAGAGCCGCAGAAACTTCGGAGTTGTTAGCCTCTGACTCCTTGAGCTGAGTTTTAAGCTCGGCAATCGCTTTCTCGAGCTGCTCCGACTTGAGCTTCTCAACCTCGAGACTCAGCGAAGCCTCGTGGAATTTCTTCTCCGCCGCCACTCTCTCCTTTTCGGCCATTTTAGCCTTCTTGGCATCGCAGTCAAGGAGATCGATCAGTCGAGTCGCGCTGCTCTTTGCTTGCAAGCGGATAAAAACATCAAGATCTACCCTTAAGATAGAACGTGAGTTAAAAAAAAAGAGGGGAACTTACCCGAACTTCATCCGCAGCCCATTGCTGGAACTCGTCTTGATGAAGGAGCTCCTCTACCGGAGGATCGGCCGCAGGTTTGGCCTTAAGCTTCCAGACTAACTGAGAGCAAGCAGGTCGGTCGCAAGACAATGGCTCCTCCCCGCGATATTCAAAGTGGAACGCGGACGGATTCATAGTAGATGCCGTCTTAGTCCTTTTCGCTGGCTGCTCCGGCACCTTCGCAAGGACCTCGGAGGACTTCCTTTTGTTCGTCAACTTAGCCTTCTTGGCTTTCTCGGCGATCTTCTTCTCTTCAGCAGCAGCCTCTTTCGCCTTTTTGGCGGCTTTGCGCTCAGCGAGTGAGAGCTGATTCGGGCTCAAGTCCCCGGTCTCAACGTTTTGACGGGAGACCTCGACTTCATCCTTCTTGAAAACCTTTTTCTTGGTCCCCCGGGACGACTTCTTGGCGTCGCTTGCCCGTTCGAGCTCGGGCCCTACAGGACCCTTTCCTTTATCGGCACCAGAACCTGATGCTTTTGTTGGCGACTTCGCGCCCGATTTCTTAATGACCTTTTCAAGGTCAGCAGAGTAATCATAGATTTCTCGAGGAGCGAGCGGCATTTTCTTCCTTTTTTGGGACGACCTCGTAAGAGAATTGGCGGCTCAATCTATTCTGCGAAGAGTGAGCTCCGACCAATACAGATGAATAAGGGTCAGAAATGCGTCTCTACTTGCTTCGAAGTCGTCAGGAAGTGGACCGATTGGAGCGTGCTGACCTGCAAAAGGAAAAACAAGTTCGATCACCAATTAAGACATGGAAACCAAAGAAACATCGATAAACTAAAGTTCTACCGAGCTCTCTCTTCCAACAGCTCTCGACAAAGATGTCGGAATCAGCCATCGAATGCTTATCGACGTAGACGAAGAAATATCTATCCCTCCAGTCCTCGATTTTACTGATAAATCCCCCGGATAAGATATTATATTTCGGCCTCATGGCCGCGTAAAACGACCCGTACGACCTCTACCCAGGCATCCTCTTAAGGGTGGTCAACTCCTCGAATATATGAGAGTTGAAGGTGATCCCGTGCTCAAATGCCATCACCCAGAGTGCGACCAAGTTCTTTATACCGCTATGATCCATTTGAGAAATCGACATTCCCCTTGCATTGCAGAGGTGGCAGTGCGTAAAAAAGCACTCGTAAAGGTAGACCCAGCCCGAAGGAACGTCCCAGGGACGTTCAAAGGGATCTGGAACTATGAACTTTACTTCGGGACCGATCCCGCGCTGTTTCTTTAGCGCGAGCAAGGACTCTCCCGTCGACTGAGTCGGGATCACTCCCCAGCGATTGTTTGAAGCTGGAATGATTTTCTTCTTCTTGGAACCGCCTTTCTGGGTCTCGGGCTCTGACTTAGTCTAGAGATCGACGATCCCGCAATTGCCAAACTCCATATTGAGTTCGGGATTAGCCACAGCTCGGGCCTCAATCCCCGAGACGACAGCTTCATCATCAGGAGACAGGTCATTACCATTTTCAACTTCCTCGTCCTCGTCGACTAACTGAGGAACGACGAGGTTCCGCCTAGCAGAGGACGCTTCGGCATCATCACGACGGTCGCATCGAGCTGCGCTGCCTCGAATTGTTCGGCTGCAGCTTCTCGATTCAGGAGCTTCAGCTGAGCACGGGTATACCCCGTTTCGGCCGCAAACTCCTCGTCAAAATCCGAGGAACTATCGGATAAAACACGACCTGATGCCTTTGGAGACGTCTCTTCTTCTGAGCTCGGAGAAACAAGTCGCGCCTTCACTCATGAATTTTTTCGGATCAAACCCATCTTGTTTGGATAAATTTACTTGGAGGAGGAACGAAGAACACAAAGAACACGAAGAACACAGGCGATGGATCTGAAGCAGATCGGCTAAATCACGCCGAAAAACCTAAAACTACGGCGTTTTGACTATCTAGAGCGGAGAAATAAATTAAGAGAGGGAGAGAGAGCGAACCTTTGTTTTCTTTCGCGAGTTGGAGAAGTGAGGAAATGAGAGCGGCTCCCTCAATTTATAGAGAAATAAGAACGGTTATCGAGGGTTATCATTACTTCGGAGACTCTTCGTATTTTCCGGATTAAATCTATTCGGAAATTTTCCCGCTCTCTGTGCAAGGAAATCCTAGAATATGTGGGACCTTATTCTGAACGGCAAAATGTTACCAACAAGCCCGGGATTTTAGCGATCTTTTCCCGAATAAAGATCCCATCTTGAAGTACATGAAGGATATCCCGACCTGGATTCACGCCGAACTGAACTCTTTTTCTGAGTTCCCCGAGCTTATTGCTCAGGGCTCGCCGAACTGGGGGGGACTAATTGTTAGAGATGGGTTTAGCACCCCTCTAAAAAGTCATTCCTAAATTCAGCTCGGCCCATTCAAGTAAACGACGTCGGCCCCATTAGGTGACCGACAGCTTAGGTCGGCGCCACCTCGGAAGAGATCCGACGATAAGGTAGGTTTCCCGAAGAAAAGGGAAAACTTTCCCTTTAGAATAAGGAGGTCGGTTCGAAGAAAAAGGAAATCTTTTTTCCGAAAAGGAAGGAGTTCGGTTGGCCGACTTATACCTATTATAAATAGGTGGCGACCTAGCTCATTGAAGGGATCCACAATTTTACTCTCGAGACCTAGGGCAATCTCCTCTCACGGCTGAGCTTTAGATCTGATTTACTCTCAAAAGGTTTAGGTCGGCGTTCTTATTCCGACGACCTAACCACCATTGTATCTTCTTCGAACTCCGGCTTAAATCAGTAAAGACTTACTCTTTTCACGCACAAACCCTTATTCTTTCTTTAGATCGGATAATAGTTCTTACACTTTCGATATGTACTTCCTCTCATTTTTGTTCTTCCTATTTTGATGAATTTTAGACCACAAAAGAACAATACTAGAGAAATCGCGTAGTTAGTAAAATCGATTTGGGAATTTTGGAAGAAACCAGGTGATCTTGTTTCCTCTAACCGAGCTTTAGAATGAAATTTAATCTCGTTTAATTGTTTTGTTAATCAACTTAATGACGTGCCTAATTTAGCACAGTCTATAAAACTTTGGGCCTCCTCGTCTTCGTACACTAACAAAAATCAAAACGACAGCATTTAGTTGATAAAAACTCATAACTTATGTGAGCCCAACTTGGCTCAAATACGAGAGCATCTCGTGCTTATCAATTTTCGACATGACAGAGCCTCGTCTTCGTACACGAACAGAATATTTTCCAAAGTTGTATGGGACCTTATAAATGCCAGATTCAGTGCAAAAAGTGAAGGGAGGGTTTAACAGTTGAAAGAAGAAATAATGAATTGTAAGCAAAAAAGGGACTCTTGAAAGTTGAAACTTAGTATGGGAAATTACATGATGTATGCATCCGGAAATATACATGATGTAATTTTTTTATTTTTTTTGGGGCTATAAAATGGTTACTTCAAATTCAATTCCATCCTTTTTTTTATCAAACAAAACAAGTTCACACCTTTACAGATTTCATCAAAAGGGAGAAAAATGAAGCTTGCTGCTTGGTTCTCGAAGAGAGATCCCAAGAAAGAGAGAGAAGATTTGTAGCATTTGCTTAGTTGTCTTCATTATGATGACCTTTTATTTAAACAATGCCTTTCTTCCTCACGAATCCTTCTGCTCTGATTCAACACCTTTTTACTTATAGGTACTTCAACTTTCAATCCTGACACTGATTTTCTTTTCTTCTTCTTACCAATTCCTCAAATCTAAGCAATTACATTTTTCTCTGTCATATCTATTGAAGCTTCTGAATTTTTCATTTCGTTTTGAGAAAAGAATGCGTTTGGATTTTGATGTATCTATTGGAAGTCTCTTTGGTTTTCACTATTTGATTTGGATAAAAAAAGGTTTAGAATTTAGAATAAATGTGATTGGTTATTTCATTCTTAAGCATCAATGATACAGTTCCCAAGTTGTTTGCAATAATGCCTCAACGAAGGCGTTTCATTAAAAGAAAAAAGAAGAAAAATTCCAGGATTTCTTATCTAAATTACAAAAAAAATTAAAGGTGCTATTGACTTATTGTTGATAGTGAAATGGAATGATTGAATTTACTTGGTCCACTTTTAAATATGTCTAAAACTTTTGTGGGTTTAAAACTCTTTTATTTCTAAATCATCAATCAATTCATAACAGCTTGATGAAAGAATATTTATGTCTCGTAAACAGTATTTACCTTAAAGGAAAAAATATAGAAACTCTTTTTCTATTTCTGAACCCTTTTTTAACTTTTAAGTTTAACAAGTTTTTTTCCAACGCTGATTCTTCTATTTTCCACCTCAAAAATTCTATTCAAAACTACAGATTAGTAACAAACTGATTCTGAATTTTCTCAGTAATTAAGTAAGATGATCTTACTATAAAACCAAGTTATATAAGCTTACTCAATCATTAATGGTGACAAAGAAGAAGGAATCTAGTTTGATCTTGCTCCCCATTACAAGCAATATAGTTACAAAAATGAAATGTTTTAGAAGGAAAAAAAAAAACAAATTATTGGAATGAAAAAGTTAGAGCAAGTGGGGGGACACATTAAGGGGCCTTTGTGTTAACAGAAAAACCAGGAGAAGCATACATTTCTTGCTTTATCTATCTGTAAGGATTGATCTATATTATTACATGATTCTCTTGAAAGTGTGTTTACATGTGTGTCTGATATTTTATTCACCAAACTTTATTCCTCTGCCATTACAATCTGGAAAAAAAAAAAAAAAGCTTATGTAACTCCCACCCAACAATATAACATGCCATACCACATGTACTTTGCAGTTTTCTTGTGCTTGGACTTGCAGTTTCACTCAACCTTTCTTTAAACCTTGCGTGAGATCTCAGGCATCTTCTTCTCTGAATTTTTTTTTTTTCTTTCTTGTGGTATCATTTTGATTCTTGCATTTGATATTGTGCTGATTGTTTTTTTTTCTTTGGATAATTGAATTTAATCAGAAGTTGCTCTGATAAGATCCTTTTTGGGGTTTTTTTTTTCTTGTCAGATGGATGATAGTAGGCAAAATGCATCTTGAGATTCAGATTTAGTCATCTCTTACAAAGATTGGTTTTGTTGTTGCTCTGTGGTTTTTTGTAAGAGTAACCATCATGTCCATGGGAGAGGAGAAACAGAGTGAGATGAGTAGCAAAATGATGTTATTCGGTTTGCTGATTAGAAGAATCTTTGACGAAGAGAAGGGTAAGCTTCTTCAGAGGCTTGAGGACGCCAATAACGAAATAACAGAGTTGAAGAAAGTGAGAAACGAAGATGCAAAAGCTAACGAGAAGGTAGTTAGCATAATCGCGTCTCAGAAACAGATTTGGTTAATGGAGAAGTACAGATTAAGGCTGCAGGTTGAAGCTCTGATGAGAGAGCTAAGGAACATGGAGAAGAGGAAGAAGAAAATCTTATCGGAGTTGGAAGAAATATTATTAAAAGAAAAGGAAAGTTTAGTGCAATCTAAAGATAAGGCAATAGAAGAAGAGAAGCGTAAATGCGAAGAGTTTGAGGTAAAGCTGGTCAAGGCAGATAAAGAAGTTCAAGATTTAAGGGATACTAAAGAGAGAGATGTGCAAGAACATTCGTCTGAGCTATGGAGGCAAAAGAAGACATTCCTTGAGCTTGCTTCTAGCCAGAGACAGCTCGAAGCTGAACTGAGCCGTGCAAATAAGCAAATCGAGGCTAAAAGATATGAACTTGAAGACTTGTCATTAGAAATGGTTAATATGCGGAAAGATTCGGAACAGAAAGATCGAATCTTGGCAATGTTGTTGAAGAAGTCGAAACTGGACATGACCGAGAAGCAGACATTATTGCTTAAGGAGGCGAAAACGAAGCAAGATGAAGATGAAGCAAGGAAATGGAGATCGAACTCAAAATCAAGAAAACACGAGAGACGGTCACTAAGAAGCATGTTTGCTTTTGAAGCCACAAGCAAGCCTAAGACCAACAGTGTTGATTCCATTACTCACATTGAACATTTGGAACTGAACAAAGATCCTGATGTCGTCCCAGAAATCATGGATTCCTACTCTATTGGTGATCTCAGTGAAGTAGGTAAGTCAAAGTTTCATATATACTTTCTGTTTCAAACTTTAAAATTGATTCTGAAACTCCATTTGTGCATTTTGAAGGAATCGATGGATTTGTAAAGAAGCGTGAGAATTTGAGTTTTGGAGAGGAAGAGCTTTGTATTAGAGTGATAGGGAAGAAGCAAGAGATAGAGCTAGGGGATTTCACAGAGCATGTGAAACTAAAAGATGAAAAGGTTGAAGCTTTGTGTTTGCATCTGATGAACTCTGAGTTAGAATCAAAGCGGTTGAGATCTTGCATTGAAGGACTGAGCCAAGAAATGTCACAGTTAAGACACAACAACACAAAACTGCAAAGCATCGTAAGTCCGAGAGTTGAAGAATCGGTTTCCCTGAAGAAACAGCAGCTCAAGACACAGCTAAGAAGCTTGAGCTGTAGAAGAAAGAACACAAAAACAGAACAGCGAGAAAGAGAACTCGAATCAAGAGAAGATTTTCAAGAAAATGCGACCGATAAAGGAAGGGAATCATATTCTCCTGGTGAACTGAGGCATTTAACTTTGAAGGCTGCTCAATCTGATGCTGAGGAAGAATCTGAAAAGGAAAGTCTCTTACCAGAGAATGAGTTTACCAAAAGAGAAAAAACAGATGGTAAGGAGAGTGAGAGCTTAGAAAAGCCATCAAGCGCAAGCAATCCACCTTGGAGAATGGATCTTCATGCTCTTGGAGTTTCATTCAAGATCAAAAGGCTGAAACAACAATTGATGATGCTCGAAAGATATATCGGGAAACAAGAGAGCCAAGAGATTGACAAAAGCAACGGTGATACAGGGAAAAGGGCTTTGTTATTGCTCATTGCATTGCTCAACAAACAAGTTACTAGGTATCAATCACTACAAGAGAAGATTGATGATTTGTGCAAAAGAATGGTAAGCAAGCATTTGCTCATATCAGTTATATTACTCTCTGTTAACATGAACTGATTCTTTTTCGTTGAAACGTTATCTATAGCATGTGAGTGATACAGAGAAGACTAGCGGGAAAATGAAAGCAAATGGGGAAGCCAAAACATCACTAGAGCATTTCTTAGATGAGACATTTCAGCTCCAAAGATACATAGTGGCAACAGGACAGAAACTGATGGAAATCCAATCGAAGATAGCTTCTGGCTTCGTCGAGGTTCTAGTAGGCTTGATCACTACTGAATCCTCCACTTCTAGTAGCA
>JAHZTW010000001.1:239377341-239451820 GCA_020283515.1 Alliaria petiolata | reverse complement strand
GAGTTGTTTTTCTTCTACCAAATTATCTAATTCCGTCTCATCCATAAATTACCATCATGAATTCTGAGATGCTCATGACTTATATATATTTTTGGTTTTTGTTTATTTATTTTCGCATATTTTTGTTGATTGTTTATTTTTTATAACATTTTATAACTGTTTGTTAATTTTTTTCTGTTTCGAAAATTATAATTCAGTTTATTTATTGTTTTTTAACATTATAGTTGAATATAAATGTTAAGTTGTGAATTTTAAAACAAAAATAAAAAATAATTGATGATGTGAGGGATGAGGTGGCTGTTGATGTGTCGGAAGGAGAAGAGAGAAAAAGTTATTTTATATATATAGATGTCAAGGAAACAACTTATATTACAATTTACATTGAAAATTAGGGGTTTCACCTTTTTTATCTTCCTTACGTTTTTTTTTAATGTTCCATACGTTTCATTTTACATGATGTTTTTGTTAAGTACACGGAGATTAAAAAAAAATAGAAAACGATTGAATTACTTCATTTTATTATTAATTTTAAAAATGAACAAAAAGTCGTAGGAATAATTTAAAATGAACTAAATTCTTACATTAAAATATATACTTCATATTAAATAATAAAAAACAAAAATTCACTAAAACATCTAATAAAAATGAGAATTTTCTCATGCGAAAAGAACACCATTTCACCTCAAAAAAAGGTGAAAAGAAGTTTTTATATTATACTACCATCTTTGTCTATAATGGACTTTTGCTAATTTGTGTAGATTATGTCAAAGTTGTTAAAAAATGGCAGTTTAATTATAGAGCACACATTTCTATACAATCATTATACTACTGCATTAGTAAATTTTATCGTCTTATAATCATTTCTTCAACTCACCATCCCTAATTTCATTCATCAAAATAATTGATAAACGCATTCCTAAGTTTTTTTTTTTTTTGTTATGAAAGAGATTCCTCTCAAGTTTCATCATATAAAAATGGCTCTAAAAACGAAAGATTAATCAATCCCTAGACATTCTTCTGACAAAAAACAAAAGATAATCCCTAGATATTCTAGATTGACCAATTGGGTCACTAGAAGGAAAAAAAAAACATCAGTCTAAATTAAAAGTGAAATAGAATTGTAGAAATTAAACACTAAAAATAAATTCAATAGTAATCATCACTGGCTAGTGATTTCCTTCTCTTGTAATTAGCTTTGAAACAAGCTTGTCTCAGTTTCTTGGTTCCATCACTTAGCTCAGCATCAGGTTCTTGCTCTATAAGAACCCTGTGTTCCTCTAAGTTCTTCACTTCCTCCTCCATTCCAACACCCTGTCACCAAACCATGTTTTGATCTGAATCAATAACGCAATAAACCCTAAAACGCCTTTGTATCAAAACCAAAACGATAATTAATGAATGATGTCTCGCACCTTTAGATTCTTTATGAGAGAGTTAAGACTCTTGAGCTTCCGGTGAGGCCACCGGTAAACTCCAAGTTCTCTGCAACGCTTCTTCAACACGGTAAGTCCAACGTTGAGTTCTTTAGCCGCTTTCATGATTGGTCTATCGAAGAACTTTCTGATCTCAGACATCTCCAACTTGTCCTGTCTCTTTGTCCGACGAGTGTTCCTCTTATTCGGTGTTCTCTTTTGGCATTTCTCGTTGGAACTGAGACAATCGTTGTTTTGGACAGCCACTGGCGAAGAGGACTCACTCGAGAAGTAGGGTTCTTGCGTCAACATGAGAATGTCAGATGACATTGTGTTATGCACTTCCATGTTTTCGAAGAAATCTTCAAAGTCATTGTACTGAAACTGTAAATGCAACCCTGCATCCGGTTTCAGATCTTCGGTATCTAGCAGAGACTCTAGCGGAGGCAACCTGTAGACCGAAAACGTTTAACAAAAGGAAACCGAAGATGACTTGTTTACCAAGAAAACGAATCAAGGGTTTTCAACTTACTTGTCGAGCATGTCGTAGAACGAATCTGGATCATACTCGTTTTCGATTTTCAGAGAACCGAGTGGAAGAACAGAGTTCGTCGGATCCATTTGTGTGAAGAGGCAGTGATAGAGAAAAACAGAGCAGAATAGTTATAGAAGAAAGAAACAGAGGAATGTGTTGATGAACGCATCTTATGTAAGAAAAAAGTTAATGATCATAGGGAATTGTGTGCAATGTAATGGGAGTTACGAGTCCCAAAGGGTACAATCATTAATTGTTAATCTTAATTAGTTGAAAAGATTACCGTGTTATTTTAATTAATTGTATGATTATGGGGGCTGAATTGTGGGTTAGTTGCTTCTTTAATGATACTGAGTAGTATTATTTTCTTCCTCGTCCTCTAGTCAAAGTCAATGCATGAAAGTAGATAAGGTCTAAATTGCTGAAAAATCATAATCGGTATTAAATGAATGGAGTTTTTATGTTTTCGTATGAGATGATGCATATTATGATGATAGATACATTTGAGATATAATAAGAGTTGATAATGTCTTTGCTAATTATAATTCACTTTCTAAATGAAAATAAATAAGAGAAAAAACGTAGTCAATTCAAAAGTTTTAAATGTAATCATATTTCTTCACTTCTCGGATTCAGTCACACCATAGTAATACACTGTTTGATTAACACTAATAAGAAAGAATCAAACTTCTTTTTGTCACATTGGTGTTTTTAGTTTCGCCCAAATTCTTGAATTGTTCTTGTGGCCAACGTAAGAACGTCTACAAACGCAGAGAACGATGCTCGAAGAAGCCTTGCCTCTATTGCTTCAAATTGCCTGTAAATTTATCCGGTGAGAAAATATCAAAACTAGTGAAGAAGTTAAGTCTATGGACCCGAAGATGTCTAATTTGAAATCATTAGTCTTAATCGATTTAAGAGATTCAATGATCAAATAAGGCGATGAAGGACTTGAGAAACTCACACAGAAAGCTTGTTGTTTGATACAGACATAACTCTTTTCACTTTATCAGGCTGCAACTGCATTAACGGTCACAACAGAAGAAACTCTTAACACAAGTGAGATTGGAAAAAAAAAAGCATATAACTTTTTGAAGGAAATTAGATTTTCATTCATACTATGTTGGAAGTGAATTTGGAAATTTCAAACCTCTTTATCAACAGCCAATGCTGTGTAAGCAATCAAAGCATGTTCTTCCGATTCAAAATTCACCTCCAAGTTACTGCAAATTGGGGGAAAAAAAAAACTCTGTTACATCAAAGATCCTAACTTGTGTCCATCAAAATCCAATTGAACAAGTCAATAACAGTGTAATCCTCAAATTAAAAACCCTAAGCCAAGCCCTATGGAGGATAAAGATTGAAACTTTGGAGTGTCGATCAAAGAAATTTCTTCAAATGTGTTAGACCCAAGATTTATATAATCGAAAATCATCAGATACAGAACAAACACGCTACGAACAGCTGAAAGCTAAGACCCGAATTAATAAGGGAGAAGAATTGAATAAAATTCCCAAATCAGAGAAAACGATTCAGATGCAAAAGTACGAAAATTTACTGAACATACCAGCTGAAATCCCAAGTTTGGTTAGAAGGAGCAGGAACAGTCGCAGCCATTTTCTGCTGCTTCCTTCCTTCGTCAATGGGGAGGTTTCGGCTTAAAACTAACTTTTTTTTTCCGATGAGCACAAAAAAAACCACACAGAAGCAGGGTTTCAGTGGGCTAAACAATGGGCTTCGTGTTTCTCGGCCCAAGAGAGATAGCAATTGGCGAAAATGCCCTTTTCCGTGAACAAAGGCATGTGAAAGGTATATTCGAGGAGTATATCTTTTGCATGAAGGAATATTACTTTGAACACAAACAAGAATCTCTCGTCTACTCAATTTGCTACCTCTTCCTTTCCTTCTCTATCTCTCTCTCTTCTCTGGTTCTGCAGATTAAACAATTCAGCTACGCAACATCATTCACCAAAGAAATTCTGTAAGCGTTGGTTTCAGACAGAAAGCAGTACCAGGCATGTCCTCTTCTCATCTCTTTTTATCTTTGTGTTTGTTTTCAGAATTAGTTTCGTTTTTGTTCATGATCTTATAATAAGGATTGTTTCGTAACTAGAAGCTAAC
Organism: Alliaria petiolata; assembly: GCA_020283515.1. NCBI lineage: Eukaryota > Viridiplantae > Streptophyta > Magnoliopsida > Brassicales > Brassicaceae > Alliaria > Alliaria petiolata. The sequence goes on along the minus strand of JAHZTW010000001.1, from coordinate 239,447,752 downwards.
CTATCATATATGTCTTTGATATATTAAAAACACGGTGAAGCTTCATGAAACCGGGAATGTTTAATCAAACACTCAAAGATTTCTATTGCATTCAAATGTTTTTTCTAGTGTCATCTTTTCTTCTAGTATCAACAAAATCATACGCGTTTAAACCGTTATAGAACTTGTAATTCTTAATTTTATGCAGAAACTTAAGAAACAATTATATTAGAGATTTTTATATGCATCGTCTTTACATATTACATTTGTAAATAGGTTTTTCTCGATCGAGGTAACGTACGTAGTAGAACAAATGTTGTGACGTTGTAATGATCCTCTCTCTACATGTGTATATTTTAACAGTTTGTAATCTCTCTTCCATGTACAAAAGCAGCCTCTCCTTCTCTAGCTTCTGTTTGCAACAAAAGTTCTCCTTGAGCATTTATCATCAGCTTGATCATTGAAGAACTGCAATATAGCTGCCTGTATGAAAAAATCTCTGTCGATGAGGTCTCAACAGAAGCTTAAAGACGCATGATATAAGTATATCTTGATATAGCTAAGCAATGAGGAGCTTACTTGATCGACGAATTATAACGTGAGGGGGTTGTTGCTATGTGAGAGAAGGCCCAACTTTGACGGGTTTAACGACCCTGAAAGCTCTTCTTGCATACTCGAACGCCAAAACCAGAAGCCCGAAGATGAAAAGCAGACAGCGATGGAACTTATCCGCAATGATATATGAAGGTGAGGCTGCATTCTTGCCTTCTGATGAGGTTCTAATAAATGCTATTCTCCTCTCGAAATAACCTGAGAGAAGACGAAACAGAGCAAGCAAATCNTTACAATTTTGTTACCTAACTACTCTACAAACATAATTCTCCAAGACCAATATGATTCGATCTCTCAACCAATACAATCATCTGATCGCACAGAGAAAACAGCATTGACCTTTACAAAAGAACAATAAAACATTCCTTCAACAATACAATGCCATTTTCCAAACTCCAGTAACCAATCTATTAACAATTGTTCTGTGTCAAATTTGTTCTTAGAACTTTGTCTCATCAAAGAACACGCCCCAAAACCCCCACCTGTGAATAATGTGTGTCCAAATCAACTTTAGCCCTTTGTTTAGGGGTCTTCGCCATCCAAAAGCGTACCGCAATGGAAAGCGTTAGCCGGTCAAGCTGAAGCACATAACAAAACAAAAAGGCTAAATTCAGATTTCTAATCTGTATCCAAGTGAAACATTATCTGTCGACAAATCATGACAAAAACACAAATAGTTTGTCTTTATACAAGAAACCAACAGACTCAACACGTATGAACAAATCATTGCTATCAAAAGAAGAAGATTCAAGAAATAGCGCCATGTGTAAGTACCTTGGGGAAACACTCGAAACCTCCACCTGTAACATTAAGCAACGCGAGAGAAATAACCCGTTCGGGCACCATTGCAGCTAACTTGCAAGCTATCATTGCTCCTGTTTTATCAAAAAGCCAATAGAATAACAATAAGGAGGAAGAAATAAGACTTCTTTAAGTATTGTGTTTGGGAAAAAAAAAAACAATCAAAAGTCACTTGATTTATCAATTACCCATAGAATGACCAATTATGTGAGCTCTCTCCCATCCTAAATGATCCAACAAGTTAATTGAATCCTTTGCCATTATCGTTGTTCCTGTCTCTTATACACATCTAGATGTGTATAAGAGACCTGTTCGATCTCTGGTTTTGTGATTTTGTGTAACCAACAAGCATTAAGCTGGCCATCAAACCCGTGTTTGGACTGCATTCCAGTTTTTGATATTCCTTTTACATATTGCTGCATTGCATCACTCAAATAATTAGTTCCCTTAAGATCTTATCATTAGTCATATATCATAAATATGATAATTTTCTACACATAAAACCAGCATGCCCACCTGATATAAGACATCCCGTCTTTTGTCAGTTCCTATGCGTTCTTCTAGGTAATCCTGCATATATTAACAGCATCAAGAACATAATCGCTCACGAGTTTCCTCTGTACAGTAATAATACACCACTCTTACAATTTTGTTACCTAACTACTCTACAAACATAATTCTCCAAGACCAATATGATTCGATCTCTCAACCAATACAATCATCTGATCGCACAGAGAAAACAGCATTGACCTTTACAAAAGAACAATAAAACATTCCTTCAACAATACAATGCCATTTTCCAAACTCCAGTAACCAATCTATTAACAATTGTTCTGTGTCAAATTTGTTCTTAGAACTTTGTCTCATCAAAGAACACGCCCCAAAACCCCCACCTGTGAATAATGTGTGTCCAAATCAACTTTAGCCCTTTGTTTAGGGGTCTTCGCCATCCAAAAGCGTACCGCAATGGAAAGCGTTAGCCGGTCAAGCTGAAGCACATAACAAAACAAAAAGGCTAAATTCAGATTTCTAATCTGTATCCAAGTGAAACATTATCTGTCGACAAATCATGACAAAAACACAAATAGTTTGTCTTTATACAAGAAACCAACAGACTCAACACGTATGAACAAATCATTGCTATCAAAAGAAGAAGATTCAAGAAATAGCGCCATGTGTAAGTACCTTGGGGAAACACTCGAAACCTCCACCTGTAACCCTGTCTCTTATACACATCTAGATGTGTATAAGAGACAGACATTAAGCAACGCGAGAGAAATAACCCGTTCGGGCACCATTGCAGCTAACTTGCAAGCTATCATTGCTCCTGTTTTATCAAAAAGCCAATAGAATAACAATAAGGAGGAAGAAATAAGACTTCTTTAAGTATTGTGTTTGGGAAAAAAAAAAACAATCAAAAGTCACTTGATTTATCAATTACCCATAGAATGACCAATTATGTGAGCTCTCTCCCATCCTAAATGATCCAACAAGTTAATTGAATCCTTTGCCATTATCGTTGTTCTGCGCCAAACCCGAAAGCAAATTAAGTGAAGCTACTTAATAACCAATTTCAATCGAAGAAAAAAAACCCAATTTAAGAGCAGCCACAAACGGCACAGAGAATCAGGTTCTTCACTGTTAGGACTCACGTGTACTCGGATTTGTGGGTAGGCACGGAGCTCCGACCCATGCCGCGATTGTCGAAAGCACAGACCTCGATGCCTTCGTTGATTCCAGAATCATCGGAAACGATCCCGCCGTCGTCGTCGTTGGGTTTATCCGTCCCCGTAAGTCCCTTGATTTGGGGTCCCCACGATTCATGGGTTCCGGCTAAACCTGAAACAAAAGGGGAAACAAATTGAGCATTTAATCGAAAACCCAATTGAAATCAATCAATAGAGGAAACTAGAAATATCGAGAGAGAGAGAGAGAGAGAGACCTATGATGAGAAGAGCTTTGGTAGGACCATGACCATACGTTCTGTAGAAGATTTTGACGACGGCATTGTTAAGCGTCGTTTCTGGGCCGGCTTGTTCGTTAACGACCTCGCAATACGGCATCGTTTCTCTTAATGAAATTTACCTTTCTGGGGTGGGATCGGATTTCAGCAACCGGAATAAGAAGAAGAGAAAGAGGGAGGAAGACGAAGAAGAAGGTGAAAGAAAATGTGACTTTTCTGTTGAAGAGAAGAGGAAGAGAGAATTTGGACGGCGATGGATTTGGTGGTTTGGTCCGGTTCGGTTGCGGGTGGAGGTAAGGACTGCCACGTAGGATTGGTCGGCTGGATGGCGGGTAATATCTAAGAAAAAGTCAAGGGTCAAATTTTATAAAATGATGATAAATAATTATTGTACATAGAAAAATAGCACGTGTGAAAAGTAAACACCAGAAATATTATTATACGTCAAAATGGAATTTTTATCCATGCATCTATTTTTCGAACGCGGTTTCTTTTACGGGGCCCATTTAGAGGCCCATATCTTATTAACTTCCCTACTAGCCAATAAAACTCATGGTGAATGCTAGGTCTGGGCATTCGGGTATCCGTTCGAGTTCGGATCGTTTCATTCGAGTTCGGGTATTTCGCTTCTAGAGAATATAACTCATTCAGGTATTTTGATTTTTTTGGTTCGAGTTTGGTTCGGTTCCGTTCGGATCCGGGTCGGTTCCGAATATCCAAATTATCTAAAAATTTCTAAAATAATTAAAATTTGATAAATATAACTAAATATTTTCAAATATTTTGAGTATTTTAGTTATTTTGTTCTAAACATAACTAATATATTTGGTTTATAATTGAAATTTGGAGTATTTAAGTTATTTAAAGTATAAATACAACAAATGTTTTGCATATATAATTTTATTTTGGGTATTTAATGTACCCATTCGGTTCCCGGTTCGATTCCGGGTTTTCGGAGGACCCATTCGGATATTTAGGTCGGTTTTGGTTCGGTTCGGTTCCTTCTAATTCGGTTCGGTTCGGTTCTTCGGATCCGGTTTTTATGTGCAGGACTAGTGAATGATGTGCTCTTGAAGAAGAAACGAAGGAGATTCATGCTCTCTCTATTAAGAAAGCTCAGACTCCATCCACAACAATGGAAGCCATCACAAGACTCCGCAACTCAAACCAAAGATGCTTGAAACTCTGTTTTAAGGCCTTGTGACAAACAACAGAGCATGACTATATGTTTGATACTTTGTGGTTGCTTGCAAGTCTATTAGACTATAATAATATACATTAAGCGCCGCTTTGATAATTCATGGCTTTCGTTAAATAAATTAATCATGTTTTCTAAAAAATTGAAAAAAAGCCCGAATAGACAAAACAAATGCTGTAGTTAACAGCGTTACTAATACTAACTACATTATTATTATTATTACTAGTTATATATATGATTTGGTTACATTTTTAAATTCCAAACTGTTAACATGATCGTGAAAGAGCATTTTGGCTTTGTGAGAGTTAAGAGTTATTGATAGTAGTAATCTTTGATCCAGAAATAATAAAGAGAGTTTCGATGTTGATGTTTTTAAATTGATCTAGGAAGCACAAGCTTTTACTCATTTCAGAAATCCAGAGTAGAATAGAATCAGAACCTATTTGGTTTCATGGATCATCGTTTAGAAGTTAGAACTATAACATTTGAGATTAGGGTCTACGCGGAAACTTTACAGAAAGTCAAGACTTTATAGACTACGAAACCCTCTACTTGGTCCAGAAGCTTTATCTGTTTGTTCTCTCGTCTCCCTAGTGAAGTTAGCCATCAACTCAGCAACCAGCTGCTTGTCACCGTGCTTCCACACGTGCCTGTTTAAGAAATCATGATCTGTACATACCAAAACAGACCCCAATGGAGGGAGTTCACTTCCGAGCAATCCTCTGGACAAGAGAGCTCTGATAACGTTACACCTTGGTACAATCCTCTTCTCCATGTTTAATCCAAATACCTGAGGGAACAAAACCAGGGACTTTAGTGGCCATTGCTTCTCTACAAACTCAGTCTTCAACTTCACAGTCTCTCCAGATAACCCAATGCACTGAGGAAACCGCTTGAGCATCGTCTCAAACTCATCGCTGCTGAATCCTAGGCCTATAAATGTTTCAATGGAGTTCATCATATTTTGCTCCCGAGTGAGTCAGAAAGTTTGGCCACTTCTTGAACACTGCCCATACTTGTTCCACATCAAAGCCTAAGCTTTTATAGACATTGACTACTTCTTCTATTGCTTCTTCGCTCAATCTGTAAACAACGTTTAGAGCTTGGAAAAACCTTGGAGACTCCTCGGATCAAACCCCATGCCAGCGACCTTCTTGAGGAATTCTTGAAATCTTTCTTTCCCACATACAAATGAGTGATTGGAGAGACGAGCAAAGAGAATAACAGCTTCTGACGCACGCCCAATTCTCTCAAAACCAATACATTTCTGATTTTATTCCCCAGATTACTACCTTGTGGCAAAGAATGAGATAACATTTACCAACTTGGAACTCTTATCGACTTCTATGATGTCTTTGGCGAAATCATAGTGGAGGCTCGAGACTGGTATATTCTGCGAGTTTTGAAGTTAGGCCCAGTGAGTCAACGAGGTAAGAGACAGTAAAGTTGTCGCCTTTTCGACCTTCTCCAAGGCTCACATGTGCAGCAGCAGCACTGGAAGAGGACAAGGAATTGGAGAAAGCAGATCCATTTTTCCCCGAGCTTCACTGAAAATCGCAAATCAAGCCATTTATGTAGCTTGAGCGACTTTCTTCCGTGGAGAATCAGAGAATACATTGACAAGGAAATCCCACAGAGTTTTGTTCGATGAGCAAATCTCAAAATTGCTACCAAACTTACAACTGAGCAAGGAAGAAACAATAAACTCACTCACCGATGATCATTCTGCAAATGGCAGAGATCTTCTCCGTTTATTCACTTGCCCAACTCGAAATTCGCAAATATCCAAAATTTGGGGACGATTTTAGGGTTTTACGTACAAAACTTTTCCAAATTAAAAAATAAATAAATATGATTGTTGCCGTTGGGTTTGACATCTCTGTTTACGATTTCCTTCACTTTCGAGGGCTTCTAGGGTTTTAGTTCAATCAAGGACGAACGACATTTCATTAAATATTATAAAAAACTATTCCAAAGCGAGCCAAATTTAATCTTTGTGCTACAGCGGATCTAATTACCATTAGCTATATAAAATTGCTGCCGGGAGTCAAACCCGGAATAAGGAGCGTTCACTGAAGAACGATAAATTTAACCATTGTGCTACAGCGGATCTAATTACCATTAGCTATGTAAAACTGTGTTTATTAGAAAAATATTCCGCTGCCCGGAGTCGAATCCGGAGTAAAGAGCGTTGATTTATATTTTATTTATCATGAGTTTTTCTTCTTCTCTCTGCTTGATCTCTGTTTCCATGGCTGAGTAATCTCTTAGTTAGGTTTAGGGTTTTCAAGGGAATTTAGGAATCATTGAATTAGACATAGATAGGGATTTATCATCCGTTGTCTTCACCTATCGTTGTGTTTATTGCTTAGACTGAATTGATCACTTAGTCTATGAATTAGGGTTTAATCTATTCATCAAAAGTGTTATAGATTGCTTGAAAGAACATAGGTGAGCGGATTGTCCTTAGCCAACGAAAGCTGATGCTAAGGTAATCCGTGAACAAATTGAACCTGCTCGTTAATGCTTGTTTAGAATTATAAGTTCAAGCGACAGTTTAGATACTTATGTTCCTAAATAAAGTGATTAATACCACGACGGTGGATTGGTTAAACATTCATGTTTGAGTTCTAGACTGAGCTTATTTGTTCCCTGAATAATTGTCTGATTCATGATCTCCGAATTCTTGCGAATTGCCCTTGACCTAACGCTTCGTTTAATTGAATTTTACTTCGTTTTATTGCTATTTTCGTTTTACCTTGCAAACATAAAACCATATTTTTGTCTTAACTTAATTTTGGTCTAAAGAATCATAGTGTGACCTTTGAAACTTGTGGATTCGACTCCTAAATACTACGATATTACTGTGCACTTGCAGTAGTTATTTTAGGGTTAAAACTCTGACTATCAATTTGGTTTTGGTTTGTTTTTTTGTTTTTTTTTAATTTTAGATGTTGTTTTAGTTTTTTTTAATTATCCTAAAACATATGTACACATTATTATAAAGTTCTTTTAACATAAATTGTGATGTGTTATTTGTTAAAAAACTTATTCCTATACTTATATGTTGTTGTAAGTATATATGTTTCCATACTCAATATATCTATTTAATTGTTTTTTATGTCCCTTATTTCTAGAAATCTAGCCTGGTAATTTTGGGACATGTTTCTTATTCCGTCCCGTACCCATCCCGAATTTTCCATCAATTCCCAATCCTGTTCGAAATAACTATATGTTTAGGATCATTTATTTTATTCAAACGGGTACGTGAAGAGTACATGAGAGGAACGAATATGAGATCACGTACCCAAATTACCCATTTAAAAACAAATTAAATTTGAAAACTCTATATAGTTCCTCGAATATTTTCAAAATTTTCCTGAATTTTTCCAACTTATTTCGATTTTTCCCGATTTTTTCAAAGTTATCCAAAATATGTAAGTTGATCTCCACCCAAATTATTGAGAGTTTGCAAACATATTTTAGGTAAAAAACCTGAAATACCCTGTACCCATAAATTGTTTCCCAAAGTTATTTTTCAATTCTAAATTATTCGATCTGTCCCGTACCCATAAATTCTCGTCTTAAAACCTGAAATATCCAGTGCTAATCGATTCCATCCAATCTTTTTATTTTTTATTCGAAATAACACTTTATAAATTTTTATTCAAAAAAGCATTTATAATTTTTGTGTGTTTGTAGAATAAGTGTATTTTTACTTTTAAATTTGGTTCTTGTTTGTTTTATTAATTTTAAATAATTTTTTAGTTTTTATTTTTATTTCAAAATATGTAATCCTATTGTGAAAATTTTTTTCTAATAAAAATTGTGATATGCTAATTGTTTTAAAAAAATTTCTTATATTTATACGCTATTGTAAGTGTATATTTGTCTTTCCATATAATATATCTGTTCAATTGACTTCTTTTTTTTTGGAGTCGCTTATTTCCAGCAAGATGAAAAAAATTATTTTACCATTGATCTCATCCACTCTTTTTTTTAATTAGAAATAACATTATTATTTTTTTTTGGTAGAGAATTTATAGTTTTTGTGTTTTCTAGAATAAGTGTGTTTTTTACTTTTAAATTAATGTGTGAAAACCAAAAAAATTATTTATCCAAAATATATAAAAGCCCATTAAAAAAATATATATAAACCCACTAAAAAAATAAAAATTTGCTGATGTGGATGGAGAGAGGTTTGCCTAATTATATATATGATTTTTTTTTTGAACATTTACTAACTACATTTTAATTGGTGATATAAATAGTAATGTTAACGTTACCTAAAATGACAAGTTTTCTGACAGAACTATAAAACCACTCTTTTGTTGTTCAGTCAAAAACACACTCCATTATTGAAATAGTAGACTATCTCCAATTGTTAGCTCTATTTTTTACACTAAATATATGGTTCTTTATAAATAAAGATTAGATTTGCTCCAATGGTTAACTCTATTTTTACTCTAAAAAAGAATATTCTCATTATATCTTTTTTTTAGTTTTTAATTTCTTACATGTCATTTTACTTTACAAGTATATAAATTTTATCCATTTATCTTTTATGTTTAACAAAAAATAAATAAAATTTCGATTTCACTAAAATTAAACATTTACCACAAAAATACTTTTTAATCGTGTATCATGTTATTTTTAATTTAATATCATTCAATGTTGCATTCAAATATTTTAGTTTTGTTTAAGTGTAAAATAAAAACATATAATTTTTGTTGAGATACAAAATAATAATATTTAAAAATGTAAAGGATTATTTTGTAAATAAAAAAGCTCAACTCTGAAAAATATAGATCTCTATTTGTGACTTCAAATTTGGAGTTAGAAATAGAGATAACTATTTTTAGAGTAGGATATAGAGTACCATTGAAGATGAATAGATAAAAAAAAGTTTAGAGACAAAAATAGAGTCACCGTATGGTGAATGCTGATCGAGAGGCACCGTTTGGTGAAGCAGAAGGTTCAATCGAAATTGCTAAACTCATACAATCACTTCTAGCTAGTTCAATTCTGTTTGGTCTTGACAGAACTGGTCATCATGTTTTGAACTTAAACATTTTCTAGTTAATTTCTAGTTAATAAATATCACTTAATAATAATTAATTCCATGTTGCCATAGTTGTGTATATTACACCAAAAAATGGGATTTTATGTACAAAAAACATATAATGTAAAAATTTCAAAGTCATTGAAAATTGATGTGGTGTTTTTGGCATGCAACTTGGTATATAGCTAATTATTTATGAATCCATTTTTTAAATATTTTTTACATCTATATATACACATATATATAGTTCTCTGTTATACATTATACATTTTCAATTAATTTTATTTTATTAACCAAATAAAATTGTTAATAAATAAATAAATTCACTTTAGAGAACTCGGCGTTGGTGAATCATTCATCTACCTCCGTATTCTTAATTTAAGCTTAATTGTTAGCCTCAACGATGACTCTCTCTTTCACTGACTTCTTTTTCTTTGCCACTTAACTTCTTCGGCATCTCCTCCGCAGAACTCACTGTCACTGTCGCTTTTTTCTCCAGTTAGATACCGTCGCTGAAATTGATATCTCATTTAAAGAGAAATATATCAAATTTCTGGAGTTTTTTTGTATATTATATGGATGATCCGATCCACAAGGGTCATGATTGGGAATTGTTTGATCGTCTTTCTTCGAGTAAGAGGCGAAACATAATCAACTTGAATTCTTCGTCCACGTTCAATGCTCTTTCTCTTCTCTTTGTTTGTTAAGCAATCAACTATGTAATCTAGAGCGACCACTACGTTCGTTGATCGATGGTCTAGCGTTTATGTCTTCTCTCACACACATAAACGCCACCTCGAGAGCTTTCTCTAAAGTTTTTTTCCATGCAACTACCTTGTATCGATAACATTGGATCTACGATCTTCTTTATGTTTCTATCCATGAACCGTATTGCATGTAAAAAAACCAATAAAAGGGTCATCATCATAAAAACAATCTATGGTCATGATAAAAAAAAGAAACAAAATAACTAATGTTTTCCTTAAGAGAGCATTACCCAATTCACAAGTAAGCGATTGTGACCTATGAATGAGTCTCCCACAGCTATGCGTCCACTAATAAGCTCCAACAACACAACTCCAAAGTTGTAGATATCAGATTTTGAGGACAACCTCCCGCTAATATTATACTCGGGTGCACAATAGCCCTAAGTTCTCATAACTGTAGAAGAGACATGAGTCATATCATCGTGCAGACCAAACTTAGCAATCCCAAAATCAGAAAACTTTGGTTTGTAACCATGATCTAGCAATATGTGTGCATTTTTCAAATCTTTGTAGATCACAATAGGTTTTACTTCATTATGAAGGTGTTGTAATTCTTTAGCTCCTCCTGATGTTAGGAGATTGGAGCACACATATGAAGATAGCTGCAGAAGCAGCTAAAAGGATTATAACACCTTCATAATGAAGCAAAAAAACCTGTTGTGATCTACATAGATTTGAAAATTGAAAACATATTGCTAGATCACGGCTACAAACCAAAGATGTCTGATTTTGGGCTTGCTAAGTTTGGTCCAGACGATGATATGACTCATATCTCTACTAGAGTTATGGGAACTTATGACTACGGCGCACCCGAGTATGCAACTAGGGGGAGGTTGTCGTAGAAATATGATATCTACAGCTTTGGAGTTGTGATGTTGGAGCTTATCAGTGGACGCATAGCTGTTAGGGACTCATTCATGGGTTACAATCACTTACTTGTGAATTGGGTACATAATGCTCTATTAAGAAAAACAATAGTTTGTTTTTTTTTTTAATCTCATGACTATAGATTGTTTTTATGATGATGACCCTTTTATTGGGTTTTTTTATTGGCAAGACAGTTCATGGATAGAAACATAAAGAAGATCGTAGATCCAATGTTATCGATACAAGATCGTTACATGGAAATTTATTTGGAGAAAGCTCTCGAGGTGGTGCTTATGTGTGTGAAAGAAGACGTAAACGCTAGACCATCGATCAGCAACGTAGTAGTCACTCTATATTACATAGTTGATTTCTTAACGAATAGAGGGAAGAGAAAGAGAATTGAACGTGGATGAGGAGTAGAATTGGAGAAGAAAGGTACGCTGACAATGAGCTCACCACAGGCTACGCCGAGGATGTTGAGTGGCAAAGAAAAAGAAGTCAGTGAAAGAGATAGAGTCGTCGCTGAGGCTAAGAATTGGGCTGAGAATTTGAGATTAGGGAGGCTGAGCAATGAGCTACCAATGCCGAGTCCTAAAAAGTGATTTTTCTTAAAATTTTCCTTTTTCTTAGTTTTTTTGTCTCAATACTTTAGTTTTATGTTTATGTCATCGTGATTGATCACGAATTAAAATATACAGTACATAATGATTTTGAAAAAATGAATTTTGCAAAATGATTGTGAAAAATGAACTTGTGAATAATAGTTTCATTTCATGCCAAGAAAGCTCACAATTTTACATTGGTTGAGTATATTACTACAAAGATATTAAATTATCATGAACGGTTTATGATAAACCACTTTGACATTTTGTCATGGAGTGGATTGGGCTAACCCATTGCAGATGGTAATCTCAAATAACCCATCCGTGTAGATATCATACCAATTCAAAAATATGTTTTAACCAAAGTATTGGTTTTAAATTTTGATTAAAGATGTATAACATTTTATATTTAGGTTGGCACTCAAAACCCTGTCTAAAAAGAACAAATATGCTATAATGTATATCATTATACTTATACATCAGATGATTTGGTAGATCGCTGATTCTATCTTTTGAGACAAAACCCATCTTTTTGGAACATGAGTTCAACAATTACAAGAGCAATCTGTATTTTATTACACAATCATAATGTTCCTTTTAAGATTCACAAAGAAAGCTAATTTACTAGAGAATAATGCTTGGGATACTTACTTGTGTCCATAATAAAAATCATAAGATAAGATTATCTAGTATTTAGAGGTTTTGTGGTGGGAAGGAAATGGAAAATGAAAAATGAAAATTAGGGTTGCCATTAGTGAGATAAACTTCCAATGGCAAACTGTTTTAGATGCGATTATGATTTGAATGTGGGAGTTATGCAATTAGATAAAATTGTGAATGCATATAAGATTTAAGTGGGATAAGATTACCTTATATTCTTGAACACAATCCATTTCAGATGCGATTATGATTCGAGTGTGAGAGCTATGAAATGAGATAAAATTGTGAATGCATATGAGATTTAAGTGGATAAGATTATCTTATATTCTTGAACACAATCCGTTTTCAGATGCGATTATGATTCGAGTGTGGGAGTCATGATATTAGATAAATGTGAATAGAGATAAGATTTAAGTGGGATAAGGTTACCTTATATTCTTTAACATCAATTAGATAAAATTGTGAATGCAGATAAAATTTAAGTGGGATAAGATTACCTTATATTCTTGAACACAATCCATTTCAGATGCGATTATGATTCGAGTGTGAGAGCTATGAGATGAGATAAAATTGTGAATGCAGATGAGATTTAAGTGGATAAGATTACCTTATATTCTTGAACACAATCCGTTTTCAGATGCGATTATGTTTCGAGTGTGGGAGTCATGATATTAGATAAAATTGTGAATAGAGATAAGATTTTAGTGGGATAAGGTTACCTTATATTCTTGAACAACAATTAGATAAAATTGTGAATCCAAATAAGATTTAAGTGGGATAAGATTATCTTATATTCTTGAACACAATCCATTTCAGATGCGATTATGATTCGAGTGTGAGAGCCATGAGATGTGATAAAATTGTGAATGCAGATAAGATTAAGCGGATAAGAATACCTTATATTCTTGAACGCAATCCGTTTTCAGATGCGATTATGATTCGAGTGTGGGAGCCATGAGATTAAATAAAATTGTGAATGGAGATAAGATTTAAGTGGGATAAGGTTACCTTATATTCTTGAAAAGCAATACATTTTGGAAACGATTTGAAAACTATTAGAAAATAAAATTACGAAACTAGACATAACCCGGTAGAATATAAACAAATTTCTGAAAACAGAGAAAATGAATGCAAAAGCCCAAACAAACTAAGACAAATATTAAACGATACTAAAAAAAAGATATTAGTAAATGAATATATTTTACAATTTTTTTTGGTAGTTTAAACTCGGTACGCTCGATCACCCTCATGTATACGCATCCATATTGTTATAAAATGTTCATTCATTCCGAATTTCTTTATGTTCCATTTTCTTAATCTTGATTTTAGTAATAGAAGACCAAAATAACGGCTTCACCAGTGACCAAGATACCTGTATTAGCTAAAGCGTTGTCATTAATTATAGACAAACAGAAACATGCAAATTGTTAGTACCTGTGTTAGTTCTTTTATTTTTCTTAACTCTTGTTCTATTAGATCAAATTCTGTTAAAGAGAAACATTCATCAAAAAGTAACTAGGATTCTTCAGAAAGGCTTACACTAAACCCACAACCAGATTCAACATACATAAATTCGTTCATAGGGAGAAAGAACCATTTAATTAAAGCCCCACAAAATCATACCATTTGTGGTTAAGTTTGACTTAATCAGTATATGTCTATCAAAAACGATTTCTGATCGATTTTTTCTAGATCTTAAGTACATGACAAAGAAAAAAAAGCAGACTTAGTTTCAATATATCTCCAGCAAACCAAATTGTAAATTAAGTCGAGCAGATCTTTGTCTCTATTTTGCTGGTTCAACTAATGGATCCACCCTAGACCATGACAGTCTCTTATTTTTACAAAATATTCACCAACTTACTTTTTTAAAAAAAAAATTACTTTTATTCTTCACTCTTCAAACAAATTTTTTATTGGATGATTAGATATGGATAATAAGTACAGAAAACCAGGCAAAAAAACATAATAATAAATGTTTTGTTAGCGGGTTATTTTAACAAATAGCATATATCTTTTATAAATAACATGTCATCGAAAAATTAACATGGAATATGAAAGAAAAAACATGTAATTAACTTGCCATCCCACTTATGGCTGCAACTGGATGTACAATTTATAGAACAAAATTATATGAAATTGAGGATTTCATGAAATTCCACAAAATTGTTACCAGTTACAAAGAAAAAAAAATGAAAAATCATTCCACTTATTTCATTCATTCCATAGAGAAAAAAAAAACAAATCCTTTTGAAAAATTATTCCACTTCAAAAATGGTAAGGAATAGATGGAATCCAATTTTTATTCCATTCCAGTTTTTAATTCCATTTATTCCTTACAATTTATGTGTATTTTGCAAATATATGTTATATCAAAATTATTTTCTCCATTAAAAAAATAGTAATCATTTAGTGCTTATTCCATTTGTTCTTTCTTCAAAAGGGAAACACATACTACCATATAAATTTGATTAGTTTGTTGACCAAAACAAAAATTGTTGATTAGCATTTCACTAAATAAAGACTAAAGAGTCATAACTATGCATTGCTATTTCTTTTTCTCCATAACTAAGCAAATTAAAATTTCAGAATATAATAATAAGAGATTAAAAAACACAAATCTTCACAATCTCCCCAAACCATCTTTTAGCAAACTTTTGAAAAAAAAAAAATTAGCATGTTAATTAAAACATTGAGAACTTCTATAAATTCCAAATAAATCAGCAGCCATGACTTGCATAAAAAAGAGCCATCGTGACAACACAAAAGCACATGCAAAAATGCGCGCAATGCCTCCTCAGGTTTGAAATTTAGAATTGTCAAACACATTTAAGATGGATAAGAAAGCTCTCCCTGATATTGAAGTTGCTCCCCATGTTTTATTGCTCTTGTCCGAAACTAACACACACGTCGAATCGTCACAATCCTTTAATTCAATACAAGTGCATCTTGCTTCATCCATTCTTGTCATTTTTCAGCCACCCTCTCCTTTGATATTTTTCTTGGAAGACAAAATCTACACTTTATACCAAATAAAAGATATGCAAGAGACGCTATATTGATATAAAACACTATCGCAAATGATGTCGCTATTTATACATGATCCACCGGCGCACGTGATGTTGTCACCTGAGTAAAATCATTGAGCATGAAAGTTCGACTCCATCTCTCTACAAATAGTTGAAGAAAATTGTTATAAACTCGGTCAATTGTTAAATCGATGCCTTCAATTCAGTTAACATCAAATCGGGTTATCCATAATCATATTACGAAACCAACTATATCCTGTTAATTTCGGTCCAACAAATTATATTACTATGTTTATATGAGCAGATTAGTTCATTTTAAATAGTGCTCAATAAAAATGTAATGCAATAAACCACAAACGATTCAATTCCATATATATATCGTTAAAGCAGCTTATATACGTTATCAGTGCCGGCTCAAAATCATATAACGACTAAAATACATTATAAAATATTATCTCTTAACTAAAACTAAAATTTGTTTACTTAAAAACTTATTTAAAATTAATATCCTTAACAATCTTACAAATTTGGCACCTAAAACCGGTAAATCATATGACGCTCTGCGCGTCTTCGAAACAGTGAAATCTTTATCTTCATCTAAATTTACCACCTAAAGTGTAATCTCTCCCAGTAAAATGTGATTAGCCACACCGTATTACTACCGTGAAGGCTTGCCGTCTAATCCCACATTATTTTTAACACACTCACTCACTTTGAGATTTGTTGAAGCATCTCCAAATACTCCAACACATTAAAAACGACAACGTTTCGGTAGTAGCCAAGAACCGTGACCAGCGCACACCACCACTATACCCTTTTTGCACGGTCTCTCTACTCTCAACTTTAAAAACTCCCTTTGTGATTCGTTCTTTCGTCACAAGAAGAACCCTCAAGAAAAAGGAAAAAGAAAAAAAAAGACAAAACCTCTTCTGCATTGCTCTCCGATTTTGGATATTCTCTCCGAGAAATTGACTCTTCATTTTCCGAGGAAAGGAAAGTTAATTTTGTTAACTGTACTTGTAGGATCTGTGAACCTTTTCTAATTCCTTTCGAAAACCCTCGACATCGCGAATTTGGGGACGGACTTTTTTTTTCCGGCGAGATTGATTAATGACCACTAGTTGATTCTGGGACTTTTGAGATTGTTTCTAATGGAGAGATCTAGATCGAAGAGGAACTATCACTATGACCAGGACTATGATGGAGATTCCATGGGCAGGCCTAAACCTCGCTACAACAACAACAATAATTACCACTTTGGTGGCGGCGGTGGAGGAAATAACAGATACCGTGGCGGCGGCGGCGGCGGGAACGGCCGGCCATCGAAGTCCCACCCGGAAACAATGGCGACGACGACCTATCGAGTCCTCTGCCACGACGCCAAAGCAGGCGGAGTCATCGGGAAATCAGGGTCAATCATCAAGTCGATACGACAGCACACCGGCGCGTGGATCAACGTTCACGAGCTAGTTCCCGGAGACGCCGAGCGTATCATCGAGATTTCCGATAACCGCCGCCGTGACCCTGACGGGAGAATGCCGTCTTTCTCTCCTGCTCAGGAGGCCTTGTTCAGTGTCCACGACAGGATTTTGGAGAGCGAGGCTCAGTTTGGGTACGGTGTAGCTCCGCCGCCGGAGGAGGAGGAGGATTACGGCGGAGTTAGACCCGGAGGAGGGAGAGTGGTCACGAGGCTAGTGGTTTCGAGGATACATGTGGGCTGCTTGCTGGGTAAAGGTGGGAAGATTATCGAGCAGATGAGGATCGAAACTAAGACTCACATTAGGATTTTGCCAAGAGAAAGTAACTTACCTCGTTGTGTTTCCCCCTCTGAAGAGATTGTTCAGGTCTGAAACTTTCTCCTCTGAATCAAACTTTGAGAAACTGAGATAGTTAGCTTGAAATACATATAAGAAATGGTGAATCTGGTTTTAGATTTAATGTGAAATGTCCTTAAGATTGATGTTACTGATTTGAATCACAGTTATGTCTAAGCCTTGGTTCATTGTTTGTTATGTTATGTCAACGTCTTCTTCGGTTTTTTTGCTTACATATGGGAAAATGTGTTTGTGGTGTTGCCTCTTTCAGATCGTAGGTGAGCCTGAAGCAGTGAAGAACGCTTTAGCCATTGTATCATCGCGTCTAAGAGAGAGCCAACACCGTGATCGCAGTCATTTCCAAGGCCGTATACATTCACCGGAACGGCCTTTCCCACCTGCTGATGATTACATTCCGCAGCAAAGAAGACAATCGTCAGAGAGGTTTCATCATGGCGGCAATTACAGGAACAACAGTTTCAGCTCTCGTCAATCTAACTACGCAGCAGAAGCTCCATCGGTTCCAGCTGGTGACAATGCGCAGCCTTTCTACGCCGAAGAGATTGTGTTCCGGATCCTGTGCCCCGTTGACAAGATTGTTCGTGTTGTTGGAGAATCGCAAGGAATAATAGATTTGCTTCAGAACGAGATTGGCGTGGACATGAGAGTATCTGACCCTGTTGCTGGATCTGATGAACATATAATAACCATTTCTTCAGAAGAGGTATTCCCAAATATCCACAGATCTTCTTCAGTATTATCTGTTACACATATCAAATTGTTAACTTGAAGTTCTGTTTTCTTGTTTTGCCTAGGCACCTGAGGACCAGTTTTTCCCTGCGCAAGAAGCTTTGTTGCACATTCAAACTCGGATCGTGGACCTTATCCCGGACAAAGATAACCTTATAACAACGAGATTGCTTGTCTCATCTAGAGACTCAGTTTTTTTGGAAGGGAAAGCTGGATCAGTATCTGAGATATCACGTTTAACTGGAGCAAACGTAGATATCCTAGCTAGGGAAGAAATCCCTCGATGTGTTTCCGTCAATGATGTCGTTGTACAGGTTTGTTAGTCTAATTTTGAAGAGTTGTGCATATTTCTAAACTTACTTTTTTCCGTCTAAAAGGAGAATTCTCATGTAAATGTAGATTGCTGGCGAGATCAGAGCAGCTCGTGATGCACTTGTTGAACTAACCTTACGATTGAAGAGTCATCTGTACAAGGAGCTCTCTCAGAAGGAGACACCACCTGCTTCCACATCCACAACTGGCCCCCTTGAAGGTGTTGCAGGAGTAGTAGAGGTAGCTTCATCAAACAACACAACTCAATCCCGTGATGGTCTTACCGGTTCCAATCTGAACTTGCAGCAATTTAAGGTTTCATATCTCTCATATCTTGTCAATACAAGTGCATCCATAATCAGTTAGGCTCAGACTTATTGACAGTTATGACATGGAAACGATGTTATGTTGCAATCTGACTTGAATACTCGGAAAGTAGCATACCTTTATTGTACATCAGTGCAATGTTCTTGTATTTACATATATTGTCTCGTGGTTTTCTTAGGAAGGATCATTTGCGAAGGCGGCTGAAAGTGAACACCGGGATGAGGTTCCTGTCACGACAAGCAGGTAGAGAAACTCCTCACATTTAAAACTGTTCTTTTCTGAAACCGTAGACAAAACAAGTGCTCGTTTCACACCTCTGCTTTTCTGTTTCTCTAGAATGTCGGTGCCACTTGTTACTAGAAGCACTCTTGAAGTTGTCTTACCGGACGAGGCTATTCCTAAGCTTGTGTCGAAATCAAGAAACAAGCTTGCACAAATCAGTGAGGTGAAAACTCTCTATTCACTGGAACTAGATTGGTTGCAAAACATGTCTTTAGATCAAATCTTCTGACGCTTGTCTTGTCTTGTCTTCTTTCTCATCTGATGATCACAGTGGTCTGGAGCTAGTGTAACCTTAGTTGAAGACGGACCGGAAGAAACACAGAACATCATTCGAATTTCGGGTACACCGGAGCAGGCAGAGAGAGCACAGAGCTTGCTTCAAGGCTTCATCTTGAGCAGTAAGTTACTCTCTCTTTTCGAACTAAATACCAAAAAAATCGCTGAGCTTTAGGACTGATCTGTGTTTCTTCTTTTGTTCAGTACAAGAGGATGGACCGTGAACATGGACCTGATCATCGGTTAACACAGGGATGAGATCAAGAAACTGAGAAATGTTGGAGTTTGTATGAAAATCTGTTGAGTATTTAGGATTTCAATGGAAGTGTGAGCATTAACGGATAGAGAGGTTTTAGCTGAACATTTTGAATGGTTTTTATGTTTTGTCTATTGTCTCTTTCCCGTTGTTTTGTAACCCTATAAAAGGTAAAAATTTAGTCTCAAGTACTCTCATTAAAGACTCGGATATTTTCTTTTTGCATTCATCCTTCCTCCTATTGGTCTAAAGTGAAAATTTTAGAAAATATTATAAATCTTAAAAGAAAATCTCTTTAAAATTAATAATTATTAGATTTTTTAATTTTTATTCAAAATCTATAGACTATAACTTTTGGGGAGTGACTTTTTCCGGCGATATTTGATTAATTCTTTTGGGATTTCTCAAGATTTTCGTATTTGATTTTTTTTTAAAAATTAAAACGAATAGATAAACCATGGAAGGACATGTCAATTGCGGCCCATATCGAAATCAATTTATAACCCAAATATTCGATTGTTGGGCTTTTTATGTAAAAGACAGAATAACTCTATTTACTTGAGTCTTCATCAGAGAAATGCAACAACACACAGTTCCGGCGAAAGTGATATTCCCAAAATTCCGGCAACTCATTCCATTCCCCAGTCGGCGAAACCTCTATTTACTTGAGTCTTCATCAGAGAAATGCAACAAATCTTTCTCCAATTCCGCCGGCAATTTATTGCATTCTGAAACACTGTGGGTTCGTCTTCTTCTTCTTCTCCTTCTTCTTCTTCTGCCTCTATAAAATATGTTTTCTTCTGCTCATGTTGATGGAACTTGAACCGAAGGAGAATTTTGATTAGTGTTGGTTTCGAGCATATGTGTCTTTAAATCGAAATCTAAATTGCGTCTCTGAAACTTGCCGTTTTAAAAATGTTTGTTTGCAGATTTTCGTTTGTTCTGAAAAGTTTTCTACAGAAAACAAAAAAAATGGTTGGTAGAGAGAAAGCGAGGCAGGCTCGTTCCAAAAGGTCTACTAGTAGTGGATTGAAGGGAGATAGGATAAGCCAATTGCCTGATCCGTTGTTATGTCAGATTCTTTCTCATCTTCCCGCAAAGTACGTTGTTAGGACGAGCGTTTTGTCCACCAGATGGAGAAATCTCTGGCTCTGGGTTCCTAGTTTGGATTTGGCATCCCGTGAATTCCCAGATTTCAGTGCATTTGTGAGTTTTTGTCACAGGTTCTTCGATTCCAACAGGGTTTCTTGCATACACAAGGTCAAGTTAGATATCGATCAAATTAATGAAGACGATGCCGCTTATGTCACTTCATGGATTGATGCATTAGTTAAGCGGAAGATCCAACATCTAGACGTTAGGTATAACTCAGAACCTGAGATTTGCGAGATGCCCTTAAGTTTTCTTATCTGCAAGACACTGGTATACTTAAAACTCGTTCTGGTGAGCTTCCATGATGCCAACCTATCAACGCTTAGCATCTCTGAGTCTGTTTCCTTACCTTGCCTCAAGACTATGCATTTAGAATTTATTTTGTATCCCAATGAGGCCACTTTCGAGAGACTTGTCTCATCCTGTCCTGTCTTGGAGGAACTCACGGTTATTGGATGTTTGAATGATGGGTGTTCAATCTTTCGGGTCATCTCTAGGTCACTGAAGAAGTTCAAGATAAAACTAGCGCGTATTATTGGTACACAAGTTGTGATTGATGCTCCTCTACTAGGCTTTTTGATCATCGAAGATAACATATCAAATAGCTTTATAGTAAAAAGTATGCATCCCAATGCCAAGTTAGAGATCTGGCTCGCATTTTGTTTGGGGGCTTTTGATGAAGCAGGCGTTTTATCCAAGAGAAGTATGATCCGTGATTTTCTCCCGGGGATTTCAGGGGTCAAGGAAATGATCTTATATTGGGACACTTTAAAGGTATCTATATTTGTCTGTCAATACATGTCTTGGTCAAGAAAGTTTCTTTTCCCTGAAATATCTTGTGTCTTGTCCCAGGTCATCTGCCTGTACTCGAAACTGGAACCGGTGCCTCAATTTCGTAACATGTCCCTCCTGCATGCTACTATTCACGCAACTGATATGAAATGGTTACCAACCTTTCTCGAGAGCTGCCCGAACCTGAAATCCCTCATCTTGGTGATGATTTGTCTCAACCCTATGATTTGTCTCATCTCTATGAAGATTCCTTCGATCTCTACAGTTTGTGTACTCCTCTTTTTTCTCTCCTCAGGATTGGGTTGGTGATTACCCTAAGAAGTGTTCCGATGAGATGGATCAAATAAGTTTTACCTCTGTGCCAGAATGTTTATTATCGTCGCTCGAGTTTGTCGACATCAATAGCAGCGTCTCGCAACATGTTGCTGAAATGAAGCTAGTAAGGTACTTCTTAGAGAGTTCAGCTATCCTCAGGGAACTGACTCTACGTTTGAATTGTGATGCAACACAAGAGAGCCTCCTCAAAATCCCAAGACGCTCTGCCACGTGTGAAGTCGAAGTACTTTGATTGGTAAAGACTAGAGAGAGACTGAGAGAGAGAACATGTGAAAGCTTGAGTTCATCCAACACAAGAAATGCAGGTGCCGCAGGCTTTTGTTTATGCTTCTTTAGTTCTTTTGGAGTAAGTAGGGATCAAAACTGTTTGCAAGAAAATCTTTTTTGTTGTTTAGAATCGGTGCTTCTGTTCTGTGTAGCGAAACTATAAGTCTATCTTTGTCCTCTATTGGCTTGTAAACATATTGAGGGAAAGGTTATTTATAAACAAAATGAAGTCTTTTTTCAAAAAAAAAAGTTAAGCATTGAAGTGAGATTAGTTTAGTTTATAACGTCATGTTTCAAGTTAACCAGTCATTTCGACTGTTGGGCTTTTTGAATAATTATAGATTAGCCCAAATTGACTAGCCATTTAGACTGTTGGGCTTTTTCGGACAACATGATTGTTGGGCTTTAGGGCACTTAACTACCATCGTCTTCAGAGAAAAGCAACACAGTTCCGCCAACACAGGCAAGTGTTTCCATTCCCGTCGGCGAAAACACGATCTACAGTTCCGGTAAGTGATTTCATTCCGTTCTTGGTTGTTCTTCCTTCGCCCTTTATTTTTCTTAAACCGTCTTTAATAAAAACTGAAAACAAAGGACGACTAGTCTCAATGAGTCTCTCTCACGATGAATGTGTGAGTCTTGTAGCGAGTGTTAATTTATTTGTTATCTGGTCAAAATGGCGATTTTGGTTATGCAGAGAAGTGTGTTAACCTCGGAAGAAAACAGCCATGGCTGATAGAGAGAAATCGAAAGAGATGATTCAGAGGTTGAATGAATTCGATAGGATAAGCGAATTACCCGAAGATTTGATATCTCAGATACTTTCTCATCTCCCCACAAAGAAAGCTGTTAGCACGAGCGTTTTATCCACAAGATGGAGGAATCTCTGGCTTTGGGTTCCTCGTGTGAGATTGACACCCCTAGAATTCCCAGATTTAGATGCATTCGTGAGTTTTGGTGACAGGTTTTTCAGCTCCGATGGAGTTTCCTGCATAGACAAAGTTGAGTTACAGGCTGATCGAAATGAAAATGGTTGTATCACATCATGGATTGATGCTGCAGTTAAGCGTGGGCTCAAACATCTAGATCTTTACTATAGTCTTGAGATGCCCTTAAGCGTTTATACCTGTAAGACACTGGTATCGTTGAATTTCTTCGACGTGAGTATGGTTAACGCTGAGTTTGTTTGCTTACCTTGTCTCAAGACTATGCGTTTAAACGTTATTTTAAACCCCGACGATGCCACTTTCGAGAGACTTGTCTCGTCATGCCCTGTCCTGGAGGAGTTGGAGATTAGCGACTTTCTCAACGATGAAGCAAAACGCTTCAGGGTGATCTCTGGGTCGTTGAAGAAGCTTAGTATGCAACTCGGTACTGGCTCAAGAGCTGTGATCGATGCTCCTCGACTAGGGTTTTTGAAGGTCGATGGTACCTTACAGGATAGCTTTAGAATAACCAATGTTGATTCCAATGTCAAGCTAGTTCTCTCTATCTGCTCTATATGGAATTTTGATGAAGCAAGCCTTTTATCAGACAGAAGTATATTCTCCAGGTTTCTCTCCGGGGTTTCGAATGTCAAGGATCTGACAATATTTGGAAACATTTCCACGGTATGTACTTGGATTCCTGTATCAAACATGTACGTACATTTCCGATCATGAAAGCTTCTGACCCACGTTTCTTGTGACGCAATTTCGTAGGGTTATTTATATAAGATATGGTTACCAGCCATTCTTGAGAGCTTCCCGAAACTGAAATCCCTCAGCTGGGTGATGATCTGCTAAACCCTATGATTTGTTTTTTTCTTTTCTTTTCAATATCTATGAAGCTTTCGCTTATCTTTTGGTTGCGTTTTAATCCTCCCTTCATTCTTCAGGAATGCGACGCTGAGTATGAGGAGCTGCGCTTTGAGGAGATGAATCAGATCAGTTTCTCATATGTGCCTGAGTGTCTGCTTTCGTCTCTCGAGTCTGTTGATTTCAAAGTCCCACTCTCGGGAGTTGCTGGAGAAATGAAGGTGGTCAGGTATTTCTTGGAGAATTCGGCTATTCTCAAGAAACTCACTCTACGTGGTTCAACAAAAGATAAGAAATTCGTCAAGAAACTCCTCAAAATCCCAAAAGGCTCTACCAAATGTGAAGTCGTTATCCTCTGAATGGCACCGAGTAGAGAGAACGTACTGAGGTTTTGTGATGATTTATGTGTTAAAACAAAGTGAATATGCGTACTAGTTTCATGGGTGGTTGGTTACTAAGTTGTCATGTGATAAAGATACTATTTGCTTTCATGGTTTCTGAATTTCCATGGCAGCTTATGATGTTAGTCAGATTGTGAGCCATTAGCAGACATCTTGATTTAAAACTTCAATAACAATTGGTTTATTACTAGAGAATCATTCTTTTTTTTTTTTTTTGCTGAATAGTGTTACAGATAAACATAGCTTTTAACAACCGCAAATTAGTATTTGACCGTGAACGTGGACCTGATCATTGGTTAACACAGGGATGAGATCAAGAAACTGAGAAATGTGGAGTTTGTATGAACTGTTGAGTATTTGGATTTCAATGCAAGTGTGACTTTTATAGCCAAAGTGACAAACGGTGAATTCCTTTCCTCCTATTGGTCTAAGTCTAACCGTCTAAGTGAGGATTTTGAATAATTATAGTTTAGTTCAAATTTAGTTGCCATATTCGATTATTGGTTTTTTTTTAGGGCAGCAACATGACTGTAGGGCTTTTGTGTTAGAAACACACACTATATTCACACAGTCACACAGACAGAGAGATACAACACAGTTCGGCGAAAAATCACGATCTACAGTTCCGGTTCGGTCAAAACATTCTTGGTTCTTCTTCCTTCCCTTTTTTTTCTTTCTCAAGTCATCTTTCATTAAAAAAAAATTTGTGTTCTCTCTCTCACTATCACGATGAATGTTTGAGTCGTTAAGCGAATGTGTAATTTCTGTGTTTCATCTGGTAAATTGGAGTCGTCTTTACTAATTACCTTTACTTGCCTTGTCAATTTTGTTATGCAGAGTACCAGCGTTAACCTCGGAAGAAGAAGAAGACATGGCTGGTATAGAGAAATCGAAAGAGATGATGATGATCCAGAGGTTGAATGAATTAGATAGGATAAGCGAATTACCTGATGGTTTGATATCCGAGATACTTTCTCATCTTCCTCTAGAGGATGCTGTAAGAACAAGCGTTTTGTCCACAAGATGGAGGAACCTCTGGCTTTCGGTTCCTCGTTTGAGATTGGATTACCGAGAATTCCCAGATTTAGATGCGTTCGTGAGCATTGGTGACAGGTTTTTCAGCTCCGATAAGGTTTCCTGCATAGACAAACTCGAGGCAACTCTTGTTCAAAATGACAGTGATGATGAAGAAATCTCTTATACCACATCATGGATTGATGCTGCAGTTAAGCGCAAGCTCCAACACCTAGATGTTAAGTGTTTTCTACATCATCGTTGGACATCTATACGTTGGATGCCCCGAAGCCTTTATACCTGTGATACACTGGTGTCCTTAAATCTCTTTTATATGGTCTTGCCTAATGCAGAGTTTGTTTCCTTACCTCGTCTCAAGACTATGCGCTTAGACTTTATTTGGAATCCCGATGATGCCATTTTCGAGAGACTTGTCTCGTCATGCCCTGTCCTGGAGGAGTTGGAGGTTATCGACTTTCTGAACGATGATGCAAAAGACTTCCAGGTGCTCTCTAGGTCGTTGAAGAAGCTTAGTATGCAAGTCGCTGGTGGTACTGTAGCCTCAAAAGTTGTGATCGATGCTCCTCGACTAGGGTTTTTGAAGATCGATGCTACTTTAGAGGATAGCTTTATAATAACCAATATGTATTCCAATGTCAAGCTACTTCTTTCTCTCTTCCCGGGTTTTGATGAAGCAAGCCTTTTGTCGCACAGAGATAGATTCTGCAGTTTTCTCTCCGGGGTTTCGAATGTCAGGGATGTGACAATATTCGCAAGGAGTTCCAAGGTATATATTTTCGATTCCGGTATTAGACAATGTACGTTTCCGATCATGAAAGTTTCTGATGCGCTCTGATTTTCTTTCTTGTAACACAAATTCGTAGGGTCGTTCATATTGGAAATGGTTACCAACCATTCTTGAGAGCTTCCCGAAACTGAAATCCCTCAGCTGGGTGATGATCTGCTAAACCCTATGTTTTTGTTTTCTTTTTCAATATCTATGGAAGATTCCGTGCATCTTTTCGTTGCGTTTTAATCCTCTCTTCTTTCCTCAGGAACGCGACGCTGTGTTTGAGACGATGGATCAAATCAGTTTTTCATCTGTGCCTGAGTGCTTGCTTTCGTCTCTCGAGTTTGTTGATTTCAAAGTCCAACTCTCAGGACTTGCTGGAGAAATGGAGCTAGTAAAGTATTTCTTGGAGAATTCGGCAATCCTCAAGAAACTCACTCTACGTTTTCCTTGTGATTGTTCAACAAAAGATGACTTCGTCAAGGAACTCCTCAGAATCCCAAGAGGCTCTACCAAATGTGAAGTCGTTATCCTCTGAATGGTAAAAGAAGTAGAGAGAACGTAGTGAGGTTTTTCTTGTGTTGAAACAAAGTGAATTTGCGTGCTAGTTACTAAGTTGTCATGTGATAAAGATACTATTTGTTTTCATGGTTTCTGAATTTCCATGGCAGCTCACATGATGTTAGTCAGATTGTGAGCCATTAGCGGACATCTTGATTTAAAACTTTAATAACAATTGGTTTATTACTAGAGAGACTTAATCTTGATTTAGAACCTTAATAACATAGCTTTTAACAATAGCAAATTATATTGAAACTTTCCTATTCACTCTTCACTAAACCGTATTTGACCGTGAACTTGGACCTGATCATTGGTTAACACAGGGATGAAATCAAGAAACTGAGAAATGTGGAGTTTGTATGAATCTGTTGAGTATATTAGGATTTCAATGGAAGTGTGAGCATTAACGGATAGAGAGGTTTTAGATGAAGAACATTTTCAACTTATCGATTTGGTTTCTTCTATGTTGTTGTCTATTAGTCTCTTTTCGATTGTTCTGTAACCCTATAAAAATCATCAAAGTTTAATCTCAACTCTCAAGTACTCTCTCATTAACGACTGAGATCTTTTCTTTTTGCATTCATCCTCCTCATGCATTATATAATTTAGCGATGCGAAAAATGTAGACAAACGGTGAGGTCCTTCCTCCTATTATTGGTTTAAGTGGAAAATTTGAATATTTATCGATTAGCCCAAATTGAGTTGCCATGTTCGATTGTTGGGCTTTTTATTGGGCAGGAACATGATTGTTGGGCTTTTGTGTAAGAAACACACTCTACTAGTATATTACGACAATCTTCTTGGGAGAAACTCAACACAGTTCCGGCGACTGATTCCCAAATTCTCAGGCGAAAAATCACGATCTACAGTTCCCGGTATGTGATTTTATTCCGTTCGGGCGAAAAATTCTTGGTTCTTCTTCCTTCCTTTTCTCTTTCTCAAGTAATTTTTTCACGATTAAAGTTTTAGTTGTTTCTCTCTCACTCTCACGATGAATGTTCTCTCCCTCTCTCACGATGAATGTTTGAGTCGTTTAGCGAATGTTAATTTCTGTGTCAAAATGGATATTTTATTAGTTACTTTACTTTCCTTGTCATTTTTTGTTGTTGTTGTTGTTATGCAGAGTAGGGTTAACCTAGGAAGAAGAAGAAGAAGAAGATATGGCTGATATTACAGAGAAACCGAAAGAGCTGAGGATTCGTACAGAGAAATCGAATAGGATAAGCGAATTACCTGATGGTTTGATATCGCAGATACTTTCTCATCTCCCCACCACAAAGGAAGCTGTAAGAACAAGCGTTTTATCCACCAGATGGAGGAATCTCTGGCTCTGGGTTCCTGGTCTGAGGTTGGATTACCGGGACTTCCCAGGTTCAGATGCTTTCGTGAGCATCGGTGACAGGTTTTTCGGCTCCGAAAGTGTTTCCTGCATAGACAAACTCGAGTTAACTGTTTCCTGCATAGACAAACACTCGTTAACTTTTGATCAAAGGGAAGATGGTCATATCAGATCATGGGTTGATGCTGCAGCCAAGCGCAAGCTCCGACATCTGCATCTTCGGTATCATGCAGAGTATTTTGATTCCACGGGGAGTAGGTTTATAGTGATGTTTTATCGTAAGATGCCCTTGAGCCTTTATACCTGCGAGACACTGGTATCCTTGAGTCTCTCCGAGATGACATTGCCCGATGCAGAGTTTGTTTCTTTGCCTTGTCTCAAGACTATGCGCTTAAACCGTGTTTGGTTTCCCGATGATGCTATTGCTACCTTCGAGAGACTTGTCTCGTCCTCCTCCTGCCCTGTCCTGGAGGAGTTGGAGATTAGCGAGTTTTGGAATAGCTATGCACGGGTGCTCTCCAGGTCGTTGAAGAAGCTTAGTTTAAAAATGCGTACTGCCTCGCAAGTTGTGATCGATGCTCCTCGGCTAGGCTTTTTGAAGATCGATGCTAGCTTACGGGATAGCTTTGTGATAACCAAAGTGGATTCCAATGTCAAGGTGGTCATTTTCTTCAGATGTATATTTGGGGATTTTGATGAAGCGAGCCTTTTATCAAACAGAGACACATTCTGCAGTTTTCTCTCCGGGATCTCCAAGGTCAGGGATATGACCATACGTGGACACAGTTGCAAGGGGTATATATATATAATTTGATTCCTAGACATATATATGTATGTATATATTTCCAATCATTAAAGTTTCTGATACACGTTAATTTTCTTTCTTGTTACACCAAATTCATAGGGTTGTTCACATTGGAAATGGTTACCAACCATTCTTGAGAGCTTCCGGAACCTGAAATCCCTCAGCTGGGTGATGATCTGCTAAACCCTATGTTTTCTTTTCAATATCTATGAAGCTTTCGCTTATCTTTTCGTTGCGTTTTAATCCTCTCATCTTTCCTCAGGAATGCGACGCTGAGTTTGAGGAGCTGCACTTCGATTGGATGAATCAAATCAGTTTTTCATCTGTGCCTGAGTGTTTGCTTTCGTCTCTCGAGTTTGTTGATTTCAAAGTCCCACTCTCAGGACTTGCTGGAGAAATGAAGGTAGTAAGGTATTTCTTGGAGAATTCGGCTATCCTCAAGAAACTCACTCTACATTTTCCTTGTGATTGTTCAACGAAAGATGAATTCGTCAAGGAGCTCCTCAGAATCCCAAGAGGCTCTACCACATGTCAAGTCGTTATCCTCTGAATTGTAAAAGAGTAGAGAGAACATAGTGAGGATCCAATTCGATGAAAACCGTATTTGACCAAATATCTATTGAACTTTTCCGTTGTTTAGTAACTGTTAAAGGTCATCAACGTCTAATCACGATTGTTGTAACAACAGTTTGAAACAGAACGTTTTAGCTGTTGTTAAGAAACGGCGAGAGTTTTAACGAGAGAGTAATGTTTTTCGAAGAAGAACCTAAACGCTGCGTTTCTCTCTTCGTTTGACGTCATTTGGGATAGGGGCTATTTTTGTTAAACCAGAAAAGTTTAGGGGTAAACAAATAATTAAATCTTAAAGATCTTATTTTACAAAAATTGCCCACTGCTAAAACCTCGCCTGTGGTTTCCCCTTTCCTCCTAGTTCGTGAAAAGGAGACGTCGAATCGTAATCCCACCGCCGACGCCGTTTCACCGTTGCCGCTCCACTGGTGATTCTTCCTTATCTTCTCTTTTTCTCTCGTATTCTAGGGTTTTCTCTCACCTCTTGTATTCCTCCGTCGCAGAGAACCTCGTTTGAATCGTAAATGGCTCATGTTGCGCAAAGCCGAAACGTGATCCGGCATGTAGTCTCCAGAGGAACAGCTTTCCACAAATCTGAAAATGCGATCCATCATCCTCTCCTCTTCCAAGGAGTTCGATACAGAAAACTGGAAGTTATTCTTACAACGGTGGGTTTTACTGATTCCGCAAAGCATTTCTCTTTTTTTTTTCTTCGTTTTGATTTCGAATTTGCTACCAACAAAAGTCAACTTTTAATTCTCTCATTTCGTTGGATTTGAATTGAATCAGATGGTGGGGGGTTTGTTTTTGATTTGTGTTTACTCTTCATCTGAGATGGTGTTTGTAGGGCATAGAGAAGCTTGGGAAAGCCGGTGAGACGGTGAAGGTAGCTCCTGGATACTTCAGGAATTGTCTTATGCCTAAACTCCTTGCCGTGCCAAACATTGACAAGTATGCTCATCTCATCCGAGAGCAACGCAAGGTAATATACTTCAACGTCACACTTCCTTCTTCTCTGAGCTTTGCTCTTTGACTTTGCAGAATTGATTTTTAGTCTATCTGGTCTGATACTACTAGGTTGTAGTATGCTAGCTGTTTTCTGCTCTTGTTGTTTGCTGTATTGTATCTAGGTTGTGTTCTTAATGATGCATAATTCTTGATGGGAAGGAAGGGTAAAGCAGATACTTTTGACATGCCCTCATAGTGTTATGGTACTAAAAGTATTTTGGTAAAGTGTTAGATGTTTTTCCTTTAGTCAAATTGATTTCTTGATGGGGAATCTGTTCAGATGCGCAATTATGAAGAAAAAGAAGAGGTTAAGGTGGTTCATAAAACTTCTGAGGTCCAGACAAAAGAGTTTGAAAAGGCCGCTAAGCGACTTGCGAATGCCAACTTGGTACCCTTTTTTAACTCTCAGTATTCAGCATTCTTGTTTCTTGTGGGAATATTTCAGGAACTTGCTATCAGATTTAGTTCATATGAGAATCCATTTGCTTGATTAACAGGTACTGAGGAAGTTAATTGACAAGGAAAAGTTCAAAAACCGCTCCTCGAAAGAGGACAAACCGGATGTACAAACACCTGTGACAAAGGAAGAGATAGTCTCTGAGGTAAAATTGGTCCTTCCTTCTACCATCACCTTTAACTATGTGACATGTAAGTAAACCTTTGTAAGTTGATCTTTGTCATGATCAGTTTATTGTGTTTGGTTTTTGTTTTCAAAGGTGGCGAGACAGCTTTGTGTGAAGATTGATCCGGACAATGTGGTTCTACCAACGCCATTGGCAACTTTTGGCGAGTATGAGGTGCCTTTGAAATTCCCAAAGACTATTCCTTTGCCACAAGGAGCTGTTCAATGGATTCTCAAAGTCAAAGTCCGTGGCCATTAAATCCTTCTTCTACCTTAGAAACTCTCCATTGATAGTTTTCTTTTCTACTTCAGCCTTGGAATTGCAGAAGCATTTGTAGTTTAACGACTGTCTCTTATACACATCTAGATGTGTATAAGAGACAGGGACAATGTGGTTCTACCAACGCCATTGGCAACTTTTGGCGAGTATGAGGTGCCTTTGAAATTCCCAAAGACTATTCCTTTGCCACAAGGAGCTGTTCAATGGATTCTCAAAGTCAAAGTCCGTGGCCATTAAAACCTTCTTCTACCTTAGAAACCCTCCATTGATAGTTTTCTTTTCTACTTCAGCCTTGGAATTGCAGAAGCATTGTAGTTTAACGACGACACAGATCAGCTTGCATTTTGTCCTCATTTGTCTTTTATGTAGTTGTATAAACCGGGTTTAGTCCGGTTTAAAATTTAAACCATGATTCGAGTTTTGTATGAACACCGGGATTCTATCATAAGAAGGATACGGGAATGAATAAATTTTGGGTTTTCTGCAATTATTAAGAAAGGCCACATTTGTAAATATTACAATTAAGAAAGTTTGGGCCTAATTTGTAAGATTCTGTTATTTTGGGCCTATCTCAGTAATATCGAAATATCACCGGCGTTATCATCTCTCTAGTCGGAGACTCAGGCGGAGCCGTGGCCAGAGCTTCACACTCACTCCCTCGCTTGCTCTCTCTCTCTCTCATCAATGGTGTCTTCTACTTCTCTGCTTCAATCGGCCACTTTGCTCACCAACTGGTAAATGATTCGTTCTCTCTCAGCTAAAATTGGGTCTCTGAAAGAATTTGGCTTTCTGTGTGTTGCTGATTTTCGATTTTGGGTGTCAGGGCGAATCAATTAACTTCTCAGTCGGGCACTTCCTCGAGAGATTCGACATGGCAGTGTGTTTGTTTCCGTAGTCAGAAACGCAAACCTAAGCTCTACTTGATTCCCGCCCGCCATTTTTCATCAACTACAGTTGATTCAGCTTCCTCCTCAGAAACTGCTTCGACGAAGCTGAAGATTCGTGCTACTTCCGGCGTTTCTGAGGTTCAAAGGTGAGAAATTGATTGATTGATTGATTGCTGTTTTTTTTGTTTAACTCAGGTGAAACAAGAATTTGGATGACTTCTGTGTTTGTCTATTATGCAGGTCTAGTCATAGCAACAGTGTTGATGGAGTGAGAGAATTTGAGATGGAGTTGCAAGAGTTGTTCAACGAAGTCAAAGCTATGGTAAAGACTGGGAAGGAAAGAGACGCAATGGACCTTCTTCGAGCTAATTATGTTGCTGTGAGAGAAGAGATTGATTCGGGTTTGAAAGGTATCGAACAAGCTGCTGTTCTCGACATCATTGCCCTAGGGTATATGGCTGTTGGAGACTTGAAACCTGTCCCGGCATTGCTTGATATGGTGAGTCTAACTCGATATCGTTGTTTAAACGGATTGTGTTGTAGCTGTATTTTTTGTCTAAAGCATGAGTTAACAAATGCAGATAAACAAAATTGTCGATAAGTTAAAAGACTCTGAACCTCTTTTGGATTCAGTACTTATGCATGCTGGAAGTATGTATTCGGCACTAGGGATGTTCGAAAACGCTGTACTCGCGCATCAAAGGGCTGTTAGTATATTAGAGAACAGATACGGTAATGATCTTCTAATCCCGTGTTTCGTATATGTGCGTTCGTCTTGTCTTCATTTGGTCCTTAACCAGCATTACTTCTCGTGGTAGGTGAATGCAATACTCTACTTGTCACACCACTACTTGGGTTGGCTAAGAGTTTTGGTTCATATGGAAAAGCCACTAAAGCGATTGGGGTTTACGAGCGTACAGTGACTATCTTGGAACGCAATAGAGGCTCTGAAAGTGAGGATCTAGTGGTGCCTTTATTCTCACTCGGTAAACTTTTTCTCAAAGAAGGTAAAGCTGATGAGGC
Source organism: Alliaria petiolata (assembly GCA_020283515.1). NCBI lineage: Eukaryota > Viridiplantae > Streptophyta > Magnoliopsida > Brassicales > Brassicaceae > Alliaria > Alliaria petiolata. Next base: position 239,414,552 of record JAHZTW010000001.1, on the reverse strand, counting down.
AGAAAGTCCTTTTACCAGGTACAGCGCGGAAAGGACTCGTTTGCATTTCTTATTCACAAGATTATGCGTTCGATATGGTCAATCGTCTTTCCTTCTTCTTTCTTGTAGGATTTTAAATATATACAAGAAGACATACGGAGAGAAAGATGGAAGAGTTGGTATGGCCATGTGTTCCCTTGCTAATGCAAAATGCACAAAAGGTTGGTCAATGTATAAATTCCCCATTCTCTCTTGATGTGGTGATCAAAAGATTTTGTTGAACTTGTATCTCGTGTTTTCTCAACAGGCGATGCAGATGAAACAGTAGATCTCTACAAGAACGCTCTACAAATCATCAAAGACTCAAATTATATGGCCATAGACAACGCTATCTTAGAAAACATGAGGATAGATCTTGCTGAGCTGCTTCATTTTGTTGGAAGGTAAAGTTTTTTTTTCCATCTGATCTTCTTCCTGTGATTGAGGAATTGAGTTAAGCCAATAATATTCGCTTTCATTTGTCTCTGTGCACAGGGGAAACGAAGGACGAGAGCTATTAGAAGAATGCTTATTAATAAACGAGAGATACAGAGGGAAAAACCACCCAAGCATGGCTACACATCTTATAAACCTTGCGGCGTCTTATTCACGCTCCAAGAATCATGTGGAGGCCGAGCGATTGCTGAGAACTTGTTTGGACATCATGGAGAAGTCGGTTGGTTCAGAGGATCAGTCCATAACCTTCCCAATGCTGAATCTTGCAGTCACTCTTTCTCAGCTGAACCGTGATGAAGAAGCAGAGCAAATAGCTTTAAAGGTTCTACGAATCCGTGAGAGCGCATTTGGGAAAGACTCTCTCCCTGTTGGTATATAGATCTTCCCTATCTCCATAACATCATCATCAATGTTTATGAAATCTCTTTCGTAAACCTAATAATACCTTATGCAGGTGAGGCACTGGACTGTTTGGTGTCGATCCAGGCGAGATTAGGAAGAGACGATGGAGAAGTACTCGGTTTGCTGAAAAGGGTGTTGATGATCCAAGAGAAAGAGTTTGGTTCTTCGGCTGAAGAACTCATCATTACTCTCCAGAAGATTATGCATTTTTTGGAGAAACTGGAGATGAAAGATGAGAAATTTAAGTTTAGGAGAAGGCTAGCTTTGCTTAGAGAGAGATACAAGCAGAGTCTTTAGCTTCAAAGAACAATATATTTTCTCAATAATGTCTTTATGCAGCTAAGATTTTGAATTGAACTGATTTATAACATCTTTTTGAAATCTATGTAAACGTTAGATTGAAAAGACCCTAATGCCCCCAAATTCCAAAAAATTGAATATCTCCAGATTATCGAAAATTGTTGTTAATTATAAATTAAATAATTTGTACAAAAGGCGTGAGGGGATTAAATTAAGATTAATGAATAATCAAATCTTAATCCCAAACTTTTTTTTACGCAAATACTGTTTTTGTCTTCTCTCAAGCTGCGTCTCTGGTGAGTGACAGATCTCTCGTCTCAGGGAAGAAGAAGATGAGCAGCGAAACGGTGACGTCGAGGACGAAGAAGAAGAAGAAGAAGGAAGGTTTGGGGTGGATGGAATGGATCAGAGGATGGGCTTGCATTTTCCACGAGTTTCTCTTCCAGAGATTCATGGCTTCTCATTTACAGAATCCACTTCCTCTTCCTCCACTCAATCACCTAACTTGCATTGTCACTGGCTCCACAAGCGGCATTGGTCGCGAAACCGCTAGGTTAATTTAGATTTAGAACCCACTGATTCAAGGAATTGATAAGATTAGATGTTTTGGTTATTTGTGTTAGTCAAGGGAATGTGAAGAAAATCTCAGTTTTTTGTTTTGAAATCGCAGGCAACTTGCAGAAGCTGGTGCTCATGTCGTAATGGCGGTGAGGAACACAAAGGCAGCTCATGAGCTGATCCAACAATGGCAGAAAGATTGGTCTGGTAAAGGCCTCCCACTTAATATCGAGGTACAAAATCTGATGATCACATATCTAGTTATGACATCTTTATTTAGCATTTGTTGCTTAGGTATTGAGTATAGTGAGAATAGTGAATGTTGTTGACATAACATCCAAATGGCTGATGATGATGATGATATATGCTATGTTTCTTTCACTGAAGGCGATGGAACTTGATCTTCTCTCTCTGGATTCAGTTATCAGATTTAGCAATGCGTGGAACGCTCGCTTGGCTCCTCTGCATGTTCTGATTAACAACGCCGGCATATTTGCCATGGGAGGTTGGTTTTATTGCATTTTTTAGCTGTAAAGCTTTGAGCTTTCTCCGCTCTATTTGCGAGCTATCTGCTGTTATAGTATCGAGGTCTCAGAGCCATACACTTTTGCAGCATTCACCATCGTTTATACTTCGACATGATAGACCCGATCGGTTAAAATTTGCTTGTATATTTTAGTAATTCTTCCTGTAGCTTCCTTGTTCTTGTTCTTGAAGTGTTTGTTTTGTAATCAATGACATCCAGATTGCTACGTTTGTATGCATAGATGTTGAAGGAAACCAAGCTAAGTTGCTTGCCACTTTGATTTATGCAGAGGAACAGAAGTTCTCAAAGGATGGGTATGAACAGCACATGCAAGTGAACCATTTAGCTCCAGCGTTGCTTTCACTGCTCCTTTTGCCCTCGCTTAACCGAGGCTTCCCTAGCCGTATCATCAATGTGAACTCTGCTGTAAGTATCATCATCACTTAAACGGCCAGCTGCAACAATTTTGTCATCCAGTTTTTTATTCTCTCTAGGATCAGTAATGATGTTGAAAAGTTTGGATTTTCTCGGTGCACTGAACCTAAACAAACCGAAATTTTTTAACCCTGTTACTTCATTTGCTTATCTTCTGTGAAATACTACTGCATTTCTGCTTTTATTGAATCTAAATACGAATGAAAAGCGTTCTATATATCTTTGTTATTCGCATCTCATGCAAGATCATTGTTTGTTGGGTTTACTTCTTTTGTGGTAGATGCACTATGTTGGTTTTGTTGACCCGGAGGACATGAATGTGGTATCTGGTAGACGAAAGTATACAAGCCTTATAGGATATTCGGGCAGCAAGCTTGCACAGGTGAACACTTACACAAAAGCAGCATTCAATAATTTTTTTTGTTCTTCGGTTCTTGATCTCAGAAACTAATGGATTCACTTTCTATTTCCCTGGAATTTCATCTGGTCAGGTTATGTTTAGCAATGTTCTTTTCAAAAGGCTGCCTCTAGAAACTCGCATTAGCGTTGTTTGTTTATCCCCCGGGATGGTTCTAACGAATGTTGTGAGTATTACTTTCAAGTGTCATTTCATTTGCTCTTTCCTCAGAACTTATATCGCATTAAACTTTTCGATATCCGAATATGCAGGCGAGGGACCTGCCGAGATCTGTTCAAGTGCAATACGCGATGATACCTTATTTCATCTTTTCGCCACAAGAAGGTTGTAGAAGCTCACTTTTCTCAGCGACAGACGCTCAGATTCCAGAGCATTGTGAAAAGCTAAAAGCCGGTGATAAGCCCATTTGTACATACATATCTCAAGATTGCAAACACACAAAGCCTTCAGAAGAAGCTCACAACGTAGAAACTTCCAACAGAGTGTGGGAAAAGACGATAGAGCTTATCGGTCTTCCTCTTGATGCATTGGAGAGTCTTCTGGAAGGAGAAGATGTGCAATGTCGTTATGGGACTCATCAAGAATAAGTCTTTCTCACAAGTCTATTATAAGGTGATAGCTTCTTTACAAATCTCTCTCTTCTTTTCTCCATTTTATATACTTGTTAGAAGCTTCTGTAACTTGACCTCAAAACTCCATTGTACTACACTACACACATTCTAAAAGATGAAGGATGAGTCTCAGGGAATAGCTTTCATAATTTTTTCCAGCAATGTAGTTTTTTCTTTAGGACGAAATGGCTTTGATTGTTGTTGAAAAGTCGTCTTGTTCCCTAATTCTTATTGTTGTTATCTCTGTATTGATGTTTTTGTTTAGTTTTTTTTACATTTTCTTTTTAAAATCCTTAGTTATGCCAAAATAAAAACAGATTTTCTCATGAACATTGAAGCCTTCCTTTTTGTCAAGAGTATGTGAGCCTCCAAGACTCCAATTGCCAAAACTCGTAGAATATGAGTTTCATAAAACCATGACTCTAAAAATGTTGTGTTCTTTGAAATATGATTTCAACTAGAAACGCAAACACAAACACAAATATATATATAATTGGTATATATTATGCAATATTTACGCTTATGATAAATAAATCTTTTATTGTTTGCTTGAAAAACTTCTTTTGTTTTGAATCTTGATGATATATCTTAGAAATTACACTACGTGCATAATTGCAAATACAATCTATTTTACTGTTCACATTGCCATAAACTCACAGAATATTATACTTTCATTAAATAGACATGGTTACATATACTTACATAACAAGTAACAACAAAGTAACTTAGAGAACAATAATACAGAAATGCAGTTCCTTATTTTCTAAAACAAAACAGATAAATAAATCTCTAACGTGACCATAGACAATGAAAAAACAAGATAGCATTCAAGTCGATGTATGTCCTACTTTATAAATAAATCTATTATGTAATTGATATCTAATTATCTATTATATATACTATTATTTGCGAAGTGAATTTGGCTGAGAATAAAAGTTGAAAACTGAATTACGCTTTTGCCATTAATGAATACAAAGAGAATGACGTATAATTTAGTAATTTAGCTAGCGTATATAATTGCTCCGTGTTTAGTTAATTATTTCCTTAAATTGTTAGCGCGTTATTAATTAATGCGATTCATCGCGTATCTCTTTATTTGAGAAATAATCAACGCATAAAGATAATTACGATATACCGAAAAGGATAATTACTATTTCGTGTTTATCGGTCTAGCAGAAACATTAATTAAAACCATATATATGATATATCGAAAAGGATAATTACTATTTCGTGTTTATCGGTTTAGCGAAAGTATTAGAAACCCTTCGCTATAAATACATTGGCGTCGTGTGTTTTTTATTTATGGGTTTTAGGGTTTCGTCTATATAGTTTAGGATACCGATCTTCGATATGTTTGGCCGCTTATACGCGCATCTGGCCGCTTGCTCTACCGAATATAGTTTTGTGGTTTCGTCTAGGGTTGCAGTGGTCTGCGGGTTGGTTGGTATGTCTTCGTGTAAGCTCGGCGTTTTTGTGCACAACGGTTGTTAAATTTTGTATGTTCTCTTTTGATTAGATCCCACTGCGAGGATATCGACGATCCGTTTCCCCGGCGAATCGGAGCTTAGATCTAAATTCTTCGAAGCTGTCGCAATCTTCGAATGGATGGGTGTTATAACGTACTTTTTTTCTTCGCCGATTCGAAAGAAGATGAGCAAGGTATTTATTTAACTTATCGTTTGGCGTTCTAGATGTGTTGTTATGTTTCGGGTTATTGATTTTATCGTGACTTCAGGTTTACGCCTCTCATTGTCGGGTGATGAGAGTATAGACGTTGGAGGTACTCATTGTTAGCTCTTTGTTGCATTTATTATATGTTTCATTGTGTTGTTTGAAATCCAACCGTGTATCTTTATCCTAATGATTTTTTGAAATAACGTGCGAGTTTTGTAGATGCGATGTTACGCGTGCACTGTCGTTTTAGTTGGGATGATTGCACTTCCGAATGGATGTTGCGTGCACGTATTGTAGAATTTGATGGTTGGTGTTTCTTTTGAAAATAACTCGTAATTTATGATGCTGGTCAACATGTGTTCTCAACCTGATAATCATCCGTATCCGTGTCCTGTAGGGTGCCGCTTCGACGATGGTATGACCTACGTGGGTACTAACAAGGATGCTTCTGGTGAGGATTTCGTATGTGGGTCCGATGATGATTCGTTGTTGTCGGCATTGTCTCTTTCTGGATCGGAATATGAGCCCGGTGACGTTTCCGGTGGCTCTAATTATTGTGGTGGGAGTGACGTAGGTAGCGTTGATTCGTCGTAGGTTTCACTAGATGATGAGTGTGTCGATGCTGGTGATGGTGATGGTGATGGTGATTATGACGATGACGGTGGTGATTCGTATAGCGAAGACGATGGTGATGATGATGATGAATGGGGTGACGGGTGTGGTGATGGAGAGAGTGGCGGTGATGATGAGTCTAATGATGATCTCGATTTCGTAGATACCGGTGTTTTTGACGTGTCGAGTTTGCTTTCCCGTAGTCAAACCGCCGTAAACATTCCTTTGTCGGTACTTGGTCCTATGAGTTCTAGTGGTAGTGTTTACGTGAAAGTTCTTCGAGTCTATACTCGGATTAGTGTGAATGGTTCGAAAGATCTGTGCCTGATCTTGGCCGATGTACATGTAAGTTTCTCTCCGTATTCCGTTTAGGTTTTGTTTCCCTTTTTTTTTGTTCGTGTTTTATCAAAATCGAACCATGGTTGATATTAAATTTTGACATCTAGGGTGTGAAGATCGAGGCAACTATCGATCACCATATGTACGGGAAGTTCGTGACTATAGTTGCTCAAGATCTGTGGGTGACTATACATGACTTTGACGTTGTACCACAAGTTGGCTCTCTTTGGTCCACAACTCATGGTTTTAGGATTCACTTTACGCAGTCGACGTTTATCCGTGAGAGTACTTTCAAATGTCTACGAGATTTTTTTGATTTTTTGACTTTCGATAGGATTCGGCGCCGCCTTCACGATAATGATTTCTTAGTTGGTATTGGTTTATGCTTTATTTTTTGGATTTTGAGCCGTGTTATTGTGTGTTTATTTTTGGAGCCTTTTGAACGTGTAATTAGACAGATAAACTATAAAAAGATGAAAACAAGTTATTTGAACATTAAGTCTTCGGTGTTCCATTGGGCGTAAAGTGGATCCTAATGATTATTTATTCGCCTCTCTTACAGATTTGAACGTAAGGTAGATCCTAATGATTACTTATTCGCCGGAAAATTAGGTCTAATTTTGGGTGGTATCTAATTTTGGAGGGTTATTTTTTATACTGGGGATATGGCTTTACGGTTTCACAACGACTGGAATGCTGTCCGCGATGAGATTGTAGTGTTTGTGATAAGATGGGGTTTTGTGAAGATTTTTCAAGGTATCTTGATATATTCGGCTTTGGGACTGCGTTGGACGTCTTTTTGGATTTGTTTTTTTTGTTTGATCTGTGATTGTTTGTGTTTAGACAAGGTGACTGTTACGGCCACTAACTGTTCTCGGGTGATGCTAAACCCTTTGATACCCGAGGTCGACGAGTTTAAGTCTAGGTTGGTATAATTTCTGATATTACGATTTTTTTTTTTCTTTGTGTATTGGTTTGAAGTTTTGTGTTTCTTGGTGTTTATTGCTTTAAACCCGACTGTGGTAGGTTACCAAGGAAGAAGCGTCGATTGTGTCGGAAGGACGGCAGATATGTGTCTGATGCATGCGTTTTTTTCTTGGTGTTTTAATTTTATTATTTTATTGGACGTAGTTGGTCGGTTGATAATCCTTTGTAATTTTATTATCCGACTTTAGTATATACGTTTGTAATATTTTTATTACTGTTAGATTGTATATAACTACATTTATAAAAAGTCATGTTATTAATTTTAAATATTATGCGTGCGGAGTTAGATCTAAAAATCGGAGATGTCAAAGTAGTTTGGTCTTTTTGTAATATTATTTCCTAATTTATAATCATAATTTAGCCATGAGCTTATATTTGTATTTGGTCACGAGCTTATATTTATGTATGGATATTTATGACCTAATTTGGCGCTAAGCGCTAAATGAGACGATTAGGCGACCGCACGTATCGATCATTATCTACGAAAAAATATATTGTTATTCTCTGCAAGAAATACGGGTTTTATGAATATTATTAATTTTAGCTTTTATTTAATGAGGCGTGATCTATTTTAGGGGTTTGGAACTGGTGAGTATAATCAGATACGGAAAAATACCTTATACGTAGGAATAACACTTATCATGTTATTGTATATATATTAACTCATATCAAAGGTTTGGAACTTCGTAAGCCTTTGGCACTTTTTGTATTAGGTCTTTCTGTTCTTAGGTTGGTGTTCGGGGACGTCTAATGGCTCACCTGCTTTCGGGGGCTATTCATAGGGGGATATCGCAACGTTACTTTTGATGTATCAGAACTAAATCCGAATTCCTATAGATGGAGTACGCGGGTTAAAGTGCTTCGTATATTTAGTCACGTAAACGAGGTTGATGAACTGATAAATCTCATATTAGTTGATCGTAAATTAAGGCGTTTATCACACTTTCTTATTCTATTTTCGGATTTCTAACACGACTTAAACTGATTTCTTTTTCCTCTCTACTGTTTATGAAGGGCGATAAGATCCAGGTGACTTTGTGTGAGGAGCTTAGTGATATTTTTGTTGCGAGCATCAGCGAGGGTGATTTGGTCCACTTTACTGGTTTTGATCTTCGACCTGTGTTTGGTGGATTTCGACTGGTTACTCACGCTTTTAGAGTTCAATGCACGCCAACAACGAAGTTTTATAAACTTCCACCACTAGGCCTTGATCATTGTTTTTCTTTTGCTGATTTCAAGAGCATTAATGCTGGATTATTGGATCTTGATGTGTGTGTTGGTGAGTTGATGTTAATAAAAGGTTTTACCTAGGTTAGGCATATTTTATATATTCTGAATTTGTTTTGGATTCATAGATTTGATTGGCCGAGTCGTGAATGTTGGGAACTTTGGAGAGCGTAACTCGAATTCTTTTAATAAACGTCGTGATGTATGTTTCGAGCTTATTGATGACAGGTATGTTTTGGTATAGTTTAGTGTGTCCTACCCCCTTCGGTTGAGTTTTCTCTTAAACCGTAATTCCGATATCTTGATTAGCACTTCTCTGGTGGTACACGTAAAATGAACAGGTATTTTCGCTTACGGGTGGTTTTGAAGATGGACTACTCTGAGGCCTTTCTTGAGAAGTTGGGGAGATGCACGGGCGACGTTGTTATTTGTGTAATGAGATTTGCTTCTATTATACTAAATAAGGGTGTTTGGATGGCTACCGCTGCTTACAGGTGTACACAAGTTCTATTGGATCATTTTTTCCCGAAAGCCGAATGTTTACAGGACTTGTTTATGGACCACGGATACCTACGTCAGTTGTATTCAATCTGATTATGTTCTGATGTCAAGAAAATAGATGTTATGTTCTAGACTCAACATTTAAGCTCTGTTTTTGAAATTCTTTGACTACCTTTATGATGATTGAAATAATACGTTTGCAATAGCATATTAAAGCTGTGATGACTGGTGAGGATGTTGTCATTATGATTGTGTCTGTCAAACCTGAGAATTATTCCACGGTGGTTGGTTTACAAAATCTATTTAGGTTTTAGATGGTTCGCAACGTGCACTTTCGTATAATATTAGTGTTGCTGAACATAATATGGGAGATCCGGCCCAGAGCAGAAGCGGGGTAAGTCATGGATTAGGGCCACCAAATTTTTTTATTAATTGTTGGGCCACAATTTTGTTATAAAATTTATAAAATAGTGCATTATAGGTTCGCAACCATAAAGAATGTTAGGTACAATATAATTTAGACTTTATATGGTTATATTTAGTTTCTTAAAAAAACTAATATTATTTAATAATTATAAATATAACAATTATATTTATTTTTTTGGCTTTGGGCCACCTATTTGGTTGTTTAATATTTTAAATATATTATCGGGTGATATCGAATATATTTGAAAAAAATCTTATAACTTTGTTACACGGATATTTGGACACGTCAGTGCATATAAAATAAAACCCTACCACGCTAAGGGTCGGTGTACCTATATATAACTAACTACTTATTATACATGTTTGGTGATAGAAGAGTCGCGGAGAAAATAAAAAAGATCGGGTATTGTATGAGATAATATTTACAGCTTTTAGTAATATATTTGGTTGATTGTTGTGATTGTGTTTATGCAATAATTCTATTTTGTTTTAATGTGAGCAGGACATTGGTGAATATGACAATCTTACCGTTTCATCTACCGCAGAACCAGTGTATGATATCCATGGATCATGATCCAGAGGAAGGTTATAAACCGGTTGTTAAGAATACACATTTTTTGGCTTGGATGAATTGTAACAGACAGTATGCAGAAGCTAGGGGTCTTCTCTACACGGAAATTTCAAAGGAATTTTGTTGGCATCGGAAGACTAAAACGTGTCTCCCACGTCGCCGTCGTAGGTGCATTGAGGATGAGGTGCGACTTCCATACCTGCCACCACGGCATGGTGAGCTCTACCACCTAAGAAGTTTATTATCTATTGTTAGAGGACCAACGTCTTTCGAAGACATTCAAACAGTAAATGGTGTTTTGTATCCGACGTTCGCAAGAGCCAACGAAGAGTGCATTGCATTAGGGTTGATTGATGCACCCGCTGCTCCGAATTAGAAGATATTGTGTTAGGAGCTTCGTACTTTAATTATGTCTCAGGACTTTTTTGCATTGGTTATGTTGATTGATAACAAGGGTTTTTGATTTCACTCGGTCTCTAAGGAATTGCTTGCATTATTATATTTATTACTGATAACAATGGTTTTTAATTATACGTATTGAGTACCATATTGATGTTGCGATTACGAGGATGTGATACTGGATTATTAGTGTTGCAATTAAGATGATGTCTTTATATTCGATAATAAATTAAAGAAGCATACCGGTGAATTAATTGGGATTTCAGGCGTATGGATGTCCCAAACCCTAAATCTCCATTGTCTGATTATTCGTATATTATGTTTACAATGTACATTGTTTATTATTAACAGCTAATACATTATAAATCAAATATATTTTGTATCATGCGCTCGAATATAAATACAAACATTAAGTTTGTGTTTGGTTTGACCATACACTATAGATAAAACATTGAGTGTGTTTGTAAATAATACAACGAATGTGCTACTTTATAGATAAACCAATGAATGTGCAACTGATTTGTACATCGTTTTATTTTCGCCGATAATATCTTCGGCCTATGAGATTGGTGAGTCTGCCGTGTTAATGATGTCTCGATTATGTAAAAGGCGTTTGGTAAAACGCATTTTATAATTTTGTAAATACCTAATTTAAGAATAGCCAATAACTTTAATTCTTGATTTGTATATTTCGTAAACGCAATCTTTGGTTTTGTTATCGTGGGATTCGTTCTTATCTCTAACCCTAAAAATTGATTTTTTTAATGAGTTCGTAGGTATATCTGCTTATCGTATACTTTGTAGGTATATCTACCTATCGTATACTATATATCGTATGATGTATCTATATTCGATTTGCCTTATTGGATATGTATAATTTACATATTCTGAGAGCCTTCTCTGTAGGCTACTCTAAGCTATTTAGAAAGTCTTCGTTTTTGGCATTATCGTTATGGGATTTATACATTATTCATAATTTTTTGTATATCACCTATTTATTAGGATACTTAAATAATTTAACATATATTCATAGTCGGTCATATATCGTGTGTAAATATATATGTTCGGCCACGATCAAGTATTCATCATAACATTCTTCTTGAGAGAAATCTACTTAGTTTTTTGTAATGTCGATTTTTAGTGGAAAACCTTCTCTTTCGGTTCTCATCAAGGGGCTTCTGCCGCCTTCTGATAATTACAAGATCAGAGTTCGTGTGCTCAGGGTTTGGGATGGTTTCAAAGGCAAAGGCGGAAGTAGTCTCGAGTTGATCTTGCTTGATCAAGAGGTAAAGATTATATCATAAACTAATTGGCGTTGTAACAAATCCCAAACTAAATTTATTAATGACGACGGAGACAGAATATATAGGAAAATCTGAAGAGATTCGGTATAAATATTTAAAATAATATAAATGGTTAAATATGTGTATTATTATTGTTTTATTAATTATGGCGGTTTAATATTTCCCGGAAAAGGTATGTGTTTAAGTATCGTTTAGTTGATTGACACCGCTCCATTCCCTATTAAAGACATCATCTGGAGAGAGCTCTTGAACGTTTGCACAGAGAAAGTGCAAAGTTTCTAACTTCGTGAATCTTACAAACGATAATTCACGATATGGGAATCTATCATGCTCTGGCCGATCTGGAAGTAGGAAAGAGAGGATGCATGATATGTGTGCAACTGCTTCGACTCTGGAAATCGCATAACCATTTCGGTGATACGGTTGAGATGGTTTTTGCCGACTCTAAGATTCGTCAATCACTACTTTTAGGTTAGGGTGTTTTATTTTGTAGACCATCGTGTTCTGAATTTTTACAAAGTTGTTAATTGTTCAATTTGCTTTGAATGCAAATTTTTCTCTAGGGTTTTCGAATTTCTGCTACGGTTATGCCCGACTATTTAGTAAAATACGAACCTGACCTCAAGGAAGGTGATTGGTATTCGATTTGTTATTTTGATATCAAGCGATTGTTGGGTGCGGTACGGATTAGCGACTATGATGTGAGAATCGAGTTCTTGCATGGTACCGAAATCAGGGCCGCTTGGACAGGCGCTAAGGATCTGACTCTTGACTGTTGTAGATTTTATGACATCTTGACTGGTGCCGCCGATCTTCAGTATTTAGTTGGTATGTTTTTTTAAGAATATATATAAGTTCTAAGAGTTTTGAATTTGTTATGGATCCTATTATGACAGCTTTAATATATACGTTGCTTTGTGTGGCAGTAAGGAAGCCATTTTACCGTGTATTGCCCGTGGAGAACTTGCCAAAGACATCGAATTCGCATACAAGCGAGTTGAAGATGAACCGGTCATTTGCGTCCTGATGTTTTGGCAGATATGTCAGGCTAGAGGTTTTATCTCTGGTGATCTATCTGATATTGTGAATGCGATCCATGTAGTCGTCTAGAACACAGTTACGCAGAATGTGATTCGTTTGTGTTTATAGGTGATGAGATTCATTTGTACGTCCTTCGTTCATACAATCCATTTTTCCAATTTACGTTCAATCATGGTGGCGAGGATGTAAAGGTGTTTAAATCGAAGTGAGTGATTTTTCATCTTTCTTTATTTTGTCTCCGGCCTAACCAACATTGGAGTTTATATTTATTTCTTGCTTCTCACATTTGTATATTTTAAATTTGTTATACGCTCTCCCTCCGTGGTCGTGATTAAAATGTCTTCCTGTTACACCCGTCTGTCTAAAAACTTTTTATTTACTTATGGTTTTGACAAGCATCGATTTTTGATGCTTTGTTATGTTATCTTGGACTCAGACTCTGTTTTATTATTCCGTACCCAGACTTATATAATCATTTTGCTAATTTTATCTTTTATCGTTTCGGCTTCAGTTAGGCTGTTTATTTAAACCTGCGATCTATAGATGCGAAATAATTATCTAGATTTTTTCGCATGCGTAAGCATTTCACATGTTTTCTCATAAATTAGACTAGGTGATAATCCGTGCCATGCACGGGGTGAGATATTTATTTTGTGAGAGATTTGTTTTTCCAGGTAAGTGAATTTGGATTTAAAATATTATGATTTCTAATTATTTTAATATTAAATTTTAATTAAATTCTTATTAACAAACGGGATTAATAAAATAATATTTAGTTTTGTTTAAGTGAAGTTGAATTTATTTATTATTTAGTTTTTTAATTGAAAATTTAAACTATAGTAAAAAATTTTATTTTAGTTTTTATATAATAAATTCTTATATAGTAGGAAAGAGTTTAAAAGTTGTATAATATTAAAACAATTAGAAAGATAAATGAAGAGATCATAAATAGATTATGAAATCAATATCTATAAAAATAATAATATGATTTGAAAAATAAAAGCACTAATATATGTCTTTAGAGACATTTATTTTTAAATTGGTAATTTGATTCTAAAAAAATTGAACAGGGCGGGTCTGCATATTAATGCATATTTTGCTCCAATGCTTGACGCTAATCAAAGGGTATTGACCGGAAGCCTGTCGATTTGTAAGTTATGTATTACGAATGAGTTATGTATATATAAATAAAAATATTAGACAAATTAGAAGGTATTCATACTTACATCGATCTGAATGATTGTATTTCAGGAATCTGAGGATCAAATAGAATTTGAGAACATCCACCTAAATTACGGATATATGTAAAGCCACCTACATGATAAAAACATGTATTATGCAATAATATTGAAAAAATATTTAGGTGGCTTTGAAAGGTTTTTGATTTTTCACATGGATTTGAAAGGTTTTAGGTCAGAAACGGAACTAAAAGATGCCATAAGAACTAAAGAATTTAAAGCTTGAATAAATAATTATTTTTTCTGAAATGATGAATAAAAGTGGTAATAGAAATAGAATTTATTTAATAGATTAAGAATAGGGTTTAGTGAGATCGTAATTAATGGAATTATATTCGAGTAGAACTTAATGGAAATAAGTATAAATATTATTAGGCAAGTGATCTATTCTAATAAGATAATGTTTTTTTTCAGAACCTGTTCTGAGAGGCTGACACGTGGCGCTCTCCTCTCATAAATGTGGCATTACCAAAATATATTTATTCTAAATACATTAATTTATTCAGCAGAAAGAAACAAAGTAATTAAAAATAAGAAGATGAAACACCAAAAAATAAGAAGATGGCGTTCCATTGATCCAAATCCATAACTCCCTTACTCTCTCTCTCTCTCTCGTTAATCTTTTTATGATTTTTTCTGGAAAACGAAAGTTGAATCAAGTTTCTTTTACAAAACTCGATCTTGAAATTGATTCTCTCAGTCACATCCGCCGCAGATCTCGCCGGAATTTAACTCATCACCTCGTCCGAGATTGATTCTTTCATCCACATCCGCCGCACCTCTCCTCAATTCTGACGGCTCTCAGATCTGCAAGCTGTGAAGTTAATTCGACATTTGCTTTGCACCTTCCCTTCTTCTGCCTCGATCGGTATCTGCAACAACTAATTAGTAATTTTAATTTTATGCATTGATGAAATGATTTTGGGTCTATGGAATTTTGAATTATTCACGTCTTCGATTTAATTAGTAATTTTAATTGTATTCATTCATGAAATAATTTTGGGTTTATGGAATTTTGAATTAGATTATTGTCATGATTTTAAAATCATGCTAATAAAATACATAAATTAAAAGGGATAACCTATAATGTCATGGTTTTGAATAATGTTGACAACCAGAGGTTGAGTTCTGATTCATCGAATCTTGTTTGTTTATTTTTATATTAAGCGCGTACCTAAAAACAGAATAAAAGTATGTTAAAATTTAGAATTAAAATAATACATTAAAATTTATTAAATATAAAAAAACCTTTTGGGGTGTCCTCCCAAACAAAATAATTAATCCAATTTAAAATTTAAGAGCAACCAACAGTAATACTACATGTTCAAAAAATACGTTATCAAAAACTAATTACTCAAAAAACAATTCAAAGTCAATTATAATAAATACAAAAATCAACAACCATCAATTCAGGATCAACATCCAAAACTTTAAGAGCCAAAAACAAAAACTGAAATAGCATCTACACAAAAATGGTAAACAAAATAAACCAAACATTAAACTATACAAAACCAAAATAATAATGATAATTAAGTACTATCCATCATGTACATTAACCAACAACTTACAAACCTTTATTCATACAGAAATAGAAGATTTCAATCCAAATGCATCAAGAAGACTAGATGTTGATTTGGTAATTGGAGATCTAGAGGAAGCACAAACACAATCTACACAAGAAGAAGATGACGACTGTGCTATATGCCTTGACAACCTACCAGGGCCAAGAAATATCAATACTTTATTTTGCGCCCACAAATTTCACCATGAATATATTTCAGATTGGTTATACTACAAAACAACATGTCTTTATTGCCGAAGAGCAATAACATAATATTTTATATGCTTACAATGAATAAAAATAAATTACTTGTGTTTATATATTTTTAAAAAAATAAACCAACAATCGTTAAAAAATAATACACGCAGTTCAAAAATTATAAACGGATATTTAACAATAAATATATACTAAAAACTTTGTGAAAAATATAAAAAATTAACATAAACTATATATCACACATCCGCGTAATGCGCGGGCCTTACACTAGTATTAGTAGATGAAGAACGTAATATATTCGATCAGCCATATCGCACATCATTACCGACTCATACTTTCTTTTCACGTATCAATAATGAGCAATTTGGAAGTTCATATTTAATATTTCAATATATGCTTTCAACAATAATGAGTTAATATTTAATATAGTAAATGTGCTTAGTAGATCTTCCCGTATTGATTGACTCTATTATCACAAAGATTGGTTTCGACTACATATATATTTTTCTGTTACATACATAGTAAGAATACATTTTAGAGATTGCGGAAATAAATGGGATAAATGCATAATTACTTTATTTCCTTTATATTAGTTACTATACCGTATTTAGTTACTAAACCGTATTTAATGTCATGTCCAAAAAGACATTTCGTTTTTTGGATTAAATTTAATTAAGATAATTATAATATATAAATTAATGTATAGATATCTAAAAGAAAATGATTGGAAAACATATGAAATGTCTTTGTGAAAGTGGTTGTGTGCTTCATATGTTGTCTTTGATGTCTTAAGTTCGATTCTCCAAAAACGAAATTAGTATTTTTTATTTTATAATTTAAGGTTTAAGATTTAATTAATAAAAAAATGTCAGAATAATTGTGGTGCTGACACATCAGCAAAATGGCACCATTGTAAATAAAAGGGTTTGTGAGAATGTTTCTCAATTAATATATAGGAGATGTGCATGTGAAAGCGTTTGTAGAATATGATATTATGATTTATTGGTTAATTTTTATTGTAACATTTCGTAGAATCTTATTTTATTGTTATTTATTAGATTTGGAGAAATTGATTATGGTGCCCAGATTATAGTGCCAAATTAGAAACTAATAAAATAAAAACTGATATGTACAACAGAAAGAAATATATATGTTGTTGGAGCAAAATATTATAGTGTAAAACATAAATTCTGTGAGGATTAAAATAGGGGAATTGATTGGAGCAAAACATCTCAAACTTTTATTTCTAAAAAGTGCAACCGTTAAAATAAGACATGGAAAGGTGCAACTGTTAAAATAATAGTTATTGTGTCTATTTAGATGTATGGGTGTATATTATCATATGATTATGATTAATACTCGCTACGTCCATAATATGTGAACGTTTTGTGTTTTTAAAACAAGTTAAGAAACGCTTAATTATTGCAAGTATCATGTAATTTATTTTACGGTGGGGAGTTTTTTTAATTTTTTTAAGTAGCAAATACCAAACATTATACTTTGACAAAATCTAGGTTGGTGGTATATTGATTTTGACTTGGAGTTGTAGACATATTTGTAAAATTACTAAGTTTTAAATTTATATTTTTCGAAACCGTATTTGTAATTGATGTGATCGGCGTTTTTGTACAATTATGGATAGATTTGAGTCCTGTCACAAGTGTTGTTGTGTCTTTTCACGAAGATTTCGTTTGTATTAAATTATTTTTTTTTGAAAGACGATCAATTGATATTGTCACGACAATCTAAACAGTTTATATATTTATGACACGTCGACGCTTGGTTAGGTTGTAATGATGGTTAGTTTGAACTTTCATATGTTCCAGCCATTTCTTGAGATTCGACTTATGGTATTGATGGGCTCGCCTTTTGATATTTAGATAATCGCTTGATTTGTATTTTTAAAATTTGTCTCATTTAAGTTTCGAACTGTTTATATTCCAAATAATAGTCCTAAAGTTCGTTTCTTTAGAAGTTTTTATTTCATAAACGCATTTAGCCATACAAGAGTCGGATTCGTTTTCATTACATATGGAGAGATTGTTTAGAGATACCCTCCACGGTTTGCACCACAATGGGACCGTTCATGCGATAGATGTGAAAGTCTTTCGATTATGGCGTGTACCTTACACGAATGGTCAAGATGGTATCGAGATGATTCTTCAAGACGAAAATGTAAGTTATCGAAACCGTATCCTATTAGGTGTATGAATTCCTTAGGTGTTAGGCGCTTTTTGTTGAAACAAAGATTTGATGTCCACTGGAATGTAGATCGCGATCCTAATTTTTGGCAATTTTAACTTAGGGTCTGAGAATCGGTGCCACGATACAGCCTAGAGAAGTGCCAATTTACGAAAACAGAATCAGAGAATGTGACTGGAAAGTCTTCTTTGGTTTCCGCGTGAAACATTCTGTTGGCAATTTGAAAACCACTAGACACATGTATCAGATCGTGTTAAAAAACTCTACTATCATTGAGAACATTACTCCCAAAAATGACTGTTTGTTTTTGGATGCTCGGAGTATTCAAGATGTTATTGGCTTCGGTTTAGACCCTACTGTGTTAATTGGTTAGTGATTGTACCTATGTTACACTTAAGCTAATGTGTGCTTTGTCAAGATTGATACCTGATTCCATCCGTCTGTTGTTTTTTCTTTTCAGACTTGGTTGGTTGTGTCTCTTCTGTTGGGTATCTTTTTGGTGATGATGTTGAAACTTACAAATTGGCGTTCAGTCTCATAGACGAAGAGTAAGTTTATATATGGTCCTATGCACTTTGTTATCATTTGAAATGGTCAATTATGTCTTGGGTTAGAAATATATCACGACAACCTATTTTTTTCATGAATTTTCAGCGGCTATATTGTAACGTGTAATGCTTTTGGGTCGGTGGCTAAAGATATCCATGATCGGTGGGCACTGGACCGCCGTTACCCCAAGATATGCGTCTTGCGATTCTGGAAGATTCAAGTGTATATGTGTAAGACTATATTATCAAGATTTAACATAAGTATATATTGTTCTTCTACTTGATTGTGAACGACATATTATACTGTTACAACATGTAGGTGGTGCTGTTACAAAACGTTGTCTAAAATCGGTTCGTGGCTTTTCCGAGTTTCATTTGGATCCACCTATTCCCGAAGTTACGGAGTTTAGAGTCATGTGAGAAATATCTATTAGTCGAATATCGTTAATACTGGCATTGGTGTTGTTAGTATATGTATATTGTTCTGATGTCGATCTATAATCCGATCCTTGCAGGTTTTTACTCCGTACTGACAATGATTCAGTCATTGATTGATGAGGCACTTGGCACTGGATATCCACACGTTGTATGATACATTGGTAATACCACGATCGATGGAAACAAGTATAGTTGTTGCTCTAAACTTGAACTGTTTGTTCTGATATGTGTTTTTATTCTGTTTTTTTGTTGATATTTTCAGTAGTATTGCATTAGTAGATAAATCGAAAAAGGTTGCATTAGTAGTAGTATATATTTCCAGCTTTTACGTTACAAGACCATGCTATTAGGCCCATGTCGGTTTATGTAGAATTTATAAAGCGCGTACTACAAAGAGATATATACCAATACTATGAGGCCCATACATTATAACAATTACTAATCACTTCTAGACCCATATAACAATAACTTTTTATCATAAGAGAATGTACTTAGAATTGGAAGAAAATGTACTTAGAATTAGAAGTGTTTGACGCAACTTGATATTATTGTTGGTATGCATCTAAATATATGACCAACAATGATTTCAGATTGTCTATAACGGATTGAACTAATGCATTCTAAGCAGGAGAAGATGAAGATGGAGAAGGAAGCAAAAAGAAATTGAGAAGAATAAGAATAGAAGAGAGAGGAAGAGAGAAGGAGAAGAAAGAAGGAAAAAAAGAAAAAAGAAGGGATGAAAGAAAAAAGGAATATGAAGAAAGATGATGAGGTGCTTAGTGAAAAAGAAGTAAAAGAATAAGACTAATAAGAATAAGAAGAGGATGAAAGAAGAATACGAGAGAAAGAAAGAAAGAAAAAATACGAAGAAAGATGATGAATAAATACGCTCGAAGAAGAATAAAAAGACGGGTAAGGCGAAAATGTAGAGTTTGCTTAATGCTGCTCACTATATACTATATGTTATTGGGAGTTTAGTAAGAAAAAAATGCTTATAGGTTGTTTAGAACAAATTAGATCAACAAAATTAAAATAAATTTTGTGATCAACATCATCATAGAATATGTAATACAATGAAAAAGCAATAGCCCGCGCATTTGCGCGGGCATCCACCTAGTGTAATTGTAATTGATACCCTTCAAATGACTATTTTCAATAACTTAACTGAAACTGAAATTTTGGAAAACACATGATACACAAATAAAAAAGGCGTGTTCTCTTATAGTAATATATCAAATATAATAGTAGTAACTAATTAATGGCCAACTAATTCTCATAGTAACGGCAAGGACGGGTTACGTATACCACCAAGTCACAGGCTTTTTAAATTTTAACTAATCAAAAATGGCTTATCACGTTCCTTGATTTTGACGCAATAAATCATTATATAATCCTTTTGTCTTTCTCTATCTGCGATGTGAACTCCGTAGAGAAAAAGAAGAAGATGAGTAGTGAAACGGTGTCGTTGAAGAAGGATGGTTTAGGGTGGAAAGTGTGGTTAAGAGGATGTGCTAATGTTTTGCAAGAGATTTTCTTGCAGAGAATAATGGCTTCTCACTTACACAGTCCATTCCCTCTTCCTTCTCTAAACCACTTAACATGCATCGTCACTGGCTCCACTAGTGGCATTGGCTCTGAGACCGCTAGGTCCCAAAATCAAAACATAACTAATTTCCTTTAGCTTTTGATGTCGTTGTTTTTTTTTTTTTTTCCATGTTGTGTTAGAGAAAATAAGAAGTAATGTGGATGTTAATTATGATTTATTGCTTATTGTGTGAATTTGCAGGCAGCTTGCAGAGGCTGGTGCTCATGTTGTTATGGCGGTAAGGAACACAAAAGCGGCCCATGAGCTGATTCAACAATGGCAGACCAAGTGGTCTGCTAGTGGTAAAGGACTCCCACTTAATATTCAGGTAATAATCTGATTAATTCCTATATACATATATCAACTTTATATTATTATCATAGCCGTTTTAGATTATTTGTGCTCATGCATCATATGTCTTGATAAATATTCTCTCCGATTCACATGAGTATCGTTAATTTTAGAGTAATTTTTCGTTTAAAAATGTCTGACTAACACCTATCAAAATTACTAAAATATTAAATGAAACATTTCAAGATTCAGTTTGCTACTTAATTAGGGATTAAGAATTAAATACTGTCAAGAATTTATGTATAATTGAGAATTATGTGTCGCTAAGATCCACATACGTAGTTGTAGAAAAAATGTAACTACTAGTGATCCCTCTCTCTCTTTATGTATTTGTTTTAATGTTAAGATGGATCCCTCTCTAATTAATTGGTTTAATAATAATGACGATAATCTTTTGTGTATTTTTTTTTACCATATGATCATCCAGATTGTTATAAACAATATTACACTAATTGTTTTTTGTCTCAAGGTGATGGAACTTGATCTTCTCTCTTTAGATTCCGTCGTAAGGTTTAGCAATGCGTGGAACGCACGGTTAGCCCCTTTGCATGTTCTGGTTAACAATGCCGGCATGTTTTCTATGGGAGGTTTGGTTTTTTTTTTTACTTTATTTTCATTTTTCTAGCTGTTATAAGTATTTAAGCTTCTTCCTTCATGTTGCTATTGTTATTGGTGAGGTCCCAAAGTCATATGCTTTTGCACCATTCATCATATGCTCATACCCCCCAACTAACTTTATGGACCCAAATTGGGCAATATGGTAGATCTATGAGTCCAAGCAAGAGCTAAGTTGGTTAATGGCATATATATAATGAGTGTTTAGGTAGAGAGTTGGAAAATTCTCAAAGGTTTTCTTACCTTTGATAAGGGAAGAAAAAAACAGCTAAATTGGTTAGTATGCATGTTGATTTTGGTAGGGGCACAAAAATTCTCAAAAGATGGATATGAACAGCACTTGCAAGTGAACCATTTAGCTCCAGCTCTGCTTTCACTACTCCTTTTGCCTTCGCTTATCCGAGCTTCTCAAAGTCGAATCATAAATGTCAATTCTGTTGTAAGTATCATACATCATAGAGATTATCATAAAACGCCAAATACTCCAGTTAGAGAAAAAAAAAAAGTATTATCATACATCATCAATCAAAAAAGTTATACTATATATCATCTTTATGAAACTATGCTTAATTTCTTGCGTATTCGTTTTGTAGATTCATTATGTTGGTTGTGTCGATCCGAATGATCTAAATGTTGTTTCTCGTAAACGAAAGTTTTCAAGCTTGATTGGATATTCGAGCAGCAAACTCGCTCAGGTAAATTTATAGATACACACACAAAAATTAAACTTAATTTGAAAATGTTTCTATAATAATAACAGATTTCAGTTTCTTGTTCTTTTCATATGTCAGGTTATGTTTAACAATGTTCTTTCCAAAAGACTGCCTTTGAAAACCGGCATTAGCGTCGTTTGTTTATCCCCTGGCGTTGTCCAAACAAACGTCGTGAGTGTTAAGCCTCCTTTGTTTGCGTTTGCGTTTATTTTTGAATTTTTCAAAAAAGAACTCACAGTCTTAATCATAATAAACGTCAAATATGTTTCTTTGGTAATTATAAAAGTAAACGTTGAACTCAAATTAATGTGTGATTGTGATTTGCGAAAACTATTTTTTGAAGAAAAAATATGAAAATGTGTTATATCACAAAAAACTGTGAAAACGTAAGCATACAAATTGCGTTTGAAGCCAAATGATCAATTGATGTCGATTAGTACAAAAGGGAATGCAAGATTGCGTATATATTTAACATTTCGACATATCTCAAATTTTGCAGACAAGAGATCTTCCAAGAGTTATTCAAGATCTTTACTCTGCCTTGCCTTATTTCATCTATTCGCCACAAGAAGGTTGTAGAAGCTCACTTTTCTCGGCGACAGATTCTCAAATTCCAATATATTGTGAAAAGTTAAAAACCTATAACAAATCCGTTTGCGCATACATATCTCAAAATTGTCAACCTATAAATTCTTCAGAAGAAGCTCAGAACATAGAAACATCGAACATGGTTTGGGAAAACACGATAGATCTTATTGGTCTTTCTCTTGATGCACTTGAAAGGCTTATAGAAGGAGAAGAGGTCCTATGTCGTTATGGGGATACATTAACAATTAAATCTCTGATTTGACTTTTCGGTAATGTGGAAACTTTCTTAATGACTTTATAATAATTATATATAAAATAAAATAAAACCAATGTTGTAGCATTATCTGACTATTATGCTCTGGCCACTAGAAAGTCTTTGGAATTTTGGTCATAGTCATACACTCTTACTTGTATAGAAAGAGTTGACTTTTGAAAAGATTTCACCAAAAACAATATCTTTCTCTCATTTCTACAATTTAATATTCTTCTTTAAACCCCAAAACCATTTGATTTTACGGTAATTCTCTGTAAATCTTTATTTTTTTTTATTTTATGGGTAAATGTTTTGCTTACCAATAAGTGTTAATCTTATTTTTATTTATCTCCTTAATTCCTTACCATGAATATACTCGAAATCGTTTTTATGATCACGGTCGCAGACATTCTGTCCATATTTTTATGTTATTAATACATGATAAAGACAATAAAATACTAAAATAAATACTAGTATTATATAATTCAAATGATTACGTACACTGCCGTAATAAATAATAAAAATGATTACGTACGTTATTATGAGTCCATATTCTCAATTACAAAAAGGATTTGGTCACTGCTTTAGTTTCCAACAACTCCATCCAAAATGGATTTCGCAAAAATAATAACTTTCTCTCTCTTGATTCTCTCTCTCCTAATCCCGACGAGGACCACTGCCACATGCACTAACGCCGTTTGTCGCCGTGGCGATCCGATCATCCGTTTTCCTTTCCGTTTAAAGTCCCATCAGCCCCAATCTTGCGGTTACGACAAAGGATTCGATTTAACGTGCGGTACTAACGGCGTTAACCGAACCACCATAACGCTGCCGTTTTCCGGTAACTTCACCGTCGAGCTGATCAATTACGCAACTCAAGAGATTTGGATCAACGACCCAAACATCTGTCTACCTAAACGGATCTTAACGCTAAACCTCTCCGCGACGCCGTTTAGTGGCGTTTACTCGCGTCAGTTCACGTTTTTTAACTGCCCAACCTCGGAGTATCTCCGTTTCAGGCCGTTAAATCCGATAACGTGTTTGAGCGACAAAAACAGCACGGTGTTTGCTACTGCCTCGCCTAGAGTGATTAACTACCTGTCGTCTCAATCATGCCGGTTAATGAAAACCGTTGAGGTTCCGGTTCTGTGGCCGTTGTACGAGGAGGCCATGTCGTATTCGGAGTTGAGTGATAACCTCTGGTTCACTTGGAGGGTTCCGAGATGTAACCGGTGTGAGATTAGAGGTGGTAAGTGTGGGATTAAGAGTAATTCTTCTCGTGAAACCATTTGCTCTGATGCTCATAAACCAGGTAAATAATTTTATTTTCACCCTTTATTTCCCCATTTTAATAGTGTTATTAAGATGGTTAAATTATCTTCGGTCTAACTTAGTTTTTGAAGTTTAGAATACCATTTAATTGCTACAAAGTCAAAAATACAACTAATTAAAGACGATTAGAGTATATTAGTTTGACGTAGGCCATGACGAAATATTTGTGTTGAATGAGTCATGTGTTTGAGTGTATGTAGGATTATGAATATAAACAAATTTGGAAGAACGACAAGTTTACAGCCAAATATTTTGTCCGTTCTAATTGTTTAAATCCGAAAACCACATGAGACGATTCAACACGACATATTGACTAAATGAATCAGCAGGTAAAATAAAAAATATATATAAATGAGTGTACACTGTACACATGCATATTCATTTTCTACAAAATAATTCTAGTACATATATAAAACCTAGGGATATAAGAAAAGTAAACGCGAAATTTTTTGACTACAAGAATAAAACGCGAAAACTTTTAAAAGTCATTAGGAAGAAAAATACTACTAAGCTTAGCTTGTTAACATGAAAGGCGGCACATCAAAAGCGTTTTCGTTTTTCTTCAACCCTTTTTATCCAGTATAACAGAAGTTTTAAGAGTTAAATTTAATTTTTATTCAACAATATTAAATTAATTATAGGGTAAACTAAAAACATGATTCATCAAAAAGAAAATATAACTCAAAACTATGGTATATATGGTGATTGTTATAACTTTTTTTCTTACATTTCTTCAGTAAGAAAATACTATATACTTATTGATTATATTTATTTTTACAAAAAAAAAGACATTAATTGAGAAGAATGAGAAAAGGTTGGGAGATAATCAGTAGTAAGTGGAAATATGGTCGTTGCCATAATAATGAAAGCTCCGATGTTGACTTTCTTTCCACTTTAATTTGGCCTACTTTTTTTTAGTCAACCCATTCAATTGATACCCATTTACTAAAAAGAGTCTTCTCTTCTACCAATTACAATTTGTTCTTCTATTCTCTTTTAATACACATAATAATTTTTAATTATCATAAGAAAAAAAATCAACCGTAGTCGGCCCAACCCATTCCATAACATAACACCAGTAAAGCATCTGCAGTCTGCACTAAGCCACACTATAAATACAAAATGAAGGATTACTAATTACTAACTACATCACACCCAAAACAAAAAAAGTAGTATAGATAACAAAATATGAAATTTGAAAATTTTATAATCATTAGAACATAAAAAAAAAAAAACGAACCACTTTTTATGTGTTTGCTTTAGGCCTCTAATATACTACATAATCATCATATTATTTTTATTTTTTTAGCTACTTTTCTCCAATTAATCAATCTCCTCTAATTTCAGCTATACCGAGAAGAGCCCGTTACGCAATAGCCATCGGTGCAGGAATCCCAGGAGCTTTAATCCTATTCGGTTTTTTCTGTTTCGTTTACAGCAAAATCAACTCATGCATCAAACGACGCCGTCTCGTCCCAGAGATCAACAATGCTCAAGCCCAATCTTTCCAGTCCAGTATCATAATAATGGGCTTAGATGGGCCGACTATAGAATCGTACCCCAAAATAGTACTGGGAGAGAGCAAAAGGCTGCCCAAAATAGACGATGCCACTTGTTCCATCTGTTTATCAGAGTACGAGGCAAAGGAGACGCTTAGGACAATACCACAGTGCCAACACTGTTTTCACGCCGAATGTATCGACGAGTGGCTGAAATTAAACGGGACTTGTCCGGTGTGTCGGAACTCTCTGGAGCAGTTTTCTCCATCTGAGAATTCTAATTCTTAGCTAGTGGATCGTGTTTCTTGTTTTTGCAACGTTTGTGTTAGCCCTGCAAATTTCGGGACGGATACCGATCCCATCCGTATCCGTTTCAAATTTTCCGTCCCGTTGCCGTTTCCATTCAAAAAAATTCTCGTTCGAGACCATTTATTTTTCTCAAACGGGTACGGGAAGGGTAAGGGAAGGGAACGCGGAATGAGATCGGCTATCCGAACTTCCCGAATTTATCAAATTTTCTCGAATTTTCCCAAATTTCCCGAAATTTCCCGAATTTTCCTGAATTTTCCCGAATTTTTCCCGAATTTCCCCGAATTATCCAAAATAATTACCCGAATGGGAAAATATTTTACGTAAGGGAATTTTCCGAACCGGTCCTGTTCCCGTCCCGTTTTTATGGATTCCTTTTTGAGAATTATTTTTTAATTCCCAAATTTCTCGTTCCCGTCCCGTCTCGATACCCGAAATTTTCAGGGCTAGTTTGTGTAGTTAGCTTAATAATTCTATATATTAAATGCTGCAGTTTGTTTTTTTGTTTGTCGACATACTGTAGTTTAGTTTTTTTTTTAATTATTTTGAAATCAAATTATTCTATTTTTCATAAAATTAAATCGTTAGCTCTCTTTTTTCTATTCAAAAGGCTATTATAATTTATTGATAAACAAATGATAACTGATGTAATATATAAGGTGTATGAATTGAGTTAATATTTCTCCCCATTGTCCACAAAAGCTAATTTTCTGTAAAAAAATAAGGAAAAGAAAAGAAAAGCTATACATATATATGAACTTAAAAAAAAGTTGCCACATCTATCTATCTTCTTCTTATATAAAGTAGGATGCGTCAAAGTTGCTAATTCACTTGATCGCGACACGTGTCGATTCAATCGATAAGATTTTAACACGTGTCGTAGTTAATTCATTAATAAAAAGAAAAGGAAAAAATAAATTTACTAAAAGAAAAGAAAAAATGAATAAAGGATATATACAACTAAGAAAAAGAAAATAAAAATAAAAGGTAAATAAGATTAATTTTAATTCGTTAATAAAAAGAAAAGGAAAAAGGAAATTTGTTAAAAGAAAAGGAAAAAGGAATTTTACGTTAAAAAATAATTTTACATGCAACAAACTAAGGAATTTTATTGCAAAAAATTGAAAAAAGATATATAAATACTAAGAAAAGGAAAATAAAAATAAAAGAAAAGGAAAAAGGAACAAATTATATATACAAACTAAAAAAGGAAATAAAAATAAAAGGTAAATAAGATTAATTTTAATTCGTTAATAAAAAGAAAAAGAAAAAGGAAATCTTATTATATAAAGTATGATGCGTCAAAGTTGCTAATTCACATGATCGCGATACGTGTCGATTCAATCGATAAGATTTTAACACGTGTCGTAGTTAATTCGTTAATAAAAAGAAAATGAAAAAAATAAATTTACTAAAAGAAAAGGAAAAATGAATAAAGGATATATACAAACTAAGAAAAAGAAAATAAAAATAAAAGGTAAATAAGATTAATTTTAATTCGTTAATAAAAAGAAAAGAAAAAAGGAAATTTGGTAAAAGAAAAGGAAAAGGGAATTTTACGTTAAAAAATAATTTTACATGCAACAAACTAAGGAATTTTATTGCAAAAAATTGAAAAAAGGATATATAAAAACTAAGAAAAGGAAAATAAAAATAAAAGAAAAGGAAAAAGGAATAAAGGATATATACAAACTAAGAAAAGGAAAATAAAAATAAAAGGTAAATAAGATTAATTTTAATTCGTTAATAAAAAAAAAGGAAAAAGGAAATTTGCTAAAAGAAAAAAAAAGATTTTTACGTTAAAAAATAATTTTACATGCAACAAACTAAGGAATTTTATTGCAAAAAATTGAAAAAAGATATATAAAAACTAAGAAAAGGAAAATAAAAATAAAAGGTAAATAAGATTCATTTTAATCTTTTTAAAAAAAGAAACTACCAAAAAAATAAATATTGAAAAAAGGATATATATAAACTAAGAAAAGGAAAATAAAAATTAAAGGTAAATAAGATTAATTTTAATTTGTTAATAAAAAAGGAAATTTGTTAAAAGAAAAGGAAAAAAAAAAGAATATTATGTTAAAAGATAATGAAGCTCAAACTAGCAAAATTTATTTTCCAATTACAAACTACGGAAGAAAAGAAAAAAAAATTCTGAAGAAGATATATTGAAAATAGGATATATACAAACTAAGAATCTAATGTTTAACATAATGTTTATAAAAATTTAAAAATCTAAAAAAGGAAAATAAGTTCTAAGTCGACACATCAAAAATATAAGTCGACAAATTAGAGAAAAGGAAAATAAGTTCGACAGTTGTAAAATAAATCGACAAACCCAAAATATAAGTCGACTGTTGTAAAATAAGTCGATCAATCAAATATATAATAAGTCTACTGTTGTATAATAAATTGACCAATATAAAATATAAGTCGACTGTTGTGAAAATAAGTCAACCAATACAAAATAAGTCGACTGTTGTAAAATAAGTCGACTATTGTAAAAATAAGTTGATTGTTGTAAAATAAGTCGACCAACCCAAAATATTTGTCGACGGTTGTAAAATAAGTCAATTGTTGTAAAATAAGTCGATTGTTATAAAATAAGTCGACCAATCGAAAATAAGTCGACTGTTGTAAAATAAGTTATTTTTTTGTAAAATAAGTCGACTGTTTTAAAATAAGTTGATCCTAAATATAAGTCGATTGTTGTGAAATAAGTCGCCTATTGTGAAATAAGTTGACTGTTGTAAAATAAGTTCACTATTGTAAAATAAGTCGACCAATTCAAAATAAGTCGACGGTTGTGAAATAAGTGGACCAACTCAAAATATAAGTCGACTGTTCTAAATTAAGTCAACCGTTGTAAAATAATTCGACTATTTTAAAATAAGTCAAATGTTGTAAAATAAGTTGACTGTTGTAAAATAAGTCGACCAATTCAAAATAAATCGACTATTGTAAAATAAGTCAATTGTTTTAAAATAAGGGTACATTTATAAAATAAGTCGATTGTTGTAAAATAAGTCAACTATTGTAAAATAATTCGACCAGCCCAAAATATAAACCAACAGTTGTGAAATGAGTCGACTGTTGTGAAATAAGTCAAGTGTTATAAAATAAATCGATCAATCCAAAATAAGTCAACTGGTGTAAAATAAATCGACTTTTGTAAAATAGGTCGACCAATTCAAAATAAATGGTTTGTTGTAAAATAAATTGTATGTTGTAAAATAAGTTGACTGTTATAAAATAATTCTAATGTAGTAAAATAAGTCGATTATTATAAAATAAGTTGACCAAACAAAATATAAGTCGATTGTTGGGAAATAAGTCGACTTTTATAAAATAAGTATATTGAAATAAATTATAGGTTTATTAAAATAAAATTTTGTGTATATTGAGATATAATTCAATTTTTATTAAGATATATTTCTATGTATTAAAGTAGAATTTTAAGATAGAATTATACGAATAGAGTTCAATTCTATGTATATTAAAATATAATTCTATGTATTAAAATAATAATAAAATAAATTTATGCTTTTATAAACAGAACGTCATAAAGAAACATATGTTATTTTTATTATGATTAAAATTTATTAAATACAATTTTAGATTAAAAAATTATATAATCAAATAATAATCCTAAAAAAATGATTAAAAAACAAGAAAAAGTAAATAAATATATAGTTCAATGGAAATCTAAAAGTAAATAAAATTAACTACAATTTAGAAAAATATACAATCTCATTATATAAATCTTGATGTTTCAAAATTGCTAATTAACATGATCGTCAAAATCTTTTAAATTCTATCGATTAAATTTTGACACTATCGTATATATTTTGTTTGAGAATATAAAATTTCTATTTGTATTTTGACACTATAAAATTTTATATTTTTTTTTTAGTTTTATTTTTCTTCACAATGATCATATTTATTTTCAAATAATTTTTTACCGTTTTAAAATATTTTATTCAAAACCTGCATATATGCGGATCCTATTCTAGTTTATATATATATATATAAATGTGACTTAAGTCTCTTCTAAGGCCTTCACATCAACACACATTGTCTATAACTTTACCATATCAGCACACATCATACCCATTTACACATCATACCCATAAATTCGAAGCCTAACAACACAATCTCCCACCCATATTACATTTTCCATACTACAATTATTCTAAAGCCCAAAACATTATTCTGACCAAAGGCCCATTTACAACCCAAATACAAATTTATAAGTTTTTAAACTCCCATCTGCAATGAGACCTAATTTTAAAAAATAAATACATTAAGATATATTTTGGAAAACAACACGAAGACAAAAATTAGAAATACAAGAGAAGAAATCAAATACGTCTACAAAGAAAATAAAATACTAATATATGAAAACAAAACAAAAACATACATAGGTCCAAATGGAGTGATTGTATCATAATTTTTTTTTCATAAGAGCCACGACCCCATCAAATTCTAATACTAAGTGAGTTATTGTAAGAAGGAGTTATAAAGTTTTAATTGATTTTAAGAATTGAGAGATTTGTTAAATTTGTAAAACTATTTGTTAGATTTGAAAAGAGTTGGTATATTTAGAAAATCTATCAAATTATTTTGTTATAATGATTTTGAGAATGTAAAGCATATAGGTAGTATTTTGAAAGTCTTGTTACATTTTGTTTTATGAGTTAAAATGTTTAAAATCCTTGTCCCAATAACACAAGATTTTAATATAATCATAAAATCTTTAAAAACCAAATTTTTTGAATAACAAAGGATTTTGGATGGTATGTTAAAATCTTTAAAACAATAACAATGGATTTTATTTAGATTTGAATAATATATAAATTAATAATGATGGAATCTCAAAATTTTAAAAATTCTTTGAAATCCATTTCCTAATAACTCTCCCTAAATGTCCACTAACAGCAATAATGAGAAATAATAACAATAACTAGCAATTACCCACAACGAAACGGAAAAACAATAAACACCTATATAAAGGGCCCTAATAGCATATCAACAAAACACATCAAAGCAAATTACCTCCCATAAGCAAATTACCTCCCATAATGGCCGAAACAAAATCGTCGACACAACTACATGATCTGCCAAGAGATTTACTCGGTGAAATAATCTCACGGGTGGGTCGAACTTCAAGGAAAGCCGTTCGCAATGTCATGGCACCATCACCAAAACTGGCATTGGCGGCACAAGAGGAACTTGTTTACAAGAATCTGGAACTAACACCACTTGCTTTAGATCCATTGGCAACAACGAACAAATACAAAGATCTAATGGAAAGATGTCTTTCAAGTGGAAACTCAGAGGCTCACTAGCATCCAAGAGTATTTTCAGAAGAATAACACAGTAGCACGGTTGCAACATCTACAAACAGCAGCAAAATGAGGCTATGGAAACGGTATGTATTTTTACTGGATTCTAATGTTATGCAGGGGAGAAAACACAGAAGGGCAAACTTACTTTGAA
The DNA here is from genome assembly GCA_020283515.1 of Alliaria petiolata. Classification (NCBI taxonomy): domain Eukaryota; kingdom Viridiplantae; phylum Streptophyta; class Magnoliopsida; order Brassicales; family Brassicaceae; genus Alliaria; species Alliaria petiolata. The sequence goes on along the minus strand of JAHZTW010000001.1, from coordinate 239,382,800 downwards.
AAGTTCGGCTGGAGACAGACCAAATCGAAGGCGGATCAATGCTGAAAAACATCAAAAATTCCCTCTATGGAGTGAGGGTAACGAGGCTGGCACGTTAGGTCATAACCTTGAGAAGTGTTAAAGAAACAATTATGTGCAACATTTAACATTTAACATGGAGAAGAGGTGCCAACACTACTACTACTACTAACAAATGGTGAAGTTTGTATTCAAAATTTAACATCAAACAATATTAGAGAATCTCAGAATCAACAACCGCTTTAAAATTTTATATGGTCATTTGGTAAATGTTTTTATATACACCAATGTAGTGTCGATCGACACTATTATCTTGTGTCGACGTTTTGGTCGATTTCGGTCCGCTGGTGTCGATCGACACTCAGTAGTAGTGTCGATCGACACTACTTTTGCTTCAAAAATTTCGTCTTCCTCAACTTCCTGAGGTGCCACGATTTCTTCTACACTCTTCACCATGATGGCATTGACATGACGTCTAGGATTCACGTCCGTCTTTCCAGGAAGGCATCTGTGGTGACCCGACCCGGCTATCTATACCGCGGCCGTGCCTCCAACCGAACACCCTATCGGCCATTCTATACTTAATCAAATTTCGCGTTTTTAATTCTTTTAACCTCTCCGTTTAAACAAGCGATTAACCAAACAATGCCTTTCATTAAACTTGAATAAAAACACTTAACAAGATTCGAGGTTCATAAATCAGAAACAACACGGTTTGCTAAGCAATGCAACAATTAGCTAGCTTCAACGTAAACGGAAAACACCAAGGCCCATAAACGAACAACAAGTTCAACGATTAAATAACCAAAACATAAATCCCAAATCCCCGATCCATCCATGTCTATCACTGCCGCCGGTCTCGCTCCACTTACTTCTTAGATCTTGCACACTCAACACATAAGAGAGGCATAAGTATTACCATAAATACTTAGTGAGTACGGTCATCTCGTAACACCTGACTAGAACCAATCACGCAATCATGCATCAGATTCTACATTCACATAAACACTTAAGCAAGACAATTAACAATTCGCATTCGACCTTGATCATATACCCTAACCCACGGTCAATCCCTTCTTAAGACTCACGTCTACTATAGCGAGAATACAACATCTCCTAAGCTAGCACATGATCCTGATTACCTTGCATTTAGTTAGACATCAACCTAGCACGGTAAACACCATACAATCGTCTATCATGTAACACGCTAATACTTGCTAAGCACACAAACACCCAAACACACAATCTTATTCAAGCAATCATGATAAACATACGACCCTAGCAATCCATCGATCCATGGACTCTAGCCACATTCACGCACTCACCTTGACACGCTTAGGAACAGATTAATCGGAAGAAAACTCGGTGAAACTCGCTTGGAAACGAAGATAGTCGACCGCCCTGGAGATTCCTCGGCTATCGCTCGTCCGTAGCTCACTCTCCTCGGCTATCTCTCGATCCGTACACTTTTTCTCGACCTAACTTCAGATTCTCTCGGCGATAGTCGGATCCGTACGGCTGACTCTCGATCTCTCTCGGCTAACTCTCGGGATAATCGCGATACCAGGGTTTGCTCTTGACTACTCTCTCTCTCTCTCACACGCTCTATTTCCTTGAAATAAGGCGGCTCTCCCGAGAAAAGTCTCACAAACACCTTATATTCTTGCAAAACCCTAAGTAACTCGGCCAAAACCGACGTTTCCTGGTTCCAGTAGGAGTTATCCCGGTTAAAACCGATTTATCTCGACCACAACCTGTACTGGCTCGACCATCCGAGCGATAATCCTCCTTAAGCCGACATAAGTCACGGCCCACGGCCCAATTTCCTTTTTACTAGGCTATTTTCCTTTTTCCCTCAGCCGTTTCCTTTTTCTCTCGGCCAAACCGATCCGCCTTATCCGAACTCGCGAGATTTCCCGTTCCGCCTAGGAAAACTCGGGTTTTCATCAAGAGAATTCTCGGCTCACGGGCCTAGCCCCTTTATCCCGACACTTAGTCGTTTTTACTCGACACTTCCGCATTGTCACTCGGATTTATCCCATTTTTTCTCGGATATTGTATGTCCGTCCCGACTACGTTCCAGCCAACACTCGACTACGTCCCAGCCGTCACTCGACTACGTCCGGAATCTCCCATCCGTTCGTATAACCACTCGACCAAACCTACCAATCTCTCGGACAATGCCATGTCCGGTTCGATCCTTTCATATTTACTCGGATACGGATGCTACAGCATCCCTCTTGTCTCTTCAAAACTCCCGCAGTTTGAGCAACTTGAACATCTAATTGCTTGACATGAGTGCCTAGAGACTCAATTTTCCCATTCAAATCAATGTACATGGCATCAATCTTCTCATTGAAATCTACAGTCATCTTCTGTTGACCCTCCAAGAGCTGTTGCAGCATAGACTTCACCTCATTATCTTGTGCATGAGGCTTCTGGTAAGAAGAAGAACCATAAGTTCTTTGGAAGTTGTTGTTTTGAAAAGGTTTCTGGTAAGAGGAACCATAGCCTTGCTGATTGCTGAATCTCTGTCCTTGAAAACCAGCACCATTGATTTAATTGACTTCTTCTTCTTCAGGCTCAAAAGTCTCAACTTCAGCAGCAAACTGGACTTGCCTCTTTCCCACCAGAAGGCTATGCATTGAGTCTAGCTTAGCCTTCACCTCAGCAATTTGATTTCCATCCATGTTTCCAGCTCTCTTCTTCCTCTCCAAGTCTGCATTCTTGGTACTATTGCTAGATGCCAAGTTCTCTATAAGTATCACAGCATTCTCTGGATATTGGGTGTTGAAGTTCTCATTGCTTGCAGCGTCTAGAGCCATCTGGTACCTCCAATCAACACTCCGAAGAAGATTTCCAGCAGTTGAACCTCAGTTAAACCATGATGTGGACAATCCCTATAATATGCTTTGAATCTCACCCACACAGCCTTGAATGCTTCAGTTGGTCCTTGAAAGAATGTAGAGATCTTCATCCTCAGCTCCTCAGATCTTGCATCATCAAAGAAATTGCACAGGAATGCATTATTGTGTCCTCCCAGGTAGTCAATGACCCTGGATCCAACTGCTTCAGCCAATATGCAGCATCCCCATCAAGTGAGTAAGGGAAAAGCTTGCAGAAGAGATAGTCATTAGACACCCCATTAGCCTTAATGCTTGATGCCAAGTCCTCAAACCTCTCAACGTGGTCCATGGGGTGCTCATGAGGAAGACCATGAAAAGGATGCTGAGCCACAAGTGTGTAGTAAGCAGGCTTCAGCTCAAAGTCATTCATCTGGAAAGCAGAAGGACGAATCGCAGCTCTATTAGCATAGAACTGATCAGGCCTGTTGTAATCGCCCAATATTCTTCCTCATCCAGCATTCGCAGGTGGTGCTAGTTGCACTGCCTGCTCGACGATTGCAGCTCCATTCTCATCCAGTCTCTGTCCTCGAGCATTCCTCCTATTTCCTTCTGCATCAAACAAATTACCAGCTTCATCAGTGGTGTCGATCGACGCTCGTGCAGATTTCCTGTTCGTTCTTCTAAACGACTGAGCTCCTGGTTGTCAAGTTTGATTAGCTCCTTTTCCTTGTTGCTCCTGGTATTGCGATTACGCATACACCTGAAACCAAGAATAAAAAACTAAAAATTAGTAACCAAAAACAAAAATAAAAACCTAGACAAAATTCTAATACTAAAAATCAGTAGGCAACTAATCTCCTTCCCCGGCAACGGCGTCAATATTTGATATGCTTTCAAATTTACCCTAGAGCTACTCTCTCAAATTAAGAGATCACTGCAGTATTTAGGGATATAATCCACATGGAATGAGATAGTCACACAGCAGACTTTCAATTTCGTATTAAGCTAAGAAGAAAGATTGAATTAAAAGACAGAAAGCAGTTAAACGTTTAGTAAAATCAGGAGACGAAACACTAGGTTCAGGGAAATTCTCAGGTGAATCCTAATTGCAGATCTAGACAGAATGTTAGGAATTTATTAAGCACTGTTCTTGAACTCGAAACACAATTATAAAATCAACCAAATCTCGCTGCGAAGATTATCTATGTCTAAACTCTAGAATTCCAAATCTCTTTGCAAATCCTATCAATTCAGACAAGCATTAATAACATGTTCGATTGTTCACAAAATACGTAAATCAAATCTCTTTGCGAATATGTATTTTGCTCATATAAGATTAGTTCATGCAATCATTAATACTCTCGCATCTATTAATTAACCTAAGATCAGATTCTAGGTCGCGAAGCTAGAATAAGCATTAATCACAAATCCAGATAAAGAACTCTAATGATTTTATCCTAACAATTCAATTCAACCTAACAATTCATCAATCACCTTTGAAAAACCTTAAACCTAACAAGCAAACTACTGAGACATAATTGAAACATAAATCATTATTTTAATAGAAAACATAAAATAAATCAATAAAAGAAAATAAAGGAGTTACAAATCTGCTCTAAAAGAGTGATTTTTCTCTCCAAAAACATAGACTTCTATGATTCCTAAAATATGAGATAATGCCTAAACAATGGCTTTGAAAACTATATATAAGGGTAGAAACACGAGTTGGGCACTTTTGCAAATAAGGAAAACTTTTTGGGCAATTTCCTTTTCTTCAATCTTGTAAACGTCACGACCATCTTCTCATTTTGAGGGGTGTCGATCGAACCATGAACAGTGTCGATCGACACTGTTCATCCAACTTCAATCCGACTTCATCTTTTCAGTAGCTTGTTCCACAATGCTCTAAAATGCTTTAAAATCTCCAATTATGCTCAAAACGTACATGAACCTGCAAAGACTCTAATAGGACTCTAAAAAGACCAAAAGACTCTATAAAACGGACTTATATCATGGTCAAAAACCGGTAAAAACCATGATATATCAGCACATCAACTACTTATCAATTGTCGAAACCATAAATTACCATCATTTCTCACCAAACATCATCGAATTTCGTCGCCAACGAGCCTCATCAAACACCATCGAGCCATCCGTCGAGCCTCGCCATCCATCCAGATCCGTGAGCCTCACCGTCTTCGTCACCATCCGTCGAGCCTCACCGTCAAACCTAGCCATTACCGTTTAGCTTCAATTCGGTCATTCACCATCGACTTCACGGTAAGCGTTACACTCATTTTCACATCAGTCATAGTTTCGAGCTTAAAACTGGATAAATGCTAAGAGATTTGGTGAATTTCGTTTTGAATTTCACCACCATTTCTCATATCAGATTGTTGGAGTTTTGGGAGGAGAAGAAGAGTATTAGTAAATTTTGTTGATTTCGGCCAGAATTTTGGATATCTTGGTATTACTCAAGCTCTCTATTTGGCTTGATGTGTATTCAAATAACTGAGAATATTGATTTTTTTTTTATATATCTCTGTGCTTAGATCTTGTTGAGTTTGTTCTTGATGATTATTCTTACTGCATTTG